>CM023203.3:35839624-35916993 GCA_004115045.4 Sinella curviseta | reverse complement strand
TCTCCATTTCTCCATTTTTTCTTGTTTCTGATTAAACACATTATGTAACAGAATAAATTGATCAAGTTGATCTTCCATTTATGACGATTTTCCACGTTTGCTGTGAGCTCTGTGGGATCTATTTGTTCTCATCTACTGAGCTGAACAGAGTCACGGTATGAATCAAAGGAAACACGAAAGTATGAATATTGAAGTTGTAAGGTGAATTGGTAAAAATACTTTTAACAAAGTTGGACTTGACTCAATTCGTTTTAAGAAATTATTTGGTAGAAATTAATCTTCCGACAAAACCGACTAGTTAGTACCCTTGTCTTTACGTATTTCATTCATATGAACACCTGCCTCAACTACTTAATTTATAGAGTATCAGATACACGGGTCATTTACGAAATCGTAAGGCAGTTACATAAAGTAGTAACTATCCGTTGAAAATCATTTTGAAACCAGTCTGTATGATGCCTGGCATGTAAAATTCGTAACCTAGCTTAACCTTCATTATGCTCGTTTCGTTTGAAGTTTAAGTCAAATAAAAAAAGTATAATCGCAGTATAGAATTACATGTAAAACAATAAAAAACGAAAGTTCAATTCAAAGACAGGTATTTGTCATTTTCATGTATGATCACACCAGACAATGTGGCTACTCCAACGTATCACAACTCACAACGGCTTCTTAAAACAAAAGTCCAAAATCCCAGAACATGACAAATATGGCGCTTACTTACGATTAGTTGAAGGAGTAGTACAGTAAGTTGTAATTTCATTGTTCACTATACCGTCTACAAAACCAGTACAAAGTAAATCAGGCGTCTTGCAACACAAAAATGCAATGAGATTGTGTCTAAATAGTCTTAATTTATATATGTAGGTAGGTATGCACAAATTCAAATTGCATGCATTTAAACAGGTTTTCAAAGTGCATGCACGTGGAAAGTCTCATTCTTCTTTAATTAGATTCGATCGACCTGTCATTTCCGAAATCCTGGGTATTTTCGGGGATTAAAAGTTTCACCACCTACGTTGAGCGTAATTAGTGTAGGTCCTAAAGAATAGCAAGAATATTTGCCTGCTTCGCAAGATATGCCTTGAAATTACCTGGGACTCCCGACTGCATATATTTGCACATATGCATTTACATAAATAATATAGCCATTACACCTAAATAGGTAATCAATCCATTAATGGTTGGTTTGGATGAATCATTTTGTTTACCCTGACGTTGTTGCTTTTTAGCACTTAATTTCATATTATGATCGTTATAAAAACATTATAGATGCGTCAGTTCAAAAATATTTTTCAATTAGCAAGCTCAAAAAATGTGAATTTCAGGAAAAATTAGTGGTACAATTCGTGACAACTAATAATAAAGTCTTTCTATTGAGCATTTGTCGTAGAACTGCGAAGGGAGTTAAAATTCTCGGGAACAAACTTGTTAACAAGTTTGAAATTGCAATTTTATATAATACGGACTTTTATCACCACTACCACCACAAGTTCGTGAATCACTTATTATAATTTTACTAACACATTATACTACAACATTATATAATTTCCCCGAAGCCTTTATTGATCACCAGGTTGATTTTTTACTGCCCGGTGAAGTCACTAAGAATCAAATTACATGCAAAGCAAAGGCACCCAGAGCACCGTGTCTGTAAGTCGTCCCGCATGAAGTGAGTGATTGATCATATCACATATTCTAGTACAAAACAGCATTTTATTAACGATGGTCATAAAGTAAATTTCTTTATTTCTATAAATTTGCATAATATTGTTTACTATATATGAAACAATATTTTACAACGCCAGACGACCAGTCGCTTTTAATGAGTGATAAATGTTTTCGACCAACCTCAACGAAAAATGATTAGTCACCTCTCTCGATGACGTACACTTAACACGTCAATATAACCGATTTCCAGTTACTGCCAGCAGTTCAAGTTAACGATATTCATCTCAATTCTCAATCTTTCCATGTATTTACAGTCGAGGCGTAAATAAATAATCAGAACTGTTTGTGTATTCATTGTTTTACAGACGAAATACTTTGAAAAAAATCAAAATATTTTTAGTAAAACCTGAAAATTAAATCATTTGGTTTGAGGTCAGAATAGTCATACATAGTAATACCAAGAATAATTATATAAGAATAACTAACTATGTATAAAACATTGAATATTTTGTTATTTGTAATGTAGGATTCACTTTAGAATGATGCAGCAGATGCACCTGTAAGAAATTTATGCATACATATAATACGTAGTGACGATAATGAACATAGGACACTGATAAATTGAAGTAAATACTAGATTAAAGCATTGAATCATGAAATACTCTAGCTGAATGAATGAAGTAGCTGTCAACAATATCTCGTCTTGTTTACCTAAAGATTCAGGAAAACCTAATTAAAAGAGAACATCTTTGCTGCCTTATTTGCATATTTTTGCACAAATGTGGCATAATTTTGTATTTTAATGATAATTAAAGTTTATTACGTACATAATTATACGAGACCTAGATACGTTGTTCGTAAAGAAGTATTCTAGTAACATTTTTTGAAGCGTTAATTTAGTAGAAAAGAAATGTATGCTATAAAATATTTGCACGCTCAATCTTATTCAATAGTTGATCGTTTTTGTACCTTCTTTAACTGTAAACTTAGGTAATTTCTCTTGTAAATACAATGAGATGATTTTTTTCTCGTATTAAATTTCATTATGTACCGTACGAGTACAATAGAGGCTGCAATATTCTGATTGTTTAAGAAGATGCAAAAAGGCCATATGAAAATTTATGCTCAATTTCTTGTGTTTGACAGTTATATAGAATTTCAATCATCAGAGTACAACAAAGTAAAATGCACACATGTGTGGTAAAATATGTTTTATTTTCCTTTGTTTCATGTTCAGCACTTCTTAGATGTGTTGTTTATTTTTATCGTCTCACGGCAAGATAGATTTCTCTCTGTCAGAGGTTTCACGTTTTGCTCAAATTTTTGTCTTAATATGCTGTGAAGTCGCACTTTATCATAATTTACAATTAACAAATATAACTAATTGTTTCCTAAACCAGCAAAATAATTCAGAGTAGTGACATTTTATGAACGACTGTGAGTGAATGATAGTCAGAGTTGGCAAGATATTTTTTACTAGCCGAGTTAGGAACAAGTACAAAAGGTATTTTGAGAAGAATGTTGGGTTTGATTGGAATGTGAAAATGCCTATTTGAAATTCATTATCAGCGTGTCGATGAGCATGTGCGAATTCTTCTTGCATTTAGACCACCGCATAAAATCCTATAAAATTTTGCTAATTTTGTACTAAAACAATAATTAAGTAAGTAGTTTTTGAGCAAAAACGATGTTGATGGAAAAGAACCTAGTGCATTACTTGTTTCACTTGAGCAAATTGACTGCAAAAACGAAAGATGCTTTATTATATTTATTTGCTAGTTTTGCGAGCATGTCACTTCATTTAACTCATTTAAGTTAATGTGTGACAATGACGAGGAAGTCACATTAGAGTAGTTTAGTTTGTCCAGGTAGCTATATGCGATTGCGCATACTATGTATATATCTACTATGACGTGAATTGGTTGTGCAAATTAGCAATATATACGTACTTGTTGGGCATTAATTCACACTTTTATTAGGAAAATGACATTTTTTGCCTGCGGAATAGTGACAATGGACAAAGAAACGCTGCATACCGAACTGACGCAGCGCATCGTGTAGGTATGCTTCTTCTTCTTCGCGTCCAATTTGCTTCAACATAAATTGCATTCATTGTGTGCATGACAGTGTTACTGTGGTCTTAAAAGTGCAAAAAATGTATAAAAATAACAACAACTCAAACAAAACGATAATGTGCACAGCATGGCAGCCTCACTTACTTGACCATAAGGAACAGCCAACGTGACGCTTTTTTTACCTGTTCTATTGTTATTATGTCGCACTGTGAGCGCAAGTCTCAATTGAATTGTGTCAGTAGTAGAAGCAGTGATATAATGTTTCTCTTAATTACTATTTTTTCAGGTGTTTTGATGAGTATAGATGTATCAAGCACAACTACTACTTCTTTGGTGCTAATTAAGTATGAATTGCCGCAATCTATCACTTCTCTTAAAATATTCGTTTACTTTGTTTACGCAAGTTGAATCCTGATCAATATTGCGCATATATTATATTCATACCTACAATTATGTTGCCGACATTTTCCATTTTTATATATTCTTCAGTTTATAAATAGATGTGGAAGCTCTACTGTTTCCTTGTTCATGTGAAAAACGTACACTCTCCTTTAACAACCACAGACAAGAATCCCTTTTGTCAAAATATTAACAAGGTATTTGGAGATTGCATGAATTCTGGAAACTGTTCGAAAATAAGATTGATTTTTACCTATGTTCCCGGTTTATGTAACCGTATTGTTATGCCTTAAATAACATTCAAGTTGAAGGTTGATATTTTCAGGTACCTCTTTTATGTATGTCATTGCCATACCGGAAAATGTATATGACTATATGCCAAAGAAGACGCTAATTATAGTTGAAGATGATGTGTGGTAGTCGTGGTGGTCTGCAATTAGTCAAGAACAGAATAATTGGCAGCATTACAACTGAATGAGCGTTATTATTTTATTAAAGTTGTTAAAGAAAGTGCATGCGCACAGAGCGTAGCAAAAAACCGATTCACATGTCACGATTTTGCCAGGCTACTGAGGTGTGCCTTTCTTAAAAAGCGTTAAATAAGGCTTCTCTTCTACTTTCCATACTCGCATGATTCCTCTGCATGATTACCGGATTGCTCATGTTAATTTTTTCATGTGCACACAGTGACCATATAATCACTCTACTGTGATTTAATTACATGCAACAAGGATGATTTCTGCTCAGGTGACTCACAAATGGCAAAAGTAGGAACAACTTTTGCGCAGCGAGAATTACATTTTTTATCACGTAATGCAGTAGTGTAAATATATACACGAAGTAGTCATCATCATCAAAGTTATATGACAATCATTTTCAAATATTCATAATATACATGTAATGTAGGTGTGTGTGTGTTCACTTGGTCAGTCGAATTCAATCAAAAATACTTTGATTTCATTTGGAGAAACTGAAGTAAATTAGCTTGAATTTTAACTTCCTGGCATTAACACACATTCTTCACATACATGTGACTACTCAATCATAATCTACAGAGAATGTGTGAGCCCACGTTACACTGTTCAATATTGAAATTACCACACACGATCCTTATTCGTTTCATCGATATCTTTGTTTCAGATTTCATCAAGTTGCAATGCATTTTTTGCAAGATTTTTTAAATGCCTACTTACATATCTAGTTGACTGTATTTTAGTCAATGTTTGTATTATTCAGGATTGATTAGGAATATAATTAGGTGGAACAAACAAACGACGGCTCAAATCAAATTATTTTAAATAAAAGCTAACGAACGAACTATGGCGTCTCAATACTAGGAATATACCATACATTATACTTATATCTACGATTTTGCGTGTACAATTGAGGACTGGCTAACTCAGTACCTTCAGGCCAAAATTAATATTCAAATTTTTAGAAAGCTTCCTGCAACTCATCTGCAACAGTAGTTTTACTCAGTATTTTAAACATTGGCCATAATGCAATGATAATTTCTTTAGAGTTGATTGACAGGTTAGGAAAGTTCCAGAAACTTTTCCAGTAGTAGGTAGAGTTAGCATTTAGGAAGCACGTTCTCGTTGGATGTTTTCCAAAACGCACTGTTTAATTACTCTGATGTAGAATTTAGTATTCTTCAATTTTCCAGCTACTCCGCCTTAATTATCATAGATGAGTGGGTTGAACTTTTCCAGTACAAATTATTGTTTTCCAGTAGCCATAATGGAACCATCTAAAGTACACAATATTTCAAATTCCAATGACATCCAGTATGTAATCAGTGATAAGAAGTCGGGAGCATCAAAAACAAGAATAAAATTAACTCAACAAAATCTTTGGATTTAAAACTCCCAACATTCTATTAATAGAAACGAATGAAAAGGGCAAACCTGTTGTGAACTAGAGATATATCTGCAGAAAATACTTCTTCCTTCCAGATATCTTATGTCAACCACTTACAATTAGACATAGTATGTTCGACGGATTTATTAAAATATACCGCGCGCAGTTAGTAAATTTCTAACAATAAGTATAAAAAAGTCGCAGACAGGCAAAAAGAGTTTCGTGATTTGCTTGGTTCCAAGCTATCTGGAACTCATTTAGACATAAAATTAATAATATAGTGAAGTGCCTATCTCAAAACACATGAAGAAATTGTTTCCCAAAATAGTCATTGATGAAAATGATCCACTTTGGAACACAATATATTACCTTCAACAAGTTTCAAATTTGAACATTTTTATTTGCCTCATATGGAATGTAAATTATTAAGAGTTTAAAGCTGCTGATTGCTAATAATTATTTTCTATGATTTGCAATTTCTAACGATAAACTAGGCGCTCATGGTAAATGACTTTTTTACTAAAATATCCACTAGAATTTTGTAGCATGTGGCGTACTTTTGTACTTAACCCTTTTCAAGAATAAAGAAAAGTAGTCGCATTTTCTTAGGAAAAAATGTATTCATGGTCATTAGCGTTGTTTATTAGTATTTTTGGTTCAGTTGTTTCGTAACGAGTGTTTGTTTTTTTCTCGTCCATCCGATATCGTCAAACGTGTACGTACAAAAAATTCGGCCGTGTCTGGCTTAAGTTTTAAATTTTTACTGGCAAAACAAAATAGTTTTAGATGTTTTTGGAGATAAAAATAGTAGATTCTATATTGAAACCTGTCATACTGTCTCCAGCACACTAGCAGAAAAAAGTCCAGAGATATTAACAAATTATTTGTTCAACAAATTACAAACAAAAATCAACTACTTGTCATCTACAAGGGAATTTTCCAGGTTTAATGAATGGCTATTACAACTTGTTTAACTGGTCATGTAAAACTTAGCGTGGTATTAGCATGCAAATTGAAATGTATACCATATTTAGATTATGAATGCTAAATACTAAATTTACACTAGTCTCCAGCTAATTACCCCAATAAACGTTGATGCATAATTGTCAACTCTGGATAAGTGCCTATTTCCGCAGCCTCCATAAATCTCATTTATGTCGCTGACAAATTAGGGACCTAAACTTAAAGTGTTTTGGGGAGTGTGGAGTAGATGCTGTTAATTTTTTATAGTTTGAGAGGTGCTGAGTTCTACGTTAGCAAAATTCAACCCTTATAGGCTTGCAGATTCTGTGAGGATTATTAGTACACATATGTACCAAGAAGCTTTGTCATTGTCAACAGCGTTTCTCCCCCTTAACTTTTGTTTATAGAGCTTTTAAACGTTGTGGAAGATATGGATTTCTGCTTAAAGCAGAAATTGCGTAATCATTGCTATAATTATTGTGAATATGCATGAAAGTCAATATGATTATCATATCAGTGCTAGAATCTTTATCTCGCTATCAAATTTCCAGTTACAGGTATTTAAATGCAAAAGATAAACTATAAAAGTAATATAATATTGCTGTTGACTCTTTAAACGAAAAGTGTGCTCGATGAGAGAGTGAGGATGATCTATAGAGTCGTCCCATGCGTCTTCTCGCATGAACAGAAATAAAATATAGTAGATAAGATTCTAGTTTAGTTCCTTGCCGTACTGCACAAGAATATTAAAAAACATTGAATGCTTTACTGATTTTAGTATATGTATGTACATTCGATGATTCTTCACTAATGATGTAGTCGTCATTATATGACGCAGTTCGTAGCACAAACGATTTTCCATTTTGCTCCCAAAAACTTATTGAAAACAAACAAAAATCGTAAAGGAGAAACAAAGTTCAAAAGTTTGTACAAAAACACAGGGCGATGGCGATGATAACATAAATTACAATGTACAAAATCAATGCGCAGTTTTGGGCTCTTACCCTAAATCATAAAGACCTCATAAAATTGCAATAGCAAAAAATATTAAAGTATATTCGTTAGTTCTATTTTATGACATTGGTCTTTCCGTTTTATTAAGTTGTTCAAAAGTCTTGCACGAATCAGGTACATACAATTTATTTTCACTGCTTAATTGGATTGATTTTTAAAAAGAAAAATGGGTACAATTTAACCGTTTTTGCAATTTAGCCAAGCAGGCCACGCAGTCTAATTGAATAATAGAAAAATAGTTAACGGTAATGCACAGGTAGATTTATTTAAATTCTTTAAAGATTCTGTCTTCGTCCTAACCTAATCTAAAATGAAACCAGTCAAAATTGTAGTACACTTCTTGTTTTATGGCCAATCTGTAACAAATACGTGTAAGTTTAGATATGCATATTAGTTTATAGAGTTATAAATAAAATGTCGTCCTATTCCTGATAATCTGTAATTAAAGTAAACTATACTGTACTGCATAATGATATGAACAGAGTGATTTCTCGTGTGACCGTCAGTAAATGCAGTTTGCAGGTTTGTAACCTTTACTAACTGACGGGTACACGTACGTAAAACGTAACCAGTAATTAAAATATTAAACTCAACAAGGTAGGAGTACATTTTTGTAAAACAATTCAACAGCGCGATTTCATTCACAAAATATGTTTCGTCAATATAACAAATTGCATAGTTCACGTTCTCCTCCATTCCTTAAACCCTCGTCGACTTCCTCTTCGAGGTGCGTATTTTTTTTTACTGGTGATGGTGATAATTATGCATTCGTTATACCTACCTAAGTTTCCACATTACCTAAAGTGGCGGAGGACTCGTCTGTCCCTTTTCCCCTTGGATTATGAATGAACCTCCCATCATGCCATCTCCATTTATGTTTTGGAAAGTACATTATTATAATGGACCCCATATTATAGTGTTACATATTAAAATCGAGAGACAATCATATTTAATTGTCGCGAGCTACACACACACACTCTGAACACATTTCATTCTTTCGGTGTGTGGCCAAACCTGTAATAACCTTATAAAAGGGGATGATGATGATGATAGGATGAATCATTATACTTTGTAAAGATACAAAAGAGTGCATGTGTGTGTCCGTGGACATTTACATAAGTGCCTTGTCGTCATTTTATGCAACGACTTTTTGTTTTTTGCTGATGTTGCTTTGTTTAATGGTGATCACAACAATTTACAACATGATTGGCACGTCCGTCCGTCCTGCTTACCACCCTGCTTGCTCTCATGTACTTACCAAAGGTGAAGATGACATAGAAAAGAGCTGAAGATGACGCTAAGATTGTCTACTTTACCTTCAGAAAAGAGGGCGTATTGCAATTTGCAACAACAAACTGATTTTATTAAGTGTGATACACGCAATGATGTGTGCAGTGTAGAACGGTATATCACGGAACAGGAATAATGCGAGGAATGAAATATTATGTACCTCTCAATGAAGATCATTCAAGTCAATCAATTTCTTCGTATCAATTATTCGTATACCTTCACCAATTTCATATCAAACATGAAATCATAATCTGCCAAAATATTATGGCTTCAGAAAATGCAATAAAATATATTATCTGTCTACTAAATCTAATTTCTGTTATTTTTTCGTCTAAAAAGTGGAAAATCGTCAGTAATAACCTGCATATAGCTAATTAAACTAGAAAATCTGCAAAGTCGTAGAAAATCCGAGGCAGCCTAAAAACAAAAACCAGTGCCTTTGACCTCTGTCTGATTATTCTACATTATTATGGATGCTGCAATGTAAGGAAATGTCAGTAAAATCGTAAAGCAAATTTTCAAAAATGTGTGAACCTGCAAAAGCTATCAATGACACTTCTGCCAAATAGTAAATCTTGCAATACGAATCAGAAGAAACAGGTTTACATTGCTACAAGATGCTAAACAGCACTGATTTTACGATATCGTACCGGTGCGGTGTGTACCCTATAGTCATTTGCAATATCTGTTAACGTGCCTTATACTTCCCATGAGTCATTTCAAAATCACTGATATGCCATTTTTGTGGCAAAAAATGATATTTTCAACTTAGTTAACCTGCATAAAAACGGGAATAGACGGTGTCTGCGAACAAAATGAATAATTTATTAAGGATGTGTCCGAGTCCGAGTATCTCCTCGGAAGTGCACGGAACATAAGTTTGATCTCTGTGCGTCCTTTCCCACAGCTTTCAATTTTTCCTTCCTTAATGGATCCCTTTTTTAAAAGTTGTAACTCAACAGATTCAAACTCCAAATAGTAATGATGCCGTACCCTGTAAACCAGCCATTGACCCTTAAATCCCCTGCTGGTTTCGCGTATGCCCGATTCAATCATTACAATGGTTGGTTTGACATATTTTGCCACATCGGTAGTAACACCACTAGTTGAGCAAGCAGCAGACAATAACCCTATCGCAGTTATTAATTGATTTTGCCAAAATATCTGGCTATACGGACAGAATACTTATTACTTTTTTCTAGAATAAAGTTTTAGGTTTAAAGCGATGTACATATAGCTTACACCAGACTTACTTTGGTGTCTTGTGTATTTTGATGGTTTAACGATACCATGAATATAATATTATTCGTTATAGGGAAGAAAATCTTTTATTCTGTTTAATAGCTTCTCATATTGCGCTCGCTATCATCATTCAGTTCACACACAGTCTGCACATTAATGCCATATGCGAATTGTAAAGTTGATTAGTGACTGCTGCTGCTAGTCTGGACTTGTAACTATCAACTTATCTGCCTAGATGCTCATTTTTGCATACACGCATTCCCGATCCATGTCGTAGAGGCAAAAAGCAAGACAGGCTACTTGTCTCATTCTTCCATATAGAATCCCTTGCTGTTTTTTTTTGCAAAATTTTAGCTTGCTTTGTGAGTATCTTCAAACGTTCATACTATACTAGGTATGCATTTACACCTGTTCTGTCTGACTATTCTTGTATCCAACTCATCTTCGTGTCTCTAACTAACCAAATGGAACAACTTTGCGAGCCTCGTCTTTTGTTGCTGATATATCTGTATGACTGCGGCACGGTCCAAGTCATATCTCCAAACCGTTCCTTCAGTGCTTTAATGTAAAATCAGATATTACTATTTGTCCATGCATGCAACATTCATAGAAGTAATAACTAAATAGAAACTACTTTTGTGTAATGTAATGACAGCTTTACTTGAACTGTAAGCAGTACTTCTTAACAGCTTCTTACAATGTGCAATAATGGTCATCTACTGCTGCCAACATAGATAATCCAATAAGCATACAATCTTCTTGCATGTCTTTTATAAGCTTGTGTGGAGTAAAGGGTTTCATCGCAATACTAAATTAGGAGCTTCATTAAAATAATTTGTAGAATATAATAGCGTCTTCCTTGAAAATTGCTGCCAGAAGAGTATTTGATCCTCACCTGGAAGATCGCTTGCTCTCACTTGTCCACTGTCATCCGCACAGTACGCAACACACCGATTTTAAACGGCATTTACATTGACACATCTGTCTGTTTAAATAAAATCATTTTGCTCCAACAAATGTTTAGAATTGAATCCTTTTATTAAATCAATTTAAAACTTTATACAATGAAAAAGTGAAATATATCGAATGTGTCAGTGCAAGTAGACATTTAAGCAAAAAGAAAAGAGTGTCAGAGTCCACTTTTGTTTTCAATTCGCCCCAGACGGCCTGTCGCCGTTCCAATAACGTCAACAAGAATCTCTGACTCTATGTAAGTCAGTAAGGGAGGCTTATTTACGTACTATTTTGTATCGTGCACGAATTTTTGCTTGTCTGCAGTAGTGTCAGACGAAACCAGAAATTTTGCAATATCGCAAGACAAAAGGTAAGTAATAATCAAAATATCGCATAAATATGCATAGCTTGTCTTTTATGTACCTACACTAATTGCCATTTTTACTCATGCATTCAAATTGACCTTACCGATTCGCTGTGAATGACCAATATATATAGCCTGACAGAAAAATGTGATGAGAAGCTCAAACATTTTTATTAACCTAATAACTGACATTGTATTGTATTTCCAAGAGTTATATTGGTAGTATGAATTGTGAAGAGACAGACAAATATCTCGGCCTGTGGCAATATAGCTGATATTGTGCTAATGACTTTGATAATGAAAGCGAAAGTCTGTATGGCAATATTAACCAGCACCATTTCGTCGGCTTTTATATTCACTGAGAATTTTTGCGCGCATGCTAGCCTATTTTAAAATATTTTTATTGGACCGTTAGCAATGAACTAATTTTGGTCACTCACTCATTTATTAATTTCAAACTACAATCACAAAAAAACAGCTCATCTTCTTTCGTCTTTGCCATCTTCAGAATGAGCATCTAGGTTGTTTATATTGACGTCGTAGATTTTGCGGCGTACTGTAACATGAATCACATTGCAATAGCAAAGGAATAAGTTTCATTCAATTCAGTAATCATATGAGGCTGCTGCTAAACATATGTAATATGTAATTATAAAGCATAAAGTACTCATCCTTTTCATTTTTCAATAATGAAGAAGGACCATAACGGCACAAGCGCAGGGCCAGGGAGGAGAGATTTTACCAGAGAGACGTAGTCATCATATTTTTCAGCTTTGCCTTAAAGAAAAATTAAACCTTACGTGTCACAGTCATAACGCATTAAATAATATCCCGTATAATATGTACAGAGTTTCATTTAAATATGAATGTGTGCTCAAAAGCCTTTACGATTTCCTAAAAGCAAAAAGTGTTCCTTCTATCAGCCTGCATTATAATGCGCCTATTGTCCGTTTATTGAAGCGTACCTTAACTTACCTACCTTATTTTATAAACTGCGTGTGGTGGTGCTCTTGTCTGCTAATCATAATCATGACGATGATGACTATATGACTCTTTCATTTTGTTCCTATTAACGTGCAAAATAATAATAAACATAAGATTTAATTCGTTTCTTGCCATTTTTATACTGGACATTGTCAGTCTCAAGATCAAAACTAAACAACACACTTTTTAGCAGCGTATATATTCCATTTATTATCTGGTTATTATTATTACTACATGAAAATGAGAAACTGTTAAACGCTGCACTTTTGAAAGTGCAAGGTTGACACAAACAACCATTCATCATCATGCAAATTGCAAAGTGGAAGTGTGTACACAAGCATATATACCTATAAGCATGCATTATGCATTGTTGTTGTAGGTGTTTTTGGGATTTTACATAATAGCTTTTTTGTATAATAAAAAATGTATGTATATGTGCGTTTTTTTTATAATCATGTCGTTAGCGCTCGATTCACAGACTATAATAATATAGTTCATTATATATTGTTGTATAACAAGAAGGCAAAATTGTTAGATAAAATAAAACATGTGCGAATATTTTTTACAGTTTCTTTTTATAGTTTTTTGGTTTAGTACAAAGAAACAAGGAAGGAACATCTTCCTGTGAAAAGCATTGGTATACATTTTACTAAACTATTAAATTAAATTAATGTTGGCGAACTTGTGGTTTGTAACTGTTTGTATAGTACTTTCGTTCCGAAAGCATTTATGGCTTACATGTTTTCTCAAATCTTGTGATAAATAATTAAGCTGCTTAAAACATTATGGTCGTATCATTATGAATATAACCATATTAAATATTAATTTATATCTCCTGTCTTACGCATCTTTGTAATCAGATTGAGCGTGGCGGCTACTGTATAGTAAACAAGGAATAAATATTGTGCCACTAACATTGAAATCTTCAAAAATGCGAATCCAAACCAGCTGCCATTTAGCTTATTATGATTTTCCAGAAGACATTGTCCATTATATAGGTTCATAATTACGTTGCGACTATGGTCAGTAGCACAAAACGGAAGCAGCTTAGTATTTATAGTTCATAGAACCAATTTTCTGTAGACTTTTAGTGTATTTATGTATAATGCACTTCAAGTAGAAAATAAATTACATAAACGACATGAATCCTTGGAAGAAACCAGTAGGTTTAAATGTAGTTGAAAATTGACTTCATTTTCTCAAACTCAAAACTAGTTACCTACAACCTAGCCAGACCAAGTCCATCGCTGGTCATTTTTGCCAGCAGGTTAGCTTTATCCTTGCATTTATAATTAGGTACAGTTTATAAAAAGAAGCAAAGTCAAATGACATTTTTAAGGGAATTGGCAATTTACAATTTCTTTTGGAAAACAAAGGAAAGTAGGATATAGCATGCTTTGTGTTGACTTGTAGGTATTTATGCACATAAGCACATTCCTCTCTTCCTCACAACAACAAAGTGAGTAGTAAGACTGACTTACTACTGACAAGAATACAATCTTAACCATTTCATACCTCTTTTTTTGTCAATACACTTTATTTAATTAAGCACCCTTCATCATGCTTGTCATCATCATCATTACCTTTCACATAATAATAATAACCAGGCAAACGCTTTGTTTTGTATGGATAATTCCATTCGCCTATTTCATGAGTAGTTTCTAAAATAGCTTTACAATGCATAGGAAATACTCATCACATATATTGCTTTTGTTATTCATTGTGCACAGCGTTTCATTACTTGATATTAAATTGGTCGCTGCTTTGTTTCTAATAATAATTTATAATTATCATAATGAGCATGCATATCTCCTGGATGCATGAACATCTTTTGCTCTTCTCTTCCCATTTCCCATCTTGAAGAATATCAAATCGAGAGCCTACGACCACCTACAACAATCAATGTTATCAGAATAAATATTATGTTTAGCTCTGTAGCTGTCAGCACGATCAATGGAGGCGTTTCGTTTTTGTTCGTGTCGTATCGTCAGTGAGGCTGTCTTGCTCATCACCAATTTACTATGCTGAAATGACTGATGCTCAAATAGACGCCAATTTTTGTAACAATAGTTTAGTAAATGAACTTATGACTAGTAAGGTCTTCCATGTGACGGTCATACACTATTTGCTATGCATTCTGCATTTCCTGCTGTCTCAAAAGCAGAGAGAAAAAAAATCACAAAATTAGTAAATTTTGAAGTGGCTAGATGATGTTTTAGGAATAAAGATACATCATAAGTTTCATTTTCTTTTGTCTTTACCTGCCGAGCATGACTGACATGGCCTACAACAGACAATGATTCATCAAATTTCCGATTTTTCTACTGCATACAAATACTTCTTCCGTATTCTCCCGGCTGCGGCTATACACACTACTAATGAATAATTGTTGAGAGTGCAGTCAGTACTCTTGCCTTTGAGAAACAAACTTTTTTGTCTTTAAAGTTGAAGTTGAAACATCTGGATTTTTGCGACGTGACGTCCAGAAAAAAATTGCACACCTTCACACAGTCTGGAAATTAATCACATCTGGTTAAATACAATTTGAACTATAATATGGCAGTTTTATGCTGTTTTATTTCATGAAAGTCAGTCTTAGTCATCGGCCGTAATAGTAGCAGCATTTTGGAAGTAGCATGTTATGCATAAATGTTCCAAAAACGCGTCCACCTGATTCTCTGTGGGTGGGTTTTCAGTAGTCAATGAGCACACAGTCATCAATTTACTGCTGTGACATTAATTGTCTAATGTTTCCCTTTGGTCCATTCATTGACGTAATTTGGTATAAAATGAAAAAACCTATCTTGCAATGAAAATGAAACGAGCTTCACGAAAATTTGCAAGCAAATGCCCTCTACGCTACCTGATACTTACACTTTCAATTCAAAAGTTGAAGTTGCTCATCTCATCATGGTCCAAGTGCGAAATCTTTTTTTTTGCGATTTCTGCAAACTTGTTACTCGCATTGCCAACATTTTTGTATATACTTTGATAATCATATTCATAAGTCACATATAATATATATGTATGCTTGCAAAAACTAACAATCAGGCACTAGTACTTAAACTTATGTATACCTAGACAGAGCATAAGTGAAAAGGTTGAAAGGGAACAACCGTAAAGTGGACAGACAAGTATCAAGTTCAAGTCGACTAGATTTGATGATGAAAATGTTGTCTGGTCCTCCTGAACTTTGACAAGCTAACCATTTAATCATTTTCGCCACTTCTTGACAACAGTCCAACTCCATAGCCTGCCCGGCTTACTTAGAAATTTAATGTTTTATGCTAAGTCGTCATTTCAGCGTGTTAAGAGCCCATGTTGCAGATATCACATGAAGTCTTGTTGAAACTTTTGGTAATATTAGAAATGCTATATAATTAATTTTATGTTCAGGAGAGAAGAATAGTGGCTGATGATAAGTGCCTCAGTGCCTGCAAAGATAAGATGTTGTGCGTTTACTTTATTCAGACAGAAATCTATTTCAGTTTCATGTATCGCAATATGTACACGTGACAAACGTCTACTCATATTTCTATATGCCTAATCCACGTCTCAAATACATATTACGATTCTTGAATAACCAGAAGTAAGAAAAGTTAACCTGTCATTTTTGTGCTTGTCAGTCAGTCAGTCAGTCGAAACCATCAATTTTGTAGAAAACTATTTAAAAAATATCGTTTCCCAACTGCATTAAAATATTTTAGCGATATGGAAGGTGGAGGTAGCAAGACAAATCTCAAGAGTACTGTCTGATATCTCGATATTATTTCCAATTTCCTGGCTCATGAGTAGAGAGTAATTACGTGTATCTCCACTTATGTCAATGTAAGAAGCTTTTTTACTTAAAATGGACTGGTTAATATTAAGCACATTTTAGTTAGCAAGTTAAATAAAGGTCAGAAGACAGGGAAATAAATTAAACAGTTAGTTTTATTTCACTTCACACAATATATTCTATTTGCGATATGCCTACTTCAATGCTTACAGGTGAATGTAATTACAAGACGTACAAACGATAAGGTTGCAACCTCACACAGTGAAAGATGTATTTTTTACATTCTCTGGTTCAAGCTAATATTTATGTAATTTTTAAACGAGAAAAGTACTATTTCTACAAGGTACTGGGATATTAATTACAGCTTATGTAATGGTAATATTATATATTCGAACACGTTTTTTTAATCTTTCATATTATCATCATCATCCCCTTATTATAAGTAGTGATGCAGTTTGTGAGTACATAATTTTACCTAAAACGAAAGGATTTTTCTTACGTTCGTCTGACGACTACTGTACCATCATAAGTTAGCTAATATGCAAATTAACATCAAAAGGCGCAGCTCTTCTGGTAGTTGTATGGAATAGTGTAATTTGCACTTGTTGTAACTTTATGCAGTATATTCACGATGTATGCATACGATTTTCGTTGTTAGGTCATGATAGTATTTTAGAAAAGATAACAATGGACGCAAAGTACGGCTTCATTCAAAGAATCATATAGAAATGAGATTATACAGTGAATTTCAATTGTGTCACCAGTTTTAGCAAAGATGACCAGCCCGCTGCTAGAAGCCATTGTGTTTTTATTTTCTTAATGTCCCTACACAGAGCTATTTTAACTTATCGCCAAGAATAAAGAATTGCATGAGCACACTTAGTGTGTAGAGTTTATAAATAATAGTGCCCAACCTTAGTTTTTAATTTTTTGATTATAAGTCTGGAACGTATATTGTTTGAAGTTTTAGTACCTCCGTGTGGCAATTACGAAGAATAGCATGGTACTTTTGTATACGCATCTTATGTAAATAGACGGCCTATCCTGTACGCAACAAATCATAACTATTGCATCTCTGAATGATGATGTCGTATGAGTCGTATGTGTGTGTCTTGATTTAACTTTTGTTGTAGTAAGTTTTGCCGCAACCATTTTAGAAAATTATGAATGAACTGAACCCCTCGCATACAAGTACATTAATATTAAGTCATATTAACTTCTTCTCCGGGGAGTCTTTTAAGTAGAAATATTGGGGAAGGTTAAAACCATAATTCGGATGAGCTAATAATGTTGATTTTGAGAATTTATGAATGCAACTCAAGTATTCCCAACATTCCCAACTCCCACACGCTAATATGATTATCGCAGTGCAGTGATTATTTTCGGAACCTATCGAATTACATAATCCCTGTGAGTAAAACAAGAATTCATAGGATTTGCATTTCGCATCGAAAAAAATGGCAAAAGATTATACTTGCTACTTCCATGTCTAACTGGTATATATTCGCTACAATATTATTTATGTCTATCCCATATTTTCTTTCATTTCAACACCCCGGGAGGAACTTCCTTAAACACTATTTACGATCGTTTGTAAATGAATATTTCATCAAGTGCAAAAGTTCCATAGACTGTATGGAAATACTAAATGACAATGACAAATAAATACTGAGCAATGACTTGAAGGTCACAATCAGAATTACGAATGTATGTATTTTATTAAATTGGTTTAATTAATAACCAATAAATAAACGAGTATATATGTGGGAGTGTTAACTAACCAATTAAAATGCAGTCAAATTTGTCTAATTAATATTGATGACTTTTTTCCATTTCACTATACTAAATTATTTAAAATCAATAAATAATCAAGTCACCTTTATACTTTTAATGATAAGGAATCTGTCTTACATTTGTAAAAAAATGGCGAAACCATTGGAAGGAATGGAAAAGGGAAATGTTTTTGTCCTTCCAGCATTTCAGAGAGCCTTTCATATTTTATTTGATGGAGACGAAATAAAATATTTCCTAGCCTTTTTACAAGGAAAGGTTATTATGGCATATTCTATCTGCTCGCTTAAATTAATCAAAATTATAACTATGTATATGAATGCTTACATCGGTGCGGTACCTACCAGAACAAAAAAGCAAACTTTTATTTAGCTGTACACAATAATGCAATCATTTTAAAATTTTTATATTTAAATGACAACTTTCTTGCGTGCGATTAGACAGGTTGTAGTAATATGACATGTGGTCTCTCGGCACTTTACCTTATTTCTCAAAAATTAGTTTATTATGCTTCACACTGGACATTTGTTGAAGTTTTAATATATTGAGTGATATAGCATTCTAAAAAAGTCACAACAAAAGAAGTCTAGCACCTAAGCATATATTTTCGATTGTGATTGTAGTAATTTACCCAAGTGATATGTTAATGGCTACACCGCCATTATCCCACTGTGATTTACCTGACTTTTGTGTTGCGCGAGAAAACATGAAATGTGATCCTACGATATTATATTCTTCATTTTCATATGTGATCATGTGTCCTATATGAGAAAAATATGGTTGGCTTATGAAAAGAGTTAGAAAAATTAAGTGGAAAAATGCAAATCATACGCAAAAAAAGTGCACTTTTTTATAACTTTCCACACACTCACTTGCCGAAGGAGTAATTTGTCCATCCATTCAATCTAGTCAACGACGAGTCAACATCTTTGAGACATTTTGCCTGATCATGATCGCATCGCATTTATCTCTTTCTTCTTCCAAAGCAAACATTATTTTCATTTTCATTTGCTGCACCCTTCATACGAACAGAAGAAGGTAGAAAAAGGAAAATATCGTTGTTGGAAGGATAGCTATAGAGTTTTAGAGCTGAGTTTTATGAAAAAGTCATTTAATCTTCCTTCATTACTGCTGCAAATTTTAATTTTGATGTAGATGTATATTTGTTGCCGACAATAATTATCATTATAGCTCAGGATCAACATAATATTATACTTTTTATAGAAAATTATTGCACTTATTGTTTCATCGAGCCTGGAAATTCATTGCCAGTGGTCATGTACCTATGTTGTATCTATTCAACTCAACATTCAACTTTTTTTCAAGCTCACAAGAAGAATGAACAATTACGCTGTTCTGTGTCTGAATTTTTAGGAAGCTTATTGCACACCTGCTAAATGCAAATTTGTTTAGAATGATTACCTACATGTAAGCTATATTTTATGTCAGATTTTTTAAATAAATATTTTTTTCGGATTTGAGAAAACCTACCATTCAATCTTGACTCTTAAAAAATCATCCCCAACTTACTTACCGTAGATTGCAGTGCAGGCGCCTTGGGTTATCTTACGGGAACAGATTTTTTTTTAAATTTTGAGTCAAATTGATTAATCTATATCATATTCTTATGGGGTCAGTCGAAAGGGACTCATTTACTTGATTCTCAAAACCCAGTTGATTGATTTCCAGTATTGAAGTGAAGACGAGTACAAATTAAAACTTCGGATACACTTTTTTTTCTTGTAATTTGACTTTTGACTGTAAATGCAGTTGATTGTGCATTTAGCATTTATCAAGAATGTATGTTAAGGGCCAGTCAAAAGTAGATAGCTGGTGGGACGGTAATTACGATGTTCATACTGACAAATAGGTATATAATATACGTTTTTTGTGCAAATTTTAGGTGGACTTTTTGTGGCTAAACATGAGAAAAACACTTCTTTCTAGTCAGGGCCACCTCTACTTTTGCGCTTGTCGTCATAATTTTTTATTTAAAGACAAAAATAAAGTTTTTCTGCTTGTCACATAGTTATCAGCAGGTTTTATAGTGATTGGTGTAAATAAACTATAATTTATTATGTTTGGACAGCTTATTATTCGTTCCAGACTACCTTATAGTAGCTTAAGCCATCCATGTGCTTCCAGTTAGGTTTAAATTCCATATAGTTCGTACATACATACTATAAGACATTAACACCCTATTATGTACATAGTTGTTGTTACTAAACTGGCTATTAAAAATAAGATCGTGTCTTGTTCTCGACGCTATACTAACATGTTCTTCTCACTCAGTCTGAATAAATAAATATTGGGTGATTTTTAATAGTCGATCAACTGCTACGTTGTGTGCGTCAGAAGAGCTTCTGTCATCGTTGTCATCAAGCTTTTAGTAATTTTCCCACTCACAGAAATGATATATATATATGCAGCATTACTTTAAAGCATAAAAGCATACAATATTATTAAAGTATCGTTTTCCTGGTCTTGCCTGCGGGTTTAGGATAAAAATACATACCCTGGAAAGTAATCATCGTGTTTGTCATTAACTATTGAAGTTAAAACCTGCATTTTTTCAATTCGAATTTATTACTTAACTTGCATAAGGATAAACAATGCAAAAACAACTTTTAAAATTTTAGGAATGCAATTATGTTGGTAATGTGTCAACATTCGTATGTATTTCACTGGAATACATGTACTTAAGTATTCACTCAAAATCGCATCAATTTATAATACTTATGATATGTCGACTACTTCAGTTTCAAAAGTGAACGGCCTTACCCAGTTAAAAATGATTCAACATGAAGGATTTCGCATATATGCATTTCCATTTCCACAACAAAGGAAAAAAAAAACAAAAAAAGTCGTTTCTTCTGGAACTCGTTAAAAGAACACAAGTCCATTCTCAATTTCAATAGCCGTTTTGGCTGATCGTGACCAGAACTGTGTTTGTTGCTAGACTCGTTTGGTTAAATATTGGCTATTTTTACCTATTTCGGGCAGGATTTTTATAGTTGTTCCACAGATTATTGGAATGTCGAAAAGAGAGATGTGTGCTAGATACTATTTTTTGTGTGCACCATAAATATAGGAGTGTTGTGAATGGATGAAATAACAACATCTTAATGTAGAAATGCTCAACGTACAATAAATACATGCTTTTCCAATGCAGATAATCATATAAGCCATATAGTCCATTTGCCTAAAGCTTTAGTAGATCAATCAGTTCAATGTGAATGATGTTCAATTATTGATTACCAATTGGAAATATTATATTGTGCCGACAATGGTAACTCACTCAAGCAAATCAAACAGTAGCAAGCAAGAAAGACAGCAATGAAGGTAATTGGTGAGTATCTTATATTTTGTCAGGATAAAAATGCCTTCAAGCCCTCATATAAATTATTTCACCTTACTTCTTCTACTGACTGATGTAAGCAATGAGATTGTTTTACCTGTTTCCATACTTGTTGTGAGATTCCAAGTGCAAATTCTTTATGGCCTATATCCTTCATCCTTGTGGGTACCTACATAAAAATTAAGTGTACACGCATTATAATTTTTAATTTCTCTCCATTAATTCGTCATTATCTGCAAACGTTGTCAGTATGGCTTTTGCTGAGATGCTTAATTACTTATTAGTCTCTCAAAAACAAACTTTACTTAGTTGTAGTAAATGAGCCGACACATGAGTGTAGAAGCATGCCATAAAATTAAAAATGCATTTTTGTTCTAATGACGCAGTGACTCTTCTTGATTTACTCATGTACTAATTGATAGTTATTGCGGCATCACTTCGTGCTTCGTATACAAAATACAAATTATAAATTTTGTCACAATAAAATCCTGAGTTTTGGTTCATAATAAAAAGAGTGTATTATGCGAATTATTTATTTTCCCTCTAAAATATTCAAATAAAATGTCTTGTTAATAGTTGTTACCAAAACCATACATGAAAACTAGAAAACACATCCATCATATCTGCAAAAAAATTCCAGCCATAAAGAAAACTAAAACAAAGTAAAACGCTCGCATGTCAAGCCAAGCAAATATGTTCAATGTAAGCACACGACTAGAATGTTTAATACAACTGAGCAGTTTGTGAGTGAAACTTGACGTAGATTTATTCGTAGAGCAGATATGGACACATATCGTTACGTGATCATTGTAATGGAAATCCAGCTGTACTGAACATTTAAAAATGAAAACAATTATTTTCCATGACCGACATAATAGAGGGAATAATGATATCATAAACTGACTTGATATCATTCAGTTCATCGACCACCGATAAAACCTCTAACAACCTTTGCTACTGCTTTTACCAACATTTCTATTGCCTTATATTTTTCATTTATTTGCTTTCATTTGCATTAGCTTTAGGGAAAAAAACTATGATTTTGTTTGATTTATTTGTACAGATATTTCACAACTGAAACAAGGAACCTTTTCGTGATGTCATCAGCATTGTCCAGAACATATCTTTTGGTAGGAACAGTCACGTTCTTAGTATGGGCACCTGTACCTACCACACAAAATCATTACTGTTCAATTAGCAAGGATCACACCCTTTGCAAATATCAGGTAAGTATTTTAAAAATTTGGAAATCCTTTCGCAAGAATTGTTTCATTTTGTGGTGAAAATTGAAAGCACATGGAATGCCGTGTACAGTTTGTAAAATGATTTACTTCTCATGAAATTGCTAAATTGGTGTTTCAGTCCAGTCCGATTAAGATTTTCTTGAGAAATTTAATTTTGCAAATTGTGTAGTATCTTTTTCCAGTAATCAGTAAATGGGCCATGTTTACAACGCTAGCAAATTAAAATTTAAACATGTTTCACATAAAAACTTTTCAAATGTAAATGGTCATTTCTTACAATGCAATTACTAATTACGTTGCAATATCTCCTTACCTATTTAAGATATTGCATGGGCTTCTTGGTATTTAGCGTCTTTGTTTTTTTTGCCTGTTGCTAAAATGGCAGTTTTGACACCTTGACCATTTACACGCTACACTTGATAATGTGCTACTGTACTTAATTCGTAGAAGAATCAAGTTTCAGATAGTCATGTCTATGTCATATTATGTAACACTAATGACATCATAATTACCTCTCTGGTTTATATGGATTCTCTGAATTCCATATGCACATACCAAACGAAACAATATCACGCAGAATGGTACTTCGAATCGCACAATTTCAATTAAGGCACTACAGGTGTTCGGTTACATAAAACCTAAATTCTGGAAAGTTGGCATCTTTCCCTGTGCAAAAGGACAAGAAATTATTAAAGTTTCTAAAAATGCATGACCTATCCCATCTCCTCTCACAAGTTATGCGTGTGAATAAAAAAATATTTGCTCATGTCACGATTTTGAACAACTATAAATGTATGTATATATTGCAACGTTTATGCGCAAAATAACTGAGAAACATAATGAAGAGGAAAAGGTGTGTGGGAAATATAGGAATTATGTTGTGTAACATAATAATAAGTAGGTACGCATCTTCTATGAGGTATGTAGTATGTATCATTATGTACGTTGATTGATTGATACGTAATTCAGTAACACCAACTTGAAATCTCCTAAAACTTTTCATTTTGCTTTTCATCGCCTTCTAAGAAGAGTTTTCGATCTTTTGAGCGAACATTATGATGAACTTCTATAGTACTTTAGTGGTGATGATAATCATACTTGACAAGGTCATAGTAATCTTGTGCATATTCCACCGCCCTTTACCTATCACAACAACCAGATTTTTAAAATATTTTTTTCTCGTCTCTCTTCACGTATCTTTCAATATAATGGAAAGCCAACACGCAGATCATCATTCCATTCGTTCATGTCTTTGTACAACATTTTTTCTTGTTTTTCTTCACGTTGTTGACCGACTGAAGAATGTAATCACTGGAAAATATATTTCCAATCAAATTCGATTGAGTAACCCAAATCGTGAGAGTTTTATTGGATACAAAAGGCTACTGTCCCCTGCTGCTGTAGCAGCAACAATTAGTCAAGCACCGGGCGGTGAAGGCTATCTATAAATGGAAAACTTCATGATCGATTACATTATCGATATACGAATTACGATACGAAAGTGTTCTGATAGATTGCTTTCTCAAAAAAAACTAGTTATTTCAGAGATTTACTGTAATGTAGGTATTGTGTAAGATGAGCGGAGCATGTTGTAGCATGTAGTTAGCTTCTTTAGAGGATAAATATCCATTTCAGTCAGCTCCGACCATGGCAAGTCACGATTTATTACCTGTACTACAAAAAAATATGCCAAAGCTGTGTGATAAATGAACTATTTACAAAAGTTAATACTTTCCAGTCATGCACAATTTTTTTACCTTTCGGGTGACCCATATACATATGTACACTGGGAAGGAACAACAAAAAGACTGTTGATTTTCAGCGCATTGTATATTACGCAATAAACGAGATAGAATAACAGGAAGAATTAAATTTGTACCTTCTTAATTGTATTTTAAAGCTTATAAGATCAATATTTTTATTCATGAACATTGACAGTAAGAGCCAAAATAGCTAATTATTACAAAAGGGAATAACGTATGATTTGTCATTTACATCTAACTTAATACATTGCTTTATAACTACAGAAGAAGGCATTTTAGTACGACGCTCTATTTCACCTAGTTTAAAAACCCCTAGCTTTGAGCTTGAGCAAGGATAATAAAGTACGTCCTTGTAATTACGGTAATAGGACGCATATATCATTTCACCTTTAATTTTCTTTACAACGCAAACTTTGCCTGCATTAGTAAGATAGTATTTACCTTTTTGAATGTTCGCATTTATTGCAGAAGCTGTTGATTCATTCTCAACAGATTCAATTACCTCACGTTCTAAAATTCTGTGAACTACCTGCTTTAAATGGTGCTTATTTGTGCGCAGCATGTTCTTAAGTCGGTACAAAAAACTTTCGAACTCAAACGCACTAAACCTATTCACTGATCCATGATTTCGTACGTCAAGATGTAAGTGCTGAATTGAATGCATATTATAAGAAAGAAAATCGGTGTGATAATGAGTAGGAATTTCATATACAAATTTCTTAAGCAACTGTTCTGCATAATCCAACCATTCACTGTTTAAAATAAAGTCGGAACAAAAAATGTACATTGCTGTGTGAAAAAGGAGAAAATGCTCATATCTCTTTTTATCCAATATACTTTTCAAAGCAAACGGCCCCGTATATAACATGAATGTTCTGAATTCAGTTGCTTTCCATTGCCTGAGTTCATTCAGGCCTCTTGGTTTCCTACTAAATTCTTTAGGGAATTCGGAACGAAAAGAAACTAAGCGTTCAGATATCCTGCGAACATCTTTTGGAGCTAATTTAAAATGGCCTGGCCCCTCTACCCATGCTAGCAGCAATTTTTTCATAATGCCCAAACAACACAAATGCATATAGTCTAGCGGTATTTGGCTAATCATTCCCATATTTAACCTATTCAACGGACTGTTTCCGTCATGATGTTTCTTATATCTAAAATTGCGAAATGTTTCATCTGTATACAACTCACCTACAATTGAAACTGGATATAAAATCCTGTGATACATATATTTTCCTTTACGAGAACATTTCTCACAGCCGTAATACCCATTATGCTTTTTGATCGCCTTAATGAAACTACGTGCCGGGGCATCAGCTACAACACATCTTATTCTAACGGTATATTGCACATTATCAAAATATATTCCACCACTTTCTAAAACTTCCATTTCAGAAACAAAGTCATTCAAAAATTCCTCAATATTGTTGGGTTTATGACTCCCGTAAAACAGACTAGCAACACAGACTCGCTTTTTCTTAGCTTGGTCAACGCTAATTAAAACAGGCCAGAACTCTAAAGACGAACTTTTACTTATAGGTACCCCATCTATTCCTACCTTTATGGTAATCAAATTTTCAATTCCCTTTAATCTATCAAATGTTTGCTCAAATCTTACTAGACCATGTTCTAGGGATTCTAGTATATACTTCCTAACTCCAAAATAAAAGTACTGACCACCGGCCAATTCCTTTAAATTAATATTACGTGGCGTCTTTAGTAAAGTCCTAGAGTCACGGGGAAACCCAGCATGTGGTAACCAGAGACGCGTAATTCCTAATAACTCGTTTAAAGCTACCTGTGTAATAGAATTCTTCACTGCCCATTTTTGTAAAACTACCACTTTGCATTCTGCCTCGTCTGACTTTTCACAATGAGATTCACTAGCACTAAAACTATCGTTACAATTAACATTATCTTTTACATCATCCACAGGAAACAATATTCTAGGTTGCATAATATTTAAACAAGAGTCACTAATTAGGCTAGGGTCGCAAGATTCAACGGTCATTTGAACTGATGACGTGATCGTGTTGAGTTGGTGCTGGTGTGGCGTGATTGGTATTTGAAGTGTCGTCGGGTGATCCTTCATCCTTATCGCGCGAAGTGCCTTCGCTGCTGCTCGTCGGGCTCTTCGTACCAAATTTCTTCTTGGCGTTTCCATCCCTCTGCTTTCGTCCTCCTCCCCTGTCAGAACTTCCACGAAACCAAGCGGCGATATGGTGGGATAACTGTTTTTCCTTACAATTTGAATGATTGGATTTCACGGCCGCTGCAATTACCAGAATACAAATACTTAATAAATTATATAATATGGAGTAAATTATTATGTATTACTTTTGTATAAGATTGTCATTTTATCATGTACTACCTCGAACGGCTTCCTCTAATTTCCTTCCACCGAAAGCAATTTTCCCGGATGCAGCAGTGTATCTGACAGTTTTAGAGAAGTTGACTTCAAATAAGAAGCTCAAAATGTCGTACGTTGTTTGTGATATCTCTGGCCGACCAAATCCTTCCAATGTAGTTACCTAAAAATAATGCGTCGTAATGAGTAAAAATGTTTACATTGTTAAAAGTGTTCGGTTACTATTCTCCATGTCCAAATCTGGCATACCAATTTTTGAAATTTTTCTCGATCAAGAAGTTGGTCGTCAAAAGAATGGAAATCTTCAGCTGATTTTAGTGGAATTTTGGAAAAGACTTCGTCTCCTATTCTTGCGTTCTGAGTAGATCGGGTTTGGTGCGTTAATAGCTTCAAAATCAATGCCTTTGTCTCGCGTTGCTCACGAATTAAAACTTCCTGGTTTTCAAGGGATTTTGCCTGAAAATCTACAAAAACAAACAAACAATATTTCCTGTTACTAATTATCAATTATAACTGACACTATTTACATAAACGGACAGTCCCATTGGAGCACGTACCTCGCTGCTCTTTGAGCATTACTTCTAGAACTGGGTTATTGGAACATGGCACTTGAGTGAAGATCAAAGGATGTTGGGACAGGTGCGAAGGTTCCGTTGCATTAGCCGTTATGTCGAACACCGGTGGGGTCAAACTAGTTACATCGAATTCGCCAATAATGGGTGGGCTGTTGTTCGTCGCTATAAAGATTATAGAAAGAAACAAAATAACTGAAAATAATGTCGATCCCTATTCTATTAAAAATCAACTATTATTTTAAATAAGTATCATTATTTTACGTGTCTGAGAGGTGTGGAGAGGAGTTTCTGGTGGGTCGAGATTCAACTGCAAAAATGGCTCCGTTCTTGGTCGCTTGCTTCCTTTATCGGTGCCACTTGAACCCGAAGAGTAAAGATATTTTTCGGCCTTCGCTTCAGCTTTACTGGCAGAATCTAGGCGATAGTATAAATAAATACTTTAAATTTAAGACAGAACGGAAGAAGTAACATTATCATTGTATGCATGCATGTACATACCTAACAATTAAAGGAGGAAATTAACGGTTAACGAACAATTCTTACCGTAGCTTTTAACGATTTCTACGTCCCAAACTGGCCAATTCTCTGTTGGTTCACTTGTGGGATCCTGCTGCAGTTTTAAAGTTCTGGAATTCTTCTTGTTTGGGAAAGGAACTGTTATTTTTCCGTCACACGTTTTTAACCACTTTGTTGGCACAAATTCAGTTGTGTCATCAAAAATGAAACGCACAACACTAAATTGTTTCGAGTCCATGATTACTTTTAGAAGGGATTGGAGATTGCCAGTTGATTCGATATAAACTGCTTAAAATTGGTCTAGCTGTTGTGATGAACACAAAACAGTGTACGCTCAGGTTCATCTGATGCAGCAAGCTTCTTCAACCGCCAACTATTTGACTGATGGCACCCTTTACTAAAACAGCACAGATCCGATAGCTGTATTGTTGGTTTTTAAATATGAGCTCAGCCCGGTATGTGACCCACGCTAAAACCACGTCGGATTTCCTGCTTGAAATTGTGCAGGTGATTTTGTGCGGGGCCAATACTATGACTTCATTGGTACACACTATACGGGAACTCCATACAGGCACCATGTAATTTCTGTATGGTTAACCCTTTATATAAGGGTTATAATGGTATGCCAGGGCATATCCATTAGACATACTGGAATGCCCTTACTATTCCGTTACCAAGGTTTGTAGGGTAATTAGTGTTGATGACGATTTTTTTTAAATATTCGTATGTCAAGGTCACGTCAGTACATACACATATACAGGCATAGGTTTATATGCATTTTTTGTTTCAACATAATATATTCCTAACATAGGTAATAAGAAAAATGCATTTGAAAACTGGATGCATAGTGCGAAAAGGTACATTAAATGTTAATAGTAATAGCTGTTTAAATACATGACACATTGCCTAACTATATTTGTGAGAAATTAGCGGTAGCTCTAGCACAGCAGTGAATAAAAATGAGGTGATGAGTGGTTTGCAAGTGCAAGGTAAAATTGTTGACTGATTGCCAAGTGGAATTACGTGCAGAATGGTGGAGTGGAACTATGTACATGGTATACAGTACGTACGTCAGTAAAGTAATATTTTTGTGTGCACTGTTAGTAGACGCATAAAAAACATCTCGATAGTCTATAGGAAGTATAAGCATATGAGCATCAAATCAAATTTTGTAAGTAATATGTTCAAATTTTTTGATAATTCAGTTGAGATTGAAAATAGATAAGAAAGGATTTACTATGATTTTTTTTGCATCACGCGACATTTTTACATAACATATCGTCGTCTTTTGTTAATTTCGAGACGAGACATAAACAAGGAGACACGTGCCTATTGTCGTAGTCGTGGTCAAATATTCATTTTTCAATATCTTAGCCGTTGTTCAAACACACAGCAACATGACTATTAAAAGCTTTTGATCATGTTTAGTGCATTATTGTCGTCCCTACTGTTTTGTGAGAACATGATATGATGACAGCGTGCTCAACAAAAGACATATTTGATATACTTTGTTAATAGTCGCATTATGAGATGCTGGTTTAACAGATTACCTCTAAGGATTTTTTTACATACAGATATTTTCAATACAACAAGTTTCATTTGTTGGAAAGTCATA
Source organism: Sinella curviseta (assembly GCA_004115045.4). Taxonomy (NCBI): domain Eukaryota; kingdom Metazoa; phylum Arthropoda; class Collembola; order Entomobryomorpha; family Entomobryidae; genus Sinella; species Sinella curviseta. Next base: position 35,887,169 of record CM023203.3, on the reverse strand, counting down.
TCGACTTTTACATACTCAAATATGGAACATCAGATCGATGGGTAGATAGGAAGCATTGCATTGATGCTTGAAGGAAATGTAAGACAAGTGGTCAATTGGACCATGCAGCAGTACCCCTACCACGCATTAGTAAACTGACTCACTAAACCATCAAAATAGTAATTATTTACACCTGTTATTAACCACGCACGCGACAAAGAATTAAATACCTGAGTAGACACAATACACCTGCGACGGTATGACAGGATATTTCTTTGGCATTGACAGTCTATAGGCCAGCATAGCAGCTCAATCAATAATCAGTCTGTACAAACGGTTGGCTTTAAGTTACCTGGAGTTAGTTTTACAGCAATAATATGCACTTCCCTTGTTGTAGGTAGTAGGCGGTTCCAGTAGACAATCTAGAGCATAATTAAGTTCTCAACAAACGAATCCATTTATTTTGCAACTGTTTGTATTTGATGATATGATGGACATTACCATAACCAATTTCTTACCATTATGATTCCACGAAACGTATGCATTAGAATGTTAAAACAACAGGGAACGGTAAATGATCAATAAACAATGGAGACACTAAATAGACATTTGTGTATCATATAAAACTTTGCGATAAGCAAAAACAGTATAACTGGATTTGCTGCCGTTCTGAAGACTACCAAGAAAAAGTGGTCAGTGTTGAGGAGTTGTACATTGTACACATTACACATATTTATCGAGATCATGCAAAAATTGATCAGATCAGAAGCGAGATGTAGACTACTTTTTACAGAATTATATATTATTATTCACTTCCCCTACTTACTGTGTGCATTCCAATGAGTAATATGACATGCATCATAGTATCCAACATAGATGCATAATATTTTTTTATCGCATTTCTGTCGCTTTGCTAGTATGTTCCAATATCACGAATTCATTGCATCGTTTTATGAGTACTCACACTGTTTTTATATAGGATGTTACTTGAATTTTCGTAATATGATAATCAACTATTCATAATAAGTTTGTTGATTCAACCTGTATATAGGTAGTGCCTATTATGTGTGCGTTGCGTTGTTGTTGTTGCTCCCTTGAAACAGTCAGAGTAAGATTATCTCTCGTCAATTTTAATTTGTTATCATTGTAATATTTTTATGGGTGAGGCTCATTCTCAAAAATCCAAAACCATTTATTTTGGTTTTGGTCAAATCCTTGGCTGCAAGCTGAGAGCATGCAAAGCTAAAGGAAAACTGGAAGAGGCAAACTAGTTGAAGACACGTAACTTGGTAGCACATTGGATGATGATGCACCCACCTTTCTGGCTGCTAAAAATGAGTGGAGGCTGCTTTTGTTTTCCAATGATGCATGCTAAAATATCATATCCCGTGTCCATTCCCATACGCACGTCTTTTGTTTTGGACATTTTTAATGAGTAATGCTCACACAAAGAAACTATAATATATTTGCTCATATTTTTATTATCGCAATTTACCCGAATACATTTTTGTGGGTATAAAATCTCATGACTGAACTGTAATTATTCATAATCATTATAATAATTATTATGGACAATATGTGATGATGGAATGAAGAAAAACTTTTTAAATTGGACATGGTGGGAGGACGAGTTGGAATAAAAACTGGCTGTGCTCTTGTGGCACCTCTCTCTCTCTCTGGAGAGTAGGTTATTATAATATTTGCTGGACCATTTACTTTTGGTTTTCAAAAAACAGAAAAATTCATCTGTTCTTCAGAGATTGACTGGTTTAGCTCCTACATAACATACCTGATTACAAAAACCAATTTGACGTGAGGTGGGAATATAGGCTCCAGTGTAATGTTTTAATGATTCGTTTTGTCTATCCCAGCCAATAAGGAAATTGTGCAGTGGACGACTATTAGTAAATGAATGCTTTTCTTGATTGGTTTTTGGTGTGGAATTTAACAGATTACAAAGAGAAATTGCCCATTTTATTTATACAGGTTTTGTGGTTTCGAGAAATGGGGGTGAGATACATAGATGACGGGTGCTATGCGCATAATACCCATTTTTATTTTACCTATTCATAACTTTTTATCGTCACTCGCACAACAGGGTTTATAGTTTCTTGTAAGCTCTAATTGTGTGGAAGGTGAAGGTACAGCAATATTTGCTCACGAAGTCTTGGAATATCAACTGCATTAAAATTGTAAATGAGTAATTAGCCGAAACAGGTGACACCTACATTTTTTAAAACGCGATAGGAAGCAAGCCAGTCATAAAAGTCCAATATACCTTAAATCCAGTAATTACAGTAATAATATAAACTTGGATGATAATTCTAAGTAATCTATCATCATGTTCTAATAAAAATTCTTTTACCTTGTTCGCATTGCTCAATTAACATATTTTAGCTATTATATAATCAAAACATAATTTATCTTGCAAAACAGTCTTTTTAGTGATCACAATTGGGTAAGAAATACAATGTACAATTTAAAAGGGAAAGGGTTATCGTTGTAAAAAGCACATTCCTATATTCTTTGCCAAAAAATAATAAACAAGTAGCAATTCAAATGACTTATTGCTAATTTCCTGTTTTATGTGTGGTTAAATACTTATCAAAAATGTTTCGCAAACGATAGTAGCAAAAAAAAACACTTGTAACAAATAGGCATACAATTTGGTTTTCGTGACTGCATTTTAATCTGAATTCAATAACATGATGACCATTACATGCGCCAGTGTTTGATCATGACATTGACAGCGAAACAATCACGTTGAGGACAAGATCCTTGACCATGACTGACCGGAATGATGATATTTTTAAAAAACAAATATTTCTCAAATGTTAACTCTTATTTTTAGCCATCTCTTCTTCTATTTATGCGTGAAACCAATTAAAATAATAGATTGCTTCCTATAAAGTGCGTATACGCACAAAATATTATGCAGACGCAATCCGTTATGAGATTGTCGTCGTGAGTTTCGTAGTTTCGTTATAACAAGCCAACATCGTTTACGTGCTCATGTGTCAAACTGTCAAGGGAAGATGATGCAGATATTTGCATTCAAAATTAACACCGTTTGCGATGACACTGCTGAAAACTTGTTTCACTATTTTAAATGCCTAATATTATTTAACTTCTCATTCAATTTACTTTTGGGCACAGGCTTATTAGCATTATACGTGGCATAATATGACAACCTCTATTTTTGTCATATAATTTTAATGTTAAAAATATCCATTGAGCTAATGTTCAGCGGAAATATTAAGTATTCCGTTGTGGCTGCATATATTTGTATTCTTATACTTTGCGTGGTGTCGTCACAAGTTCTACCTACAATATCAAACTGAACATGACTACATGATTCATTAGCAGACGATGGTCAACATTGGTACTTATTGGGGTGCTATTCTTACTTGGTAATCATCAGCATTGGCTTTGTCAGTGTGATGAAATGTGTTCCAGTAAATGTGCATTAATTCCATTTTCATCAAATCACAATGAAATCACTAAAAATTTGTAAACACATGATGCAATCTTCAATAAAACCATAATTACTTTAATTATAGGGCATCGGACCAAGATGTAAGAATCCCTATGAAATAGGAATTCCAGCAGCCGACCGAAGACAAATTATGCATTTGCACAACTCCCTCCGACAAATGGTAGCCACAGGCGGCGAAAGAAGAGGAAAACCTGGGCCACAGCCGTCGGGAGGAAATATGTTGCAAATGGTAAGAATATAAACTGCAGGGACGTTCGTTTTGCTGTTAACTTTATAATTGTTCTGAATATACTTTCATTAGTATTTATTATTTCAAAAATTTTAGGAATGGGATGAGGAGCTCGCAGCATCAGCTCAAAGACTAGCTGAGCAGTGTCGATACACTCATGACTGCCTAAATTGCCGTAAAGTCGGTAAGCACAATTAAGTATATGAATTTCGTATGTCTAATTGACTAATTGATTAGCTCGAAAATGCTTTAATGGAAGATTCTAGCACATGCCACCCGGTGCGTCAACGACTCGACATATTCAAGTACATTAATTTAACGATTTATTCTTCACGCGAAACCTAAAAATACATACAAATGCAAGTGCAAGCTTTACCTTCAAATGCACAATTAGCTAAAAATTATTCTATTACAATTAATATAATTGCACCACCCATGAACACCTATGCAGTTAATGACAATGATTATGACGTTTAATGATGATCATAGTTAGCTACTTTTAATTCAGCTATCACACTAGCTGTGTTGCTGGAACAATATCTTTTAATCTGTGGAATTGTGCTTATTATGTATGTTGTTTATCTTTATTTTTGCACGCTGTTTTTTCCACTTTTATACAAGTTAGGTCCCAGTAAATGTCGTTATCTTATTTAATAGCATTCACTCTTAAGTTACATACTTGTAGACAAAACTGCTTAACTAGTCACGATCCCTCTCTGGCACGTTACTTCAACCAAGCAGATTTACCTATTCAAGTTGAAAGAGAATCCATAAGCCATTGAACGCAAAGCTCTTCAAATAATATTCTTTTTAAAGGATTCTTATAAAAGCACATCCGCACATGCGTACATTTTATTGCAATCAAACGGCCTCACTTTTGACAGTTTATTTACACCAGCATCTTAAGAAGTGATATACGCTTTTGATAATGCACTTTATTTTATCAAATTTGCCAAATAATGTGATTCCGTGATTCCATTGAACTATTAAAAACAAGCAGAAATCATGTAAAAAGTGTTTAAAAGAGGATAGAGCTCTTAACGACTTCCTCCATTCTTAATTCATTTAGTAGTCTTCATACATACAGGCGCACTTATAAACAACATGATTACTTTTTTTTCTTCTCTCTTCCGAATCCTACTTTATTGTCAATTCTCAGTGTAGAATTGATGAAATGATGTAAGTGAAGTTTGTTTGATGAAAAGAAACAAATTAATACTATAAAATGTAGTCTTGTTGACTAAATTGTTGTTTTCTCACGTTTCAACACTAGGAAAACATTTACACTGATCATGTTGCATCGTGCAAAATCAAAGCTGCATCTTGTTAGTTCACTCAATTTATAATCATAACTTTTCATCAAAATCATATAAGGAATCTCGGAATACTTGATTCGTATTGTTTTTCTTTTATTTACACAATTCTCCTTAAATTCCTCAGATACACAATAAACATGATATCAGGAATTCGTAGATCCACTCATTCAGGATGCAATATAAAAGTTAACTTGATAACATTGAGATTGGAATGTGATATCGACAGTTGTACACAAAAATTATATATCTGCTCATTAAAATGTGTCTATGTAAAAATGTATGTATTTTTACAGATCGTTTCTTGACCGGTCAGAATCTTTACCAATTCAGCGAAAATCTCATCCGTGAAGGATCCAACTGGGAGCAGGCAATAATGGCTTGGTATGATGAAGTGGCTCGTTTTAATTCAAGGAGTGTTGACTATTTTGAGTAAGAAACCCCTGTTCAAATTTAATTTGCTTTTATTTACTTTTAATTAAATAGGCATGTCAATCGATAATAAAAACCAGTATAGGTATATGATAATTTGCATTTAACACCATTTTTTAAACATTCGTTTAGGTTTATTAAGGAGCTCGGCCACTACACGCAAATGCTCTGGGCTGAAACTTACAAGATCGGTTGTGGCTACGCATATTATAAGGATGGCAAATGGAACAGGAAATTGTACGTTTGCAATTATGGTCCCGCTGGAAATGTCATTACAACAGAGATGTACAAAAGAGGTGCTCCTTGCTCTGCGTGTCCGGAAGGAACCTTCTGCTCCCAACAATATCCTGGCCTTTGCACATCAGGTCCTCCCATGCCTTCTTTTCTAGATATTAATGACCTTATCCTTACTACTAGTAGTACTACTGATACTGATGATTATTATAGTAGTACATATGGTAGTACTAGTAGTAACATGATATAACCACGTACATGATGTAGTCATTAGTGTACAACCGTTTTACAACTCAGAGTACCAGTGTTTTTTTACATTATGAAAATGAATTTGGGGATGGAGACTGTGATGTAATCGCATAGATTTAACAATATTCCAAGTTCGTAGGTAAAAGGCCTACAAAAAAATAATACATAAAAAACGTACACAAAATATACCTAATTTAGGTAGTCATCTTTCATTTAAAGATGACATGATGGAGTTGTAGTTTGCAACAAAAAAGAGTAAATCATTTACAGCCCTATATAACCTGACGTACTACACTTGTTCAAAATTTGGGATGCTACTGCTGACAAATAATTATTTTTGTCTCATGAACTAAATCAACCAATTTTGTCGTGATGATTGCGTATGTTAAAAAGCATTTTGCTTTACCATCCCACCTACCATTCTAAACATATAAAACTAAAGGTTATAATTATATGTAGTAGTAAGTAGTATAATTGCAAACGTCATGTCCACTTCTCTATTACAAATTTGTATACACAGAACAAAATCTATGCAGATCAACGTGAGATCATAAATTTTTATGACTACCACTGGTAGGTCGGACTATAAATTGCATTTAGATGTCAATTATTGAAGAATGAAGATGCTACATACTTGACAAATTTCATTAATCATTCGAGGTAGTTTGTTAAGTGTATAGTCATGAGCTATTAGAAATAGCTATATAGTTTATGCACCTGTTTCAAAAAAGACAATCGTAACGGTAGTGTGGTAGATATTTAGTTGAACTTAAATACATTAGAATAGTTCAGTTGTAATAATTACAATGATAATGAACCCATGGGTTAGTGAGTCAGGACCACAAATCAATTCCTGTGGAAGTTTCATCAAAAAAATGAGGCGAGGTAAGTAAGGTCAAATATTTGCAAATAGGATCTCTATATATGTGTGCGTTACTTTGTTATAACGTTCGTAAATGCTTGTGTGTGTAGAATTTGCTACCGTTAGCATTGCTCTGCAAGTGTCGAGTCATTATACAGTAGACGCAGTGGTCTCTTCCTCTTTTGAATTACCTGATCTGACAGTTAGTGATTGCGTCGTGTTGCGTGGAAAGTGATTTTTGTTTAAAGAACATCACATATTATTGTTGATTGTTGATATTATTAACGTGCACATCCGTGCTTTGCTGGAAAGGAAGAAATAATATGCTCTCATATCAATCCAAAATATTATATGCGACTGTATGTGCACGGTAATTATTTTTTACTATATGTGCACTTGTTCATTAATTAACCGACGATGGCGCAACAACGCAATCGTGATAAATATTATGCGTGAACGTGACAAAGTATAGAATCCGAAAGATGCATAGACCACGCGTCTCTGGCTGCGAGCATGATTTTATTATAACAGCTCAACTTGTAGTAGTTGCAATTATTTATTATTTTATGCACCTCTATATACTCTTGTGATTGGGATTGTCTTTTTTATCGTTATTATCTATCACTTTATTCTATATACTTAATTTATTTATCTTACAATTTTTTTTGTTTCTCTGTTGCTCTTAATTTATTTTTTTTGCTATGTAATGCAAAACTTGGACAAGTGAATTTTTCAGCTCTCTCTAGTGTCGTTGTCGTCGTCGTCAGTCTCTCTGTCTGTCTTTCTGTCGTGCTTTGGATATTAACCTTGATATTCATCTTCTCGTGTTTAAATGACCTTTTCTCTTTTGTGCAGCATTATCTGTCCACTCATCATCAAGGCATCATATAGCCAAGACGGCCACTGCACTCATCCCTTACCGACCTTTCCAACTTCAGCTTCATCATCAACAGCAACCTCATGTCTCTCATCATATCATTCAGAAATCCGAACTTGTTCATCATATTTCTCATCAAGTACCACTGCTGCATCCAACTGTTATCGAGCCTCAAGTTCAATACCATCAGATTCTGCACCATGATGACCCACCTGCTGTTCAAGTTCAGCATCACGTTATTGCAGCGCCACACCATCTTCCCCAAACTCATCATTTGCAGACGTTTCATCATCCAACAGCCTCCTCAACCGTGCTCCATCACGCGCCCTTGCCTAATTTCGTTACAACAACTGGACAATTGATACATCATAGCAGCAATCTTGGAAATCATTTTGTCTACCATCATCATCAACTCCACTAATGATGAGAGCTGCTGCTGCTGCATTATATACTCGTTACTGCCTTATTTATTTATATTTATTTATTCAACGCCTTCTATCGCTAGTACTTTTTATATGATTACTTTTAATTGAGTTTTATAAAATTATTTTTATAACTCATTTGTCTGACCGACCGGTCACAAAAAAACAGATTTTTTTTCGTAAGCTCTACAATTTTAAACTTTACCATATTTCTTACTATATGCCTTTCCTTCCTCTGGCTTGCTTATTTATCACTGCCCTTCTATAGTTATGAATATTATTTGAGTAAAAATAAGTTATTTATTGAAAATTTTTCGTGAGGAAGCACTTTTATTAATCTAATCTCTTATATTCTGCATGTCACTTCACTTGGGTGACCTTTTACTTTCTGGAGCCTAAAAGGAGAGGGTAAAATATTAAAACTTTTATGATTGTGTATTAGATTGAAATAATTTTTGAATATTTTCAATTTTAAAGTACTAAATTCGGTAGCTTCATAACTCTTTTGCTTCTGAGATTAAACGCTAATTGGGGTAGATGAGCTAAAATGTTATATATATGTTATATATGAGTGTTATGAATATTAACATTAACATTATTTCTACATGTCAGTGTATATGCACCTATTATCCTATCATTTGTCATCATTTGTGTATTGTTCTGTAGATAGAACTTTAGCCCTTACCTGCTCATGTGCATAATATATTTTAATAAGAAAATTGTACAGAAAGTGTAGTATAGAAGCATAATCTCATTACATCCTTTAACAAGCTTTAAATGTACAGATACTGTGAGCTTATAAATACCCTGGGCGGGTGTTATATCAATTCGTTCAAAGATATACTGCAATAATATACTAGCAAAGTCTTTGTGTCATTTTTGTACGTGCTCGTCAATGTAAAATGTGTACAATGTGTAAAAAATCTATAATAATGTGTGTAAAAAGTGTATAACTCTGTCTTGTTTTAGTGCGTTAACACATAATATCAATTTCTATTACTTCTTCCTTAATTTAATGAAAATGATTTTCTTTAATTTTTATAGGCTCGTCTGGCCACTCTTCCTTCCCAAAACTTACCTTTGCTCCTGAGCCTACCACACGAAGAACAACAACTACCACTACAACAAGAAGAACGACAACTACACGCCGCCCTACAACAACCACCACCACAACACGCCGACCAACGACCGAGTCTCCATCCAAGATAATTTTCAATGAAATCGAGTCCAATGAAATAGAAGGAGCAAATAACATCATTTCCACAAGACTTGGAGGCTTTAGCAGCAGCAGATTCTCTGGAAAGCAGCAGCAGCAGCAAAGCCAACAATTCAGTCGTAATCACAACTCTTTGTCCCCAAGTACAAGTACCACCTCATTGAACGGATTCAGTTCGCAGAGGAACACGCACACTAGATTCGGATTTAATAAGCCCATCCAGACTACCGCAGCGATAACTACAACAAAAGTTACTACCACGAGAAGACCTACCACAACAGTTCTTGCAAAAATTTCCACAAAGAAGCCATTTACATTCAGCCCTCGCGTCTTCCCAGAATCCCAACAAAATCGTAATAATAACGGGAATAATCGTGCCACTGGCAGCAGTAGCAATGGCAGGCAGCATCAGCAAATCAAAGACAACCGCATTTCTCCTTTGGCTAGTGGAACCATTCAAGTTCCTCAAACTCAAAAGAACCATTTCACTTCATCATCATCGGATATTAATCGGTTCTCTTCCAAGCCAACTCATGGCAATAACCGAAATAATAATTTTCATAATAGAGGCGCATCTGCTCCCTTCACCACGGCTGTTGGACCCAAGGCAGAAACTTCAATCCTTCGGATTAATGACAGCCCCGCGTATTCCCTTCAAGATACAAACACGATAGTGCTCTTCTGTGATTTCGACTATGCCAAATGCCCTGTACGCTCAAGAGGACAAAGTTGGGATTACACTACCTATCAGACACCTGGTTTTGGGAAAGGATTTGCTACAGTTGTCGAGAATGGGAGACAATCCAACCTTGAGATCCGATCCGTAATGAATCCATCTGGAGATGGAAATGTATGCTTGTACTTCCGCTTTGTTAACTTCCTTTTTGGATCCGATGGCGGTCCAGCCAAAACCTCTGGGGTGGGACGCGATGGGCGTCCACTGAAATTTTCTGTCACAGTTACTTCCGTTAAGGATACCAGGAAATCTGTAGAAATTACTGAACGATCCAACTCTGCTTTAGATTGGCTCACGGCGAAAGTACAATTCACTGACTTGCACTCCATGTTTCTTATCATTTTTGAAGTTCCAAAGAATTCACTCCAGGATAATGTCTATTTGGCCATTGATGATATTCTTGTCACTAAAGGACTTTGTCACATGTAGACTTGAAAGAACATCATCCACTTGTAATACTCATGTTTGTAAATGTTACATAATTTTGAAGAAGAAAAAATCATATCAATAGTCAGACAAATTTTTCGCGACATTGTTTTCGTTGTTATATTATTGTTACATCTTTTTTTAATCATTTCACACTTTTGTTGTTTCATTAAAGTATTATGTACATAATATCCTAATATAACTCTAGTATTCTCCATGTAATGTAATAGATGTTTAGTTCAATTTTAAAGCATTTTGTATATAATATTTCAATCAATACTTCGACGTATATAAATTAATTTTGTTCAAATTCGTGGGGCAATGCAAGAAATGATCCTGGATTTTGTAGAAGAATGTCAGCAGAAAGGGAACATTACTGGAATTTTAAAAATATGAAATTTACTATGATATTATTGGTCATATTAATAGTAGCATTAATTTGTTTATGATACACCCAACTTCAATAAAATATATACATATACATAGCAAATAGAAAAGATCTCTGATTCTGGGAGTTACGAAAACTGATACAAAATACATAGGTATGTAATAATACATGTCGGTGTGATATATTATGTTGTGTGTTAATGTTGTATGTGGAACATTGTTATTAAACCAAAAAAATGGGAATACAAAAGAGGCTCTCTGTCGATTGTAAAGTAACGCAGTTAAAATCTCCTTGTAAGTTACGTAATCATAAGAATAGGTATGTACATTAATTAATTTGTTACATATGTGTTGTTTTATGTACCCAAATATAAAAAATTGTGCTTCTCTTTGAAAAATGTTGTTGTAATATTTAAGTTGTAAGAAGTAAGGCTTTCACTACGATGAAATGTCCATGAAGAAAAATAATAATAAAAAATGAACTAAAAAGCATATAATATTGTGGAAAGCCCTTTTCCCTTTTTTCCATTCATTTTATTATTGAAAGCAAAGCGAAAGAAAGTTTATGATTTAAACTGAAAGCATCATGAATCATGATACAAAGCAAAAGTACAAAAAGAAATCGCAGCAAGTTCCCTTTAATTTCAGAGAGGCGCTCTGCCACTGAGCTACAGGCCTTACTATGTTGCGTAATATATATTTATTATGTACTTATTTTTAGTTGAATAAGGTAATTAACACAAGAATCTGGTCGATTGCTCTAGCACTTAGCGACTTAAACAACTTATATTTAGGTATAGTTCAGCCACGCCAGGATTCGAACATGGATCTCCTCTTTACTGACTTGGTTTCTTGCCACGAGAGCCACCATGGCTCTATTGAAAATGTTGGCTGATATTTTTGCAAGTTTACTTGGGGATCATCGTCCTACACATATCAGATTTTAAACAAGAAGCATTATTATTTTTTTCAAGCCGTCATATTATATGTAGCAGTTGTAGTATTGGTCATCATCATCATCACCACCGTCGTCATCATCATCAGCGTATTCAATTCCGCAGTATGCTGTGTAGTTGCAAAAAAAATACTTACACTGACGCTGTACATACTTGAATAGGTACAATAAAGTATGCGGACATGAATCATCCACCGAATACCGACACCAAGAAGAAGACAACAACCCTTTCAAAGTTGGACTGATTATAAAGCAACACACACACACAAGCGTTTCTTGGGTTTATATGGCTGTATATAGTGAACTATAAAGGTTTCAATAATATCTTGTGGCAAAAGCGTGGGATAGTTTTGCCATACATCATATGCATCTTATGAATCCTGCGTTGTTGGTCGCGGTTGAAACATGATAGAAAACTTACGACGATGATATGATGATGTACGAGAAGAGAACTCTGCAAAGTCCTAACAATATGCAATTTGAATTCAACATGCATGACTGGCTCTGATGCATCCGACTGATGCGTTTTGTGTTGTGGGCGAAGTTGATGATGACGTGCCGGGATGATACTGTCTGTGGTGAGTACACGTTGCCAAATATCATAACTCACAATGCATAACGTTAGCTAACTTCAAAAGTTTTACACTGGTGCTTATTGCATATTATTCGGCATGCTACAAACTGACGCTGAAACAATGGATTCTGAAGAAACTGAGCACAAATAATGCCACCGAGTTCATTTTATAAACATAGCCGAACGAGAAGTAGTAAGTTGATATGGATTAGGTACTCATATGGTATTCCAAGCACAACAGGTTTCCAATTATTTGAAAATTGTTCTGTTTAGATAAACGTTCACATATATTAATTAGGCTTCAGTTGAGTTGAAAGAAATGTCCATGTAGAAAATGAAAAAAAAAATTCATACAATTGCTACTCTCATATAATCATGATAAGTATGATTCATCTTCCTCCTTGCGTATTTTTGTGCTATTGCTTGAATTTGGATTCATTCATAGATTTCAAAATGTTAAGCCCTATGCCATTGTATGTAATTGTATCTTAAACCGAAATATGAAGTCTATTTTATGAGTATATGGTGCACTTTTTAGCTTTCGCTTTAAAAAATTTATAGGTGCTTATAAACATGTTGATGTTTACTACAAAACAACGATAGTAATTTATACCCATTTTATTGAATTAAAATTTTATGCTTACAGTTTTCCGATCTTCCACATCCGGCATTTCCATTAATACACAGTTATGTATGCATTTACTTTTCCTCATCGACTGACAGCTGAACAAATTGTCGGCTCATATGCACATTTTCAGCATTTTTCTGATGTTAACATAGATGCGGTAACATGAGTACATGAATACCCACTTCATTTTCAGTATCTGTTTCATATGCGTTTATTGCGAAAACCTTAATTTTTACGGTTGACAGACATTTGGCACAAATAAAGATTATGATAATCACGATAAAAACATTTGCAGCAGGAGGGAGAGTAGTTTGTGTGTGGTTAGGGTAAACAATTTTGATGCTACATGCATGCATTATCATTTGCTCATGTTTGCAGGCTTGTATTCGGGCTGATTTCAAATTTCCAGAAAATGTATGCAAAATGGAAAGTTTACCAGAATCATTTGTTCATTGCCTTTGTTGACACTTGTGCACTCATGAATCTCACATTCTAATTCACTAATTCTAATGCAAAGCATTTTCCCAGTAGGCTGGCTACCTTACATACAGCTCGCTTTCGCTAATTTTTTGCTGCGCATATTTATTTAGTGAATTTACAATAAAAAATTACTGTTTTGTTATGTGTGGAATAAACTGAAGTAAGATCACAATTAATTTATTAAATTGTGTCCGGCGGAAAAAATGGAAACCATGATCTCAAGACAAATTAGATACGTCTTTTACGGATTCTCTGTGTTGATTATGATAATTGTGAAAACAAAGGCTGCATATCAACCATATAAGCACACTGATCCAGATTTCGCAGCCTCTGTGCATCATCTTAGATTGCTTGTTTTGTCAGAACTGGAGATTTTTTGTATTATAAAAGATGTTTATAATGGGGAAAGCCCTGTGGAGATGAAGAAGTGAGCTCGTTGGATGTATCTCTACTACTGCATGTATTATTTGGAATAGAATTATAATTATTATTTACAAGGTTTCGTTTGTAATTGTCACTTTTACAGTTACATAGAGGACTTTGAATCCAGTAATGTGGCTTCTCTAAATATTACCAATTTGTCTGTAGACCAATTTGTGTCCTTATTAAATGGTGGATATATTGACAAGAATAAATTTGCAGATGAACTTGTCAAGCATCCGCTCAAGTCATACAAAACCATCAGACGATTTGTTCATTTCATTAATAGATTTCCGGATTTGGTCACGGGTCAAGGTAAGATAAAAATGATGGAGTGAAAAAGTCCTGTATGATGGAGTAAAAAAGAAATGTATTTCCTAATTAAAGTATAATCGTGCAAACAATGGCATCTCTCTGTTTGCATGTAATTTTGCCTTCTTTTACCAGAAAATATGAAAAGGCTCAACAATTCAATGAAAATGTCAAAATTTCCAAAGAAATCCGATCTGGAAGCTGCAATGCAGAACGTTCTTAGATTGCGACAAGTTTTTAATCTCAGTGTGGCTGACGTAAGTTTCTTGATATAACAAGAGTGAAAGATGTCGTGTTAACAAAATTGTTGTTATTTTTTGACTTTCCAGCTTTATGAAGGGATATTGGGAAATATGATTACAAGAAGTGGACTGAGTGTACAACAGATCTCAGAGATTGCTGAACACGCTGTTACTATAAAAATGTTTTCTCATGCAGTGGACTTGTTTGATAGCATCTTGCAAAAGTGTGGAGTAGGGCTTCCGGATACAGCCATGGCCAACATGTGTTCCATTTTGGATTTAAATGATGTTACAAACAAACTAGAATTGGCCATTAAAGAGGTGACGCATGCAGTTATGTAATATAACTATTTGAAATGTAACTACATAATTTAACTTGCAAGTAATTCGTACTCCAGCATGACAAGATACTACTTGGAAACCATTACGATCGTTCTGATGTGAACATGGTACCGCCAGACTCCAGTCCATACGTTTTTGACGCGCCATTGCACAGTTTAGCATCTCAACATTTTACAAATCGTAGACAACTTCAAATTGACTTGGAATTCGAGGCGTTTGTAAAACTGACAAATCATTCCAAACTGGAGCTCGACATGGCTGCTAGTCCATTTTTGTACGAGAAATTATGCAGGGGCGATCCTATACAGGTTATAAAAATAAACGTATCAAAATTTCATTTCATTCTATAAAATGTCAAGCCAGTTCTGTATCGTTTTATAAATCCTCCTTTCAGAAGCGCTCAACAAGTGAATTCCGTCATCGATGTACCTACCTGAGTCACACTCATCCATACTATCTTATTGGTCCACTAAAAGCGGAAATTCATAGTGACGATCCATTCATTGTCCAAATATATGATGTTATCTCAGACAACGAAATACAAGAACTGCAAGCAGAAGTACAACAGGAAATGAGACAATCTAGGACCACAGCTACGGATGACGTCACAGATGTGGACTCGGGAAAAACAAGTCGATTTCGCACATCAGCTAACGCCTGGATTGAGGATAACGTTATTGACAAGTTTAACTATTTAAACGAAAGAATTAAGCTTATCACAGGTTTTAACACGACAGGGTACTACTCCACGGAAATAGTGCAAATTGCAGCTTACAAGTAAAGTTTTACCTTTTACATAGATGCATGCATTATAATGATTCTAAATTTAAATCGTGCATTTAGTTAATCCAGCTTTTATTATTAGCCCAGGTGGTCACTACACACCTCACAGTGATGCCATGTTTGAAGAGACGGTAATCAAACAAAACATGTTATTTCGAGTATATTTTCTAGTTATCTTGCTTAACCATTAATTCAAAAGTCAAAAACTTGCATTTTATTTTAGATGCTCAAGTGGCTTCCTGAATCAGAATTTCAACGAGGAGATCGTATCATGACATTTATGATTTATGTAAAAGAAAATGCAAATATGAACCGCTGCGCTGCCTTTGTACTATAAATATCATTTAATGAATCCTTCATTTTAATTGTAGCTTTCAGACGTTGAACATGGGGGTGGGACGGGGTTTCCTACTTTGAGGACCGTTATCCACCCTGTTAAGGGCTCAGCGGTCGCATGGTATAATCTAAATTCGGATGGTACAATAAACTATGAGGTTCTACATGGTGGCTGCCCTGTTTTATACGGAACTAAATGGAGTATTTACGATACTTAGTTTTCTCTTGCTAATATTGAGATACAAAGTTGGTGCGTTATATACATTGTAACTGTATCTGCATGATTTTTTTTTCAGTTGCGAATAAATGGATTCGAAGCAACGATCAAATGTTTATACGTCCTTGTCCAAAAGACAGAGAACCTTGGAAAATATGAGTATGAGGCATTTACACAACTTTTTTATGAACGCAAATAAATGCACACTGCTGGAATTTTATCTGAATCGTTGTTATAGACATATGTATGCATTTCACAAGCTTCGTTTTGAAAAATAAATGACATAAATCTGCTCCAACATGAAAATGTGAAAATAGCCGTAAGGGTTCTTGGAATAAACGATAGGTCAAGAAAAACGCAGTAAAGAAGAAATCATATCATCTCACTTTAAGCAGTCATAATGCCGTATTTCAATTGGAAAGCTGAAGTATCCTGTGGTACTGGAGAATGTCCTGCTCCAGAAGGTGCTCGCAATCAACCTGCTCCGGACCAGCCTAACGATAACGGAAATCCTAACCCACCGCCGCCCCAGAATCCGGACAATGGTAATGGAAACGATGATCATGATCAAGATAACCAGCAACCGAGAAGTACGACATCCACATCTTCAACTGATGTTCCCAGCTCAACTTCTCAGCATGGAGCTGAACTAAACCAGAATCCAAGCGGTCAAAGTACAGAAAGCGGCGGCGGTAGTTCATCCTCATTCTCCAACCTTGGGGCTGATAATCAATCGCTAAGTGCCTTTCAACAAGCGTCAAGCTTCAGAGCTCCTGTCGGCCCCTCCATTCCCGTGAAGTCGCTTGATAACAACGCCAAGTCCGGCACTAGCGCACCCGTAACAAACAAGCGATCCTCCTCAGAATTGGATACAAAAAATGTACCGCCTACACCAAAGAGGTCGAAGCTGTTTGAAAGTATCAATAGTCTTGTAGAAGAAATAGCCAATTTTGGCAAAAATACTTCCCAGGATAATGAAGACAATGCAAAAAGCAGTGTCAGTAAGGAGATAATCGAAATACATCACACCGGCCCATCTTCGACTTCTAGTACATCATCCATTGGAACCGGCACCGGTATATTTCATCTGTCGGATCCTACCATGTGGACGGAGCCTCAAATAGAAGAGATTAACGACATTATAAGGGAGCACGACGACTTCAACGTGATAAACCTGAAAATACATAGTCTACACGGACACGTTCAATTTTTGGGCAATCGAAACTTGTCTCCACTCGTACCGCTTCATACTGACTTGAGCAAAATTGGTAAGAATGATTATTATTGTAGTGATCGATGTATGCATAAGCCGTGGAAAGTTTTACAAATTTGAACAATTTCTGTGTTCAATTCAGTTCAATTTAGCCACGGAGGTGTGGTGATTGGTGATGCTTTGAACGAATATCCGCTGATGGTCACGTTTAACAACATAACGAGGGCGGACTTTGCACATCAAAGGGGCCTCGAAGATGTCACGGACGAGGAGCTGAGACGGATAATGAGTGTGCTAACGGAGCTTTTCAATGCGACCTACTCAAGTTTTAATTCACAGCAAAGAACATGGATGCTGATGTTCACCGCTCCAAGTGGAACTAGGCGGCCAATGGGATCGGTACAAATGCGAACTGTCAACGGGGAACAACAGGTACACAGTAGTGACCAGGATGATGAGGATGACGATAATGAAAAGGAGATTCCAGACCATGTGCGCGATATCTATTCCTAGAAAGTATGAATTATATTACAACGTCAGTATATTAACCCTGAATAATGACACATCTTCTTCTGCAACTAACTAAAGCCAACTTGCTAAGTACTAATAAATTGACGGACCTAGTCGGTAGATCATTCATGAACTCTCTATTTTGTGGGTCACTCACTACTGTTCATTTGTCATAGCTACTTTCACCGAAGCACAAAAGTCATACTGCTTCGATATCATCATCATCCACATCCGGGAAAAGCTTGGACTCATCTCACACTGCCCCTATGCACTCCCGTTATCGCACATTTATCACTCGACATTACCAATATTTCCCTTGCCAATTAGGTATGCATGCTTCGACTCTGACATGAGACTGAGACGAATATGGCTTCAAGATGTTGGTGTGTTTGAAATCATTCCAAACACTGGAAATGGCTCGTGCTTATTTCAAGCAATTTCTCAGGCCCTCACATTCACTACTCGGCACCACTTTAAAATTCGTTGCCTCATAGTTGATCATATGACCAGTAACAAATGGGCAGAGAAACTGAACGATTTGCCAAATTTTTGGAAGCATAAAATTGTGATGGAATGGCTCACAAAAGAAAGCGCCTCATTTAATGAGCAATCTGGAAGCATTCAGTCGAATTCATGCTGTTTCATTAAATGGCTCCAATCATTTGTTGAAAGAAGGAAGCGTCGAAAGTACTACCGAATCAAGCAACTCCTACAGAGGAAAAGCAAACCGTATCCGGAGTATCTGGAAGATTTAAAATTTGTCTTCCGAAGATTTATGTCAAAGGTTAATGAACCGGCAACACGTTTTGAGTTGGAAGCAGCGGCAGACAGATTTCGTTTCCATTTTGACTATCTTCAAATGATTCCAGTGGCAAGTAAAAAACCTCTGCATAAGCAAATTGATCTCACTGGCGACGTTAGTGACCTCATGAACAACAACACTGTTGACGTAGAAGAATGCAAAGGGGAATACCGTGTAGGCGATGATGATGGTAAAATCGAGGAAGATAAAGCATCAGTACCTGTCAAAATGGCCTTGTATCAGTTCCACAGTTGCAGAAACCGTGGGTGCAAATTTCCCAGAGGTTGTCCAACATATGAACACTTTTACTTTTTACATTCTCCGTTGACAGAGTTGGGAAGTGTTAGGAATGCTGCATCATCGTCTGCACCGTTCATCGCACCCGAAACGTGTTGGCATTGGGAGCTGCTACTGCCAATTTCTTTGAGGTGCATAAATTGCAAAGATACATATCATAACAATATAATATAATTTGACAATAATCTTTCAGATAACATGATTCTGATTCACGGTTAGAAAGAACCCAATGCCCTTAAATCGTCGTATGTTTGGCATGTCATATGAAATAACTGACTCTGCTAGGAAGTTCATTAACATTGGCGGAGGACCAAGTCGAGAAACGTGTGCGTATCTTCCTTGTATCAAGTTTCTATATTCCAAAAATATTTGAGTGATTTACTTAAGCATCACTTATACATCTTTTTTTATCCTACTTTATGTACACGTTATCGCTGCCACAGACAGGATGAAGTAGCAGAGGCTATTGACATGTTTGTGGTGAAAAATCCTGACATCATTCCACCTGAAGATTCTCACTGGCCTGCAGACGACGTTGATGACTACAGTGGATGTGCCAAGGTATTGAAAGATTCATGCTATTATGTTAACGTGGAAGAGGAGGAAAGATATTGCAGCAGCAGCAGTAGGGTCATTTACAACAGGGAGCACATTGTCAATGATATCAATGAAAATACTGATGTGCATACTGATTGCTGAGAAGGTCTCATCTTCCACTTATAAATGCTTTAATGTTAATGGAAATATGGAAATCATGCGTTGGTGTTCCGTTATACATACTGGATGAACTGTCAGAAAAAAGCTGAAGAAGAAAACAAGGTTAACGGTACTGTCTATAAGAAGCTAAAAAGAAATAACATAGGAAAGGTTTCATTTGTTTTAAGATGGGAGGTAAATATTTATATCTCAGTAGCAGTCCATTCATTAACTATTGAACATTTTATTGTGCTTTGAACTGAAGAAATCAATGTCTTGAATAAAACTAATGTCTATTCACTCACAATGAAATGCTGGGCTGTTTTGTTCCATTTTTAGTTTTTAATAATGCACTGATTATAATGATAGTGTGTTGTACCCTGAATCTTTCCGGTAACATCCAGAAGTCTGGTGTCTGGGAGCATAAATTCATGAAAGACACGTCAGGTCATGCACGTGTCCTTGAAACGTTATTATGAATGTATTCAAACATGACACTTAAAGCATTTTCATGGATCCACTGGTGATGAAATGAATGATTATAATGTTAACTTTACCTTTAGTGTACACACCTGTAGTATAGCAAGTAATATACCTCAACTGGAAGTCCGCTGAGAATGCAGATATGCAAATTAAATTTATTCAAACATTTTTTTATCAATGGAGCTGTGACAGTCTACAAGACACATCATTCTCATACTTCATTTTATCACCTCAAGATTCTGAAAGGTTCACAAAGTTCATCTTTAGTCCTCATCCACCACTCAACACCATCAAAAGTATAAAAAAATTCGTGAACTGAAAGTGGAAACTATGTCAAAAATTGTGTGCTTCTCGGATAGTTAAAATTAATATATCGCTAAAAAAGAGTTTTGAGTGCACCGTATTTTTAAGGTCGGGCTTTTTAATGCCTGGTAATATGGGACCGAAAAAATGGATCCTAATATTTCTCCTTGTTGCCAGCATCAAAGCAACTCCGCAGTTTGGAGAGCAGGGAGATGGCATTAAAAGTGATGCTGGAGGAAGCATCCCACTGGGTTCACCACCACCTCCGCCGTTAGCATCTTACTTTATGGATACTGAGGAAATGATTGAAGCCATAATAAATGAAAACCCTGACGCTGACGAGTATCCTGACCCTCCCGAGATTGAAGACGGCCAACGCGAAGAACTCTTACTGGTATGTATTCTTATTCCAACATTTTTTTAGTAGACTCATTTTCTTACAGAAGGGAAAATGCATGTGGGTGGATACTAAAGGGCAATATTTTTAGAATCGTGTCCCAAGGGCAGTCCCCTATCAGCCT
Organism: Sinella curviseta; assembly: GCA_004115045.4. Classification (NCBI taxonomy): domain Eukaryota; kingdom Metazoa; phylum Arthropoda; class Collembola; order Entomobryomorpha; family Entomobryidae; genus Sinella; species Sinella curviseta. The sequence goes on along the minus strand of CM023203.3, from coordinate 35,866,197 downwards.
TACTCACAACCACAGTACCAGCCATACAGCTACCAAGCGCCAGCTACACCCTCATATTCCAGCAGCAGCAGCATCTACACCAAGTGTTCCGGTCCTGAAGGATATCCTGGATGCTGTAAACCTTTGGCCTTATGCTCTCAGTATTATGGAACCGCTGTCCATTTCAAGTATGACACATCAAACTACTATAAATCTTGCACCTATGGATATGGCTACCACGGAGTGTGCTGTCCTGAGGTTACATATTCGGGTAAAACTTATTCTTGTGTTACTAACACGCATTACATGATTCACCTGGCTAAAGAAAAACAAGTTGAGTTTATAATATCCCTGGCTGATATATTTTTTTTTCAGGGAATGCACCTTTAATCATCAATTATGATGCAAGAAGATACGGAGGGTATGACGGAAACTATGTCCACATTCCCCCACAGGCCATCAAACAAGCGCTTCGGTATGCGATAGACTATCACGAGAGATTCTACAGACATGACCAATATTTGGGAAGAGACGAGGACGATCCATCCTACTGGGGTAATGGCGTGGCCAAGGATCAATATTTGGACGAACTCAAGGATATAGGTGACATCGGTGCAATAATAGCCATTGCTACTGCCTATCTTCAAAAAACGTAAGAAAAAAAGATTTCTCGTTGAACAGAGGTTCCTCATAAAAAATGCATGCTATGAGAGTATCAACTACTCAGCAGAAGCAAGATGAAATTTGCATTATCAGAAATTAACAGCTATTTATCTCCACAATTTTCATAGGTATGGGTACAAGCCAGAGTCATACTTTGAAGGCGGACTAGTCAGCTACAACGACTTTGCTCCTTATCTCCCATACAAGTATCGTCAAATCTGTGAGAGCTTTGACCAAAAATGTTATCCGTCCAAGTACAGGAGTATTGACGGCTCGTGCAACAACCTCAAGTATCCGTATATTGGGAAGGCTCTTACTGGTCTTGGTTACATTCGTCTTCCAAGGTAAAGTATCATCAATGAAACGCCTTCGATGGTGTGAAATATATCACTTGTCAAAGATGTGATCAAGAATGTATGAGAACTAGCTTTCTAAAGAAACAATTTTAATGGTCTGCTACATCTTAATATACACAGGTACAGCGATGGAGTCTATCTACCTCGTCATAGTACAGACAACAGACCTTTACATAAAGTACGACCCATGCGGTACAATGCATTGCCTGATAAGGATGTCGCAGAAAGCTCCGTGAATATGTGGTTTATGACTTACGGCCAAATCGTCGCTCATGACGTTGTTCATGTTCCCTTTTACCAAGCGGAAGATGGCATGTTTCTGGATTGCTGTTACGGGTATCACATGGGCGACCAAGAGGTCAGCGACAAATGTTATGCAATTGCTCTTCCTACTGATGACGGCTTTTATAAAGATCACCGCAGGGAGTCACTGGATTGTCTCAATTTCGCCCGATCGATAATTTCGCCAAACAATAACTGTGCTCTCGGATATGCATCCAAGGTACGGAATAAACTTTGGACAAGAAAAATTAATTTATCTGTATAGCTGTTATTAGACTAATGAATGACTAATCATTGTGGGGTCATGTATTATTTTATTAATTTCTTCCAGTTAAATAGGCAAACCCATTTCCACGACTGTTCCATCTTTTATGGAATATCTGACAATGAGACGGACTCCCTTCGCGCAGGAAAGTATGGCCTGCTGAAATTTTCCAAAGTTGGACATCAGCATTACTTGCCCATTGACAAGGACGCAGAATGCTTCAAATCATCCGCTGACTTTTGCTTCAAATCCGGAGATCTTAGAACAACCCTCCAACCTGGGGTCCTAATTGCGCAAACATTGGGAATGAGACTGCACAACTACTGTGCGAAAAAACTATACAAAGTGAACCCGCACTGGAACGATGACAAGCTATTCTACGAAGCGAGAGCAATCACCATTGCCATTTTCCAACATATCACTTACGTTGAGTACTTGCCGCTGTTGCTGGGTTGGAAGTTTATGTACGACTACGGAATCCTTCCCCCATCCAAAGGATATTCGTACGACTACGATCCAGAAGTTAAGCCGTGGACTTTCCATGAATTTGGTGGAGCTGCCTTTAGGCATCACTCTGGTATTTACGGGAAGGTTGTACTCGCAGATGAATACTACAAACCAGAAAGGGCCCTTCCATTAGAGGAGTATTACAACAGTGGGCTCATCCTTAAAAATCCGTACAATTATGAAAAGATAATACGAGGTTTCATCGTTGTGCCCCAAAGGAAAATAGATGAGTATTACGATCCTGCGGTGAGTACATCTCTTTCACTTTCCCCGCATGAATGCAAACTGTATCAAATGTATTTTGTGTGTGCAATAACCAAGTATACAATATTTTACATTTTTGCTTCCTTCCGTCATCTTCAAACGTTGTGGGTTGTTGGTGCGCTAAATATTATGGGCTTCGATTTTTTTTCTTTTGGTCTATGTACTTCATTTCATATATTGTATAGCATGTAATAAGTCATGTAGGATGACAATTTTTTTGTTGTAATCTTTTTCTCATGTTCCATATTTTTTTTTGTTGGAGCAGCGTAAGCCGCCTCAAGTCCTTCCACTCTAATATTTGATAATGCACGACCGCTGCTCGCTCGCTTCTTCTCTGTCTCACGTTTTTTTCTGTCTTTAGTGTCTGATTCGACAAATATTAATACCTACTACATTTCTTGTTCCCAAAAAAAACTGCTTTTTCTATAATGAGATCCATTACCTGGTTTAGATGGATATTAATTTTTTGTCTGACTCAAATATGGAGATGTAGAGCATAAAGGGGACAGATTTAGAGAAAAGGGTACTTTTTCTTTCATTTTTTCCCATTAATACCTATATGTGCCGTGTGCTATCATTATTGTTATAAAAGAATGTAGACTACGGCATGATTGAAGAAGATGCTATTAATGTACATTTCTGAAAGACATTTCATAAGTAGGTATTACGTGTCCTCTCTATACACGTATTACTATAATAATCATAACTCACTATTTGTATTGATTGTACTGATTATTTTTTTATAGGTAAGTGACATGTTGCTGAAAAATAATCGAACTTTTGGTTTGGACTTGCCAACGTTCAACGTGAAACGTGGAAGAGATTTTGGCATTGCCAGTTATAATGACTTCAGGGAACTGTGTGGACTTAAGCGGGCATATTCATGGAAGGACTTTTATGATGTCATGGATCCAGAAGTAAGTAGTCCTTATCTCTCTGTATGTGTGTGTGTCGTGTGTCATACAAAATCTCTTGGCTCGACTTGAATTACAGTGATCACGAAAACCCTTTCTAAGAATTTAAAACGTACGTGCGTAACCTTTCAAGTACGCCATATATACACCGTTCGTTTCTAGTTGCGTAGGGTATTTCATATGCAGAGGGGATGCGCTGCTGAATGAACTGGAAAGTGCAGACGTGATTGATGACGATGATGTGACAATAATATTATGAACATATCAAGAGACCATTGAGCACATATACTATTATTTTATATGATGATGTCGGTATCATTGTTTTAATTTTAGGATATTACGATGTACATGTATCATTTGTACACGAGTTTATATGTACGTATTTTTGTACTTTTCTTGTATCACAGGTAGTCGCCAAGTTAGCTCAATATTACCGGTATCCGGATGATGTGGACTTGTACACGGGAGGAGTGGTGGAAAGGCATATCAAGGACTCTTACCTCGGACCGACCTGGTGGTGTATTGTGGGCCACCAATTCCAAGTGTGGAAACGTGGAGATCGCTTCTTTTACACTCACGGTGGAATGCCACATTCTTTCAGTGAAGGTAAAATACCGCATCGCTTCATAGGAAAACGTCAAGTACAACATACTCTGTAGTAGTATTTATCTAAAATCTCTAAGTCGCTCTAAAAACAAGTTTCCTATTCCAATGTCGCAACAAAACTACATGCCCCAAAACTTCACACCTGGACTAAAATAAATAGAGATATGCATAGATTATTTTGTTGTTTTAGTAGATAGGTATACATATACCACACACACCGACACACCACCATATCATCCGCAGTGCAGGCGTACATATTGAAGTCATAATATTGTTATTATACCTCTGCGTCTGTGTGTGTGGTTTTGTGTGCCACACACAAACAAATACCCCCGGATTTAGTCTAGATTTAATGTAAATTTTGGTAGGCTCATAATATTGATTACTTTTGTAAATAATGTGTAACTTGTTTGTTTTCCCTGCTTTACATGTGCTCCAGCTCAACTAGACGAGATCAGAAAGATGTCAATGGCAGCCGTACTTTGTGCCACAAGCTACATCAAGACCGTTCCAACTTTCGCTTTCCGCACAATATCTGCTGGGCAAGTGAAAATTAAAATCCGGCTTAATGTTATGATGATGATGATTTAATTATGATTTGAGCAGATTAATTTTCAACAGAAAATATTCGATAATTATTATTATTTTGTACTTTTCGTTGAAACAGAAACCCTTTGCTCAACTGCGAAGATGTGTATGCCTTACCCAGGATGAGCTTCTCGCCGTGGAAGGACGGTTACTAACAAAAGCATAGATACTTTGCCAAAGACGAAATTGTTTTTTGTTGATATTATTGTTAACTTGTTTTAAGAAGACAGCATTTATATGTGTTATGCAACAAATCAATATATATTGAAAATGTCAATTGAAAAGAGATATGAAACTAACTAGTCTAGCATAAGCATATATGAATCGATACGTTAATATTGGAATCGAAATAAAGACGTCTGTTGAAAAACCAAAAAATAAACCGCAAACAAAGTCTATCTTTAGAGATTTTTCAATAAAACAAAAACATTCTTGCCTCTTCCTTGCAATATTATTCACAAAACCCAAGTATACCTAGCATTTCCATCATAGGCTATTAGAATGATAGTACCTGACACCGAGCCACCGTCAACTATTTAATAGTATGTAGTTATAGAATATACTTTCGTGTCATCCTGAGCTTATGCATACAATACAAGACTTTGCAAATAAATGAGCCCTTTCAATCACACTTACCGGAAACTACTATATAATATGTACCTAAAACAAACGCTCACGCACATATTATGTGACTTAAAAAGAAACCACTTCATATCATATAACTGATGCATGAGATAGTAACTCTTTTTTTACGGATTAACAATAAGTGTGGGAAGGGAACCTTACGTAATTTCCCATATTCCCATCCCATAATATTTGTAAGGAGTTTTGTACGTTTTTCTGGCTTTTGGGGTTATTTTTTTCCACAAATACTCACATTTTGGTGCCCCTGTTTCGGAACCCTTTCATGAAGACTAATCAGTCGTATAACAGCTCATTCACAAAAAATGAGTCTTAAGATGTATTTTTTTGCTCAATATGACACAATTCATTAAGTTCAACTTACCTTTGAGCGTGAACATGAGGATGGCTGGCTGGCAATGCTATTCCGCTGTGGTAATTTCTGTCATCTCCAGCAGAAGCCATGCAATAAATGCGTAAAATGAACAAAGAAACTTGACAGAGCTTGATGGGAAGTTAAAAAAATAAGAAGTGAGAACCGAAGACAATGAAAAGATTGTTATAACAAAAAACGTTAGACGTGTACTGGCAATAGTTTTCGTCTATTTCTAGTTTACTACTCTTCCGTCAAACAACTTTATTGATTATACATAATGATTTATATATACAGTGTCAACTGCGTGTATAGGTATAATAAAACTGTTAACTGTACATTCGAACAGAATTATAATTATTAATGTAGTTTTCACAATAGATCATCATATCGGATATTATAAATAACAGTTGACAACGTTGTGCAATGGTAGTTGGTAGTTTACACGAAATTGCAATTTGATGCTTGATTAATTTTAATGTACATACACATTTAATATGATTTTAATGTTCCCAAATTTGGATAGCTCATGATTATTCTCTAATTTTTTACTATACACTTTTTATCCAACAGAATCGGACTATTTTCCTCTCCTGTTTCCTTTGAAGCCAAACGAACATGAACGTGTGTGTGATACAGCTTGAACTAAAACACTTTGGGGGCAATAAGCGATTTTGCAGGGTCGAGATTGATTTATTTGCCTCATTAACTTTGGTCTGTATATCCGAAACAATTTATTGGTGCAAGAAATGACTATATCGATTAAAATATGGACAGAAGCATAAACTAAGGTTTATTATATTTTTTAACTTTTCAAAACAAATTACACTGGATATCACCATGTTTGACTTTATATGGTACTCACCCACGTAGTGCAGTGGTACTCATCTATTACTTGTTATTGTTATTATCATTAATATAAAGTAATAAGCTGCATTTCTCTGCAACCCATCGCACACAACGACATTAATTCAGCACCCCGTTATGGATATGTATTATGGCTAATTACTTTAATATTCTATTATGAGGTGCAGTTACATGTGTAATCTCACAATAATTGAACGAGTTTTATATGATTATTATACTCTACCCAAACAGCAACAATCAATCCATAATATCTAGCTACATCGGAAACACATCTGATGACACGTGAATAGGTAATAATAGCATACCTCGTTATACCTAATGTGTAGTAAGTTTATAATTATAACAACATAAATTCAATTCATAGGATATTAAGATGTTCGTGTAAGTTAAGAATCCGTCTGGAATATCCGCTGACAAGGTCATATTAATACAATATACGTGCAGTGTTCTATTAGTTCTAGTATTGCTGCTAAAATTTCTGAACTGAGTTGGTGGCAAGTTAAATTGTTCTCTTTTAACTCTCCCCGCTTACGATAATTACTCAATAAGTTGTCCTGAATGAAATCAATAGGATTATGAAATTTGATTTTTTCAATCTAAAAACAATGTCATACTTATCACATGTATGCAAGCTAATAAGGATGTCAGTATGCGTAGTATGTATTTTGCTGGTTTATTTATTTTGTTTGATAATTCAAAATGAACTAGGACGAGCATATATGTATGTATATGTATATATATTTTTTAATTTATCAATTAATTTTAGTAAGTGTGTAATTTTCTGTAGACCTAATTAAAATACATCGAATTATGTTTTTGACTTTTCTTGACGAATGCAGTAGTAGTGCTTATCGCATCGAAATGTTCTATTTTTGGCTTTAATCAAATGAGGTTTTACCAAAAATGCATGTTCCAGTGGCTTTAGCATCATCGGAATAGAAAAATTCCCTCCACAGGACGGAATAGTAGTCCACATCGACTTTCAATTTTCCACCCTGGAAAAATTAACACATAAACAAATACAATGTATCAACTGAAAATTTGAAATCGGTGAAAGTTGACTTCCTTTTTCATTAACAAGTTTAGGTTGATCGTGTAAGTTGTAATGAAAGTCATGAATTCAATGCATTGCAGCGTTTATACCAGACGGTAGAAAGAGGAAATGTTTAATTATTCAGTGCTAAAAATGTTGTAGCTGGTGGAGCAATACTTTTATATCCCCGTTATATGTCGTATCTTTGTCTTCTACATTAGTCACTTTTTTACGTTTTGCTTTCCTGTCCTTCGAATTATACACAGTTCAAGGAACCAAGTCCGAACAGACGACGTGGGTTGCAGTTCGAGTGCGTTAACTTTCTATTGTTTTCTTAGGAGCTGTTGCCCTTTCCCTTCTGTTCTGTTGTTATCCATAGTGGTCGAATGGATGGAATGAAAGTCGTATTGTGTCTGTGCATTTATAATTAGGTAGCTTAAGCTTTCTCTCCCTGCCACATTCTCTTTCTTTCCCTTCATACAATCTCCTGTTCATCTTCTTTGCGTTTACTTGACACATGATGCGAAAAGTGTAGAATATAATATATTTAGTATTTGTATTTATGTATACATTTATATATAATGGACTATTTTTCCTGCTTTGGTCACAACGGGACGTAAAAACTTAAAAGCATTCAGCATCCTCTATGAATATTTAGTTTTTTTTACCTGACTTGCAAAAGCTTTCTTCTTAAAAAGACAGGATATTATATAGGATACGTGAATTTTGAAGGAAATGCTAAAAATTGAAAAAAAAAAATGGTTTCTAAATAATGTGCAATGAAATTGAAGTAGTTGCAATGTTTTCTATACACTTGTGTGAATTCCCGGTGACTTCGCAAGGTACACTACAACGAAAGATTTTGCACATCCGACTCACGACTTTTTGTTTTACTATTTTATTATTCTAAGCTTTTAGTAAATGATACGTTAGCTGGAGAAAAAAAGAGTCAAAGCATATAAAACATCCATTGGCTAAAGTACGAGGAAATGCTTTTTACTCTCTGTAAGCTAATATCTTGGAAAGGGGTAAATTACCAACAACCCATATATTTCCTCTACTTTTTATCAAATTTCCCCAATTCTATATCCGTGTGTTGGTAGTAGCTTTTAGTAGCAGAAAATCTAGCTAGGTTTGATCCTTGTCCCTGCTTCGCTATCCACAGAGCTATCTTGTCTAAAGTGACATCTTTTCGCTTTTATTACTATTTTACACGCCGGGTTTTTACAATGGACCAGAGTTAATGAGCACTTCTCATTCACGTTTTTACTCTTCCCCACTATTAGTCGTCTTTCTAGGTTACGTATTCGTATTTCACTTTCCCAGTGACAGAATTTCTCTCCTTTGTCGCACTCCGGTTCAAAAAATATTTAAAAAATATGCTGTACTGTTCTTTTTATAAGTTGAACCCATTCCTCTCTGGATGCATACCATTGATGCACACACATAAAAAGCCTGAAAGTTTATTTATAGGGTTTCCTCAAACCGTGTAAAATTTATCATGGACTATGGACTATTATAGTATACGGGAATCCTTTCAAAATTAATTTATGGCCAAAAACATGTCAAAAAGTACTTTTTATACTGCAAACGTTCTTCCGTCTTCTGTTGCCTTTGAAAATCATCTTTATTTCGTTTCTTCTTTTTTTACGCTCCTCTGATGATAATGAGATAAGGGGATTCAGAAATCCTTCGCCAGAAAATATATTATAATGAACTATGAAAGTTGAAAGGCGCATTATGTGTCTGTGTGTAGTTTTCATGGTCGGAAGGGGAATAGGGATGAGAAAATATCGCCACTACTGTGAAATCTCTGCTTTTATTGGATAAAGTAGTACCTATAAATGTATTACATAAGTAGTATGTAGGTATGCATCTGCGTTTTCGATTATGTACATTTATGCACCATCTAAATCATCATTAGTAATGAGAAAAGGAAAAGCTCGAATCGGGAAGGTGTAAAAGGTTAATATACGAGGGAATCGGAAGGGACAAAGCTTTCACAAGTGGATCATTTCATAAAAAAAATATATAAAATGTTGCTGCAAAAAGTTGCAAACTTTATATGTACGTACCTGAGAGATAAGATCAAAGGCTCGGCGGCTTTCATCTCCACCGACACCAAAACTAGTACAGACTGATGTAAACTCCTCCACGTCAATACATCCATCCCCTGTATTGGTGAAAGTTTGTCAAAATTTACAAAAAGCACATGGTTAATTCATATGTAGAAACTAGAGTGTATTTAAAACACAATTTCAAACTCAATTGACACAGGAATTTTTCTGGTCAAAAAATCTGGCCCAGGATTAACATTTTTGAAACTTTTAAAAGCTCTGGAACTGCCTACCTGACGTGTCTTGTAAATTAAACATGAAAGTTTTGTATTTTTCCTGCCACTCGCCGCTAGCGGCTTCGTCACTCCATAACTGGCACCATTCTTCTCGACTCACCTGAAAATTTTCATATTAATTTCATTTTTTTAGGGTTATGTTCAATAAATGGCAACAGAATATTGTACAGGGGAGTTCGTACTTGATCATCTTTGTTAGCATCTGCAGTTGAGCGTAAAGCATCCCATATTTCCAAAAACTTCTTACTAGTCTCCAGATATTTTGTATCTCCTTTGGACCAACCGCGAATTTGGCAAATTTGCTGCAATAATAGTTCAAAATTTTACCGTAAAACATATTTTCGATTTCCTGGCTAATAGTTAAGCTTGTTCACGCGTCACCCTCAAATTAGATTCTTCTAGAAAATCAAGTGAAAGCAGTAGTAGCATTTGTATGAATGCGCAACAATTTCGTTGACCCTTCTGTGAGTATAGACAATGTTGATATGCTTTCACCCACGTTGTTCGTGCACCATTTTCCCAATTTGCTACATCCTCTTATTTCTCTTGTCGTGATTATCCTATCATGTCAACAAGAGATGTACCAGCATCTATTTAGCTGTTCATGTTAGGCCGTTACATTCTTGTTTGTCTTAACATAAATTAACGAGGAGTCGCTAAAAGTGAATCCGATGAAGATGGAACACACATGACATGTGCTTAGTGCGGATATTTTGTCTACCGATTTTCCATATAAGGTACCTACTCAAACTGCAGGTCTCCTTTGTTTTACAAAAGCCATGTTATCAGAGATAAAATTGAAGATAAATAAAAGTAGCACGTGTACTCTTGTAAGTAACATACGCACCAATCTCGTATTATATCCATTCTTATATAGTTATAATGTGCTCTCTGCTTTACTGCTTTACTACTTACTGTCCACATCTGTTACCAAATGCACTATGAACAGAATAAGAATTTCGTTTTTCTTGCTCAGTGAAAATTTTCTCCATATTATTTACGCCGTGTGTCCTTGTTTCAGTTCAGTAATAAAAAGCTCTGAATTTTACTACTACATCTACTACATAAGTAAAAGTCTCTTCCCGTCCTTCCCCTCTCCAGGGAATCTCAGCATTGTCTTCCTCAGTTCCAGCATTACCATCTATCTCTGTACTTGGTATTTTGTACTGCTCCCTGCTCCCGGAAGTAGAGTGCTCGTAACTTTGCACATTTACCTCATCATATTATTATGTACAGATACATTTGGTGGTTACTTGTTAATATGTATGGTCATACAACTAAAAGACATGTGTGTGTGTGTGTCTGTGTATTCACCTCACTACTTTTTGGTTGATAGTTGATGGCTGTCCGTCGCCCTTTAATGCAATAATGCTATATATGGGAGAGAAAGCATACGTTTTCCAACAATCTACCTATACACTTTCCCTACTATACTGACATGATACATTATGGATGGTATGTATCTTGGTATCATTTTTTATTTAAGAGTGAAAAGAGCAGAATATTACACAAAACAGCATTTTATGTGTACACAACCCGATACTTAATTTAAGCAGGTCACTCACCACCACCACTACCACACACACCATCATCATTTCGATCTTTTTCCATGTTCATCAAACGACGACCAAGAGTAAGAAAGAATCCAGTACCTACCTACTTATATTGCCTACATCACCGCTCCTCTGACTCTTTACATTTCCCTTTCCTTCCTCTAAGCCACAACGTCGTATTAGATCTGCCATTACGATATCATATTATTATGTATAGCCACTACCTTTCCTATATAATGATGTGAGTGGTGGTGGTGGTAGTAGTAGTAGAAAGAAGCACTCGTCAAGAAGAAATTTCAAGACTTTTCGTCTTTCTTTTGTCCACATCTCTCATAGAGGCATGTACCATCTTCTCCCTCTTTCTCTAAAAAATGAACAAGGAAAGTTGTTGGTGGTATTAGAAAAGTGAGTCGTAGTGGGAAAGGGAAAAAAGTCTTTTTCAGGCAATAAAGGTCACATTATATTAGACACTCCCTGTAACTTTAACTTCATCCACTATTTACTTTTAAAAACACACAACTACTACTACTACTAGTTGTACTCCTCTTTTTCTCCATTTTGGCAAATTTTGTTACTATTTACAACATCTTCTACCATTTTCTATAACATATGCTAAAACCACCTGTGCATTCCTCTTTGTATGTTGCCGAGATAGAGAAGCAGGTAGCAAGAGTGAGTGAGTGAGTGAAAGGCAGGAGGGAGGCATATATAGTCACTTTACAGCTCAATTTAGGGAAACAAAAATTCATTTTAACTACATATATAAGTACGTTGCGATTTCCTCTCCTAAAAATAACATTAGAAGCAAATACATCTAATAGCACCCGTTTGCTTTCAGAATCTCCGGCCACCATATGCAGTATGCAAGAAGCAATTTTAGGGAAAGTAAAAGTGAAAACTCTCACCGGTGGGTCACTTCAAAGAGGTGCTAAATAAATAAATGAGCATTACCAGCAGCTTCAACCAATTTCGCGTGTAGTTAACTCTGGAACACTTGCATGTCTTCTTCTCGTATATAGTAAAAACTTAATAATAGCAGGGGAATGCAACATGTGTGACCATAACATACAGCATTCAAACAATAAAATGGCCAACGAACACGAAATCTATTCCGTTACATGAATCTTTCACCATGCTTTTATTTCTGGACTACGCACGTAAATAGTACAATAGACTACTATACTATATGTAGTAGCTTTAAAGTTGGTTCATAAGAAGGAAATATCCTTCAATCTCACGTTTCCCAACTTCATAAATTATTATACCATTCCATGTAGTTTTAAGCACGATAAAAAAGAATTGACTCCATTTGCTATATATTTATGATACATGGTATAAAGATGTATAAACAAATCAACACCAAACTGTGTAGACAATTTAAAATATTGACTACAATTTAAACGAAAATAGAATTTTTATAATGCATGCCTAGTTGAACTTGATAAACGGCACACGTGTCACCAATCTTTACAACTAATGCTTATCTTTGAAATGGCATTTTAACTCATAGTTTAATTAATATTCTCTCCACAAAAGCCAAAAATTCAACTAGGTAATTATATAAAACAAACGCTCTTAAATGTGTATATTCTTAAGGAATTATTAACAATAATAATAATGTTCTGTTACTTAATTACTCATAATATCATTACACTTGGATAAATGAGTGCCTATTTCGTAGTTTCTGTTAATAATAAATAATGTACTGCAACTCTAGTATTACTGCAGTATATACTCTACTAACTCTAACCGATAAATATTTAATTTAATGCTAATCTTGATGCATACAGGGTATATCGATGCGTAAAAGGTGAATAGTTAAGGATGCAAAGATTCATGCCTCTGGGTGTTCTGGCAGTAACAAAGAACAAAAGTAATTTTTGTAAAACTTACTTATGCTGAAAAAGCATCAGAAACAAAAAGAAGGTTATCTTACTCATATTTCATCCTGTACGTAACATTTTGTGGGGAAATTATAGGAAGTAAAGCAGGAAAAAAACCAAAAAAATGTGCAAGTACGATAATATCCATTTTATCTGAATTGTGGCTGGTTAGGCTACTTTATTTCTGTTCTACTGCCAACAACGTTCAGTGAAAGCAACAAAGGCATATTATATGCACAACAAAGAAGGCGCTGCTTGCAAGAATATCCATGAACTTTTACTAAAAACAGCCCTGACATTACAAATGCATCTTGGTTTCTGCTTCGAATTCTCAAAGCACACTTTTGTGAGCTGCTTTTTTCTATCCTAAACTAAGCAATAGCACTACTGTGAGTTTGTAGTATGTTACATTACTCCCTTCTTCATATTTTTATCCTTTTCAAGATCGCAAAACTATATATGCTCGTATGCATAAAATGAATAGCCACTGTGTGAAATAGTTTGGAAAAAATGATTGAAACGAATGGATACACAACAACTAGGAAAAACCGCAAAGTGTAATGGGGGAGATGATATTGTGGTCCGTTTGCCACAGGAAATCTTCACAACAATAGCGGAAAACTAAAACCAGGGCCAAAGTAGTAGTGCGGGTAGTAGTGGGGTAAAATATTTGGTCGGAAATTGCATCTCAGCGGGATGGGATAGATTCCGTACCACATTTACTACATTTCATGTATAAAATATAATATACCTGATAAAAAAGTACGAATGCTATTTTTATTTATCTCATATCACATCCCAGGTCTGGATACTCGGTGTAATGTTTCGTTTACTCTTTTACGACAACAATATACATGTGTTTGCTTTCTATACACGAGTTTATAAAACAGTCGGGAGTAAAAAATGCCGAGCTAGTTATCTGAACCGGCACCCTGATGTCTGCTCCGCTTATCCGTCCCACCGATGACCGACCTTTCTAATAAATGATCAATGTTCAAATATTGTATGTTAGGTAATCAATGCAGTGGAATCATGATGACTGATAACAAAGCATTACTGTAACCGCTATAACTTGTGAACATGCATGATTTTAGCTTTTATAAGGCCTAAAAAATATTTACGCGACATGTGTAACTAATTGTTTAAATATGTCTCAATCCACCCCGTATGTTTTCTGCAACAGTTTAGAGGATGGCTAGTTTTGTTTGTCACCATTGTGTATTCTCAGGTGCCATTCTAACCGATGTAGGGAATTTTGTACCAACGACTATTATAGTTTTTGTGTTCCTTTTTATGACGACCATTGCTCAACAGACTCATAAAAAATCTCGTAAACGAGGCAAAAGAGTCGTGAACTGTGAACCTATTTACTATTTAGAATTTTACACTTGATAAGCATCCATCTCTCTCTGCTAGAGCCAAAAATCGGATTTCCTATCATTATATTCGTACTAAAACATTTATGGTGAAGGAAATGCCGATTTTATGGTGTACATTTAAAGAATAATTTAGGACAATTAAGGACAATCATGATCTTGACTGACTTGAACTTGAAAGATGTACATATACCTTCGTGTCAAACATTGTTTTACAAATTCATGCGCAACATAGCTGTATATGTATGTATCAATTTATCATAAATAATGGTTCGTTTACTTACCTCCACAGCCAACTCAAAATCTTTCTTTTCGATTGTTCCACTGTGATTCACATCTGCAAAGTGAAAACGAGTTGGTATTAGCATCGTCATTTTTGTTCATGAAGTGCAAATGTATAAGGCATCATTATTCAAAGCTGAAATGCAAGTTAAATCCAGTAGCATAGGTTATACTTATCATCGAATCGAATTATCTTGTTTGACTTATATCAAGCTTTATCACAATCACATATATGTACATTGTACTCTCGTCATTCCATTTCACTTCCCTCCATCATTGAATTCTAACCCTTGTGATTACTCAAATGACATTACTTAATGCAAGATTCGTGCTTGTACTGAAACTGAAGAAGAATAAAATACAAAAAAATCCCCTTCATACATGTACGTATGAAGTATGTACAAAAAATTCAGTTCGCAGCCTCATGAATCCATGAATTTTACCACTTTTATCCAGTTTTTTAACGAGATGGTACTAGAGTACAAACATAAATTTTCCGTTACGCCAATCCTCTCCTAAAAATGATTTCTTTAATGATCGAAACCAAATCCACATTTTCATTCCCTCTACGTGTAAAACCTCAAAGTAAATTTCTGTCACATATCGGCATTATTTCCCAATTTGGATCCTAATAGTGTTCTAATCAGCTTAGTTTAAACAATATTCAAGCAGTATCAGATAGCATCTAGATCCATTACACAGCATAACAGAACTTACAAGGAAAACGTAAATGACAAAAGATCTGTCTCTTGACTTTTTTAAAAACATTCTAGGCACTTCTGTCATCTCATCTTGTATGTTTTCATGTTCATGTTTAAAGTTTCATGATTCATGAGAATGAGGAAGTCTTTTCTAATGTGGAAATGAGAACATTGTGAGGAGGAGGTGGATTTTTTATTCTACATTCATGTATTTTGCATAGGTGTACCGGCTCGTGTCTCGTTAACTTTGTCAAAGCTAAGGAAATTAGAAAGGGAAATGAGTTGAACTTAAATTTGTTGTTGAAAAGCTATCAAAAACGTATTTCCCAGTCACTACTTGCTTCATCAAAAAATAAAAAATACTCCGTGTTTGCCAGTACGACATATATAATACGTACATACGTGATGTTAACAAAAGTTGAGAAATTTTCGTAGAAATGAATATAAAATATACAGTACTTTAGAACGTCAGGAGATGTAGTTTGAATTAAAAGAAGAGCGTAATGGAAAGTTTTAAAGTTTTATGGTAGACTCATTATAAGTAAAAGCAGTCGTCGTTAACACTATATACCCAACACTTTTTGACAAAATAATGTCAACAGTAAACAATGTAAATTCAGGAAATTAGTTTATTTATCTATGATCGTAAACTGTATAACAACCCCTAGTGAGTTCACTTTAATGTAAAATTCATAATTTCTTCAGTAATTTGGAACTAATTTAGTGACATGTGAAACTAGGAAATGCTCGATGTGAACTAAACTTCGAAGATTTTTGAATTGTTAAACAAAGATACTTAGATAATGTAACACTTTAAACTTACCAAAAAATCGATCAAAGATAAAGTACAACTTCCGCCGACGGAACTCTGAAAGGGCAGGCATCTGAAAGTAAGGAAGTAATGAGCATTAATTAATTATCATACTGCCAGCCTCAGACTCCTACTATCATAAGAGGAACGCTGCAATCGATTAAAGTAAAGCTTTCTTTCCTCATTATGTAGGAAGTATAACATCCTGCTAAAAATCGATCAGTATTACTTATTACCGTTGCGTTGTTTCACCATCACCACTCATCACCTTGCTTCATGATTGGCTATAATATGAGTATGTATATGGGCAATGTAAATGAATTACAATACAAAGTACGATCAAAAATTACAAAAAGTCAACGCATGCAGAAAAACGATAAGCTATGAGTTTTAAGTGGGTGGATAAACAATTTGGAATATAAAAAATCATCGCAGAAAAAAAATGAGAGAAGAAGATAGATTCATATATTCTCAGATGCACAATGATTTAAGCAAGCTTTCCAAATTCTCCAAAATGCTAAATCAGCATAACCCTTTGTTGTTGTTGGCTAGAGATTTGGCTGGATTCAAATTCATGTTGATGTAAGCATGATAAACACAAGATTATGATTTATGTTTTATACATTATGTTCTGTGGAGTTTTTAATTTGATTACATTTTTATTATTATTTTCATATTTATTCACTGCAGTGCTCCTTTTGTCCCGAATGGCCGCTTTTAAAAAGCTAATTTCCCATGCATAATGTGTAGGTAGTACCAAAACAGCCTTAATGAATTCAAGTCGATAAGAAAATGAGCGCGATTTTGCTGACGATGCAATGTCCATCTTATTAGCTAGTGTGCTATTTGGATACTATAATGAAAGCTCAGACATTTCCTACAAACTTTTACCCGTCACTTGCAAGATGAAATGTGAGGTTGGTTAAAAACGTAAAAACTTCTTAACCGTTAATGACTTTTGAAATGTACGTAGTCCAAAAACTCCCCTTTATTTCAACCCTTTAAAATATAGAATACTGCTAATGTCTTTCCTTAGTCCGACAACCTTTTAAAATACTATGCATTAAGCATATTTATGAATGGAGAAACTAGTAAAAATTCATACATCAAAGCTGTTGGCTTGACATAAGCTTTCAAAATGGTTTGACATGCTTAACTAGCTGCATTCCTTGGATCATTAAATATAGTTTGTTGATGTATATACAGACTTTAACAAGTAGCTACTTAAATGCAAACAGAACATGAGAGAGCCACCATATTATATGACGGTAGCATCGCATCAAGATTTGGTAAACAGATTGGATGCAGAGAGAGAGAAAGTCTTCACTGTAACTCAATATCTTTTACTCCTTCTTAAAAAGCTTCGTCTTTTCTCCAACACTTTACGTCGTCCCCTACACGCTATACCGTCATTTTCTCCATCTCATCTCTATGAACTCAGCCAGACCAGAGGCAAATAATAATGGACCATAAACAATGGTGCCAGAGCCATGTCGTCGGTGCAAAAGCGCAAATAATAGTAATAGGTATCTTCTGCTTTTCCACGTCCCATAAAAGGGTTGCTTTTGTAAATGGAGATAATCGTTCTTGTTCTGTTTATCATCCTCCTTTTATGAATTTATTTATACGAACGTCTCAAAGTTGTCACCGACTTTCTCTTTTAGATGTCTAAGCACACACCACTTTGTGTTTTGCATAATGAAAATATATGAATGCGAAATCCATAATAATAAAGTGTATAGGAATGGTATATTATATTTGTTTGCACATGTAATTTACATAGGTATATGAGCGATATGTAAATATTGTAGCTTATAAAATGAGCAAAAGTCCCATCATCTAGTAAACTATATACCCTCACATCCAATTCAACCATGTACGTTTAAACCCACTACTTTTTATCATACCCATAACGTGTACACGAATCCTTTCTTTTATACGCTCAAGCATAACCTAATAGAATATAAACGGATTTTCTCTCTGCAATATATCTATTTACTTATGAAATGGATGGCGGAAGTTGATGTCGTGTTTAGCAAAGCAAAATAAATCTTGAATTTGTGCTTCAAAACTTATCTACAGTCTACTACATTTACCCAGACTGATTGTGAGCTTATCATAATATTTTCATAGTAGGCACGCGTACTGCTCAAAAGCATATTATGAATTTTGGCAATGTGGTACATATGTAGTACAGTAACAGCAACTTGTATTTCATGGGGAATGAGAAGACTCTAGACTGGGTTGAGAAAGGAGAGAAGGAAGTAATAATAGAGAAGGAGAAAAAGAGAATCATATTTCCGTACAAGCTTGCTTTCTATTCACAATGAAAAAACCTTCAGTCACAATAAAAAAAAGTTCCCTGTACACAAACATACAGGTGTATGATATGATTGAGTTGGTTGGAAGAGCGTTTAGATGAAATACAATCAAAACGGCTATAGATGCAGTTTAGTATGGCATACATTTCAAGTTGTTCTCATCCTGTTGTGAATAGGATGTAGGAGCTGTTTGGAATAAAAACTTTTTTTTGTATGAAATGTATCAACTTAAGGTTTCCGTACACTGACTACTACTGAGTGACCAGCTCAGGCATTCCATTCACCAAGTAGCAACAATAGTTGAAGATTGTAACATACAATATGTTGACAATACGCAGGTAGGTAATAATTATTGGTAACTATTTTGCAGATGTGGTATCGTAATATCCGATTTGAAATTGTACTACCTATGATTAAATGAAATGAAGTCAAATTGTCCTTCAAATTCAATTTGAAGTATTCTTTTTTCCCCATTTTGTGAAAAGAAATGAATACCCATATGGCTCTGCATTAGCAATTATCATTGCACTTTTGTAAATTAACTTGGCTATTTCAGATATACGAAAAGAAATTGATTCATGGGAAGGACTTCAAAATCAAATCGCATTTTATGCATTGACATGACAGTAAGATACGACCCCGCTGTCACACGACCATTGCTAGGAAAACGGGCGGTTATATGGTGTTTCGCCTAATATCTGGATACCATTTGGGGTTGAGGAGACAGTTCGAAAATTGTCCTACACATCTAAACTACAACCTATGTACTAATGCAACTCCTTTCCTAAATCCTGAAAAGCAATATTACAAATTGTAGGATTTAAGAAGGACCATGTGCCATGTTACTTAACGTCAAACTGCGTATACTACCGTTTATTTACACTGACAGATAAAATGTATCTGCTTGCGTAGAAGCTACAATATTAGATGCTTATAAACACTACAGGAACGTAATGTAAATATCCTTTTTATCTCGACTTGGTTCTCTGTGTCTCCCTCACCTTTCCCCGTTTTTCTAGGTTAGTTCTAGATGTTATAAGTTTCCTATGTGTACGCACCGTAGTATTAATTCCTTTTTACTTCAACCGTCATGATGATGCCAAACCACACAGCCTATCCATCCGTATAATCCCCGTTCGCAAAACATAAATCCACCCAACCAAAAACCCTTTCATACTTTTGCTCAAAATTTGTTTTCTAATAAAGTATGTAGAGCTACCTACATCTCAAGTGGTACGCAACTGCATGTCTCTTGTTTAGTGAAATTAGCAAAAGCTATAGACAAAATCATTAAGAAGAAAGTACATATTGAGAGAAAGTTAGAAAATAAGTAACTAGCCTCTTACACACAGCGCCCGTCTCACCCCTTATGGGTAATCAAGATTATAATATATGACTGCGTACCAATCCCAGAATATGAGGTGCAGGCAGAGTAACGGCTTTCATTAGCATAATTTTCACGAATATTTCTGACGAGATTACCACTTATTACTGTAGCGTTTCTCTTTAAAATCCAATTAGCGCCAACACCAGGAGAAGCTCAAAATTCATCCTTTTCATTATCTTGCAAAAAATTCACAGTTTTGCAGTTTGTACAGTACCAGAAATTCTTTACTGACAACTTCGTATTTCAATATTGTTAATTCATATAATTGTCGCCACATTTGCCTGACAGAGTGAATAACATCTTTTAATTTCAGACAATTTGAGTCCGAATTAGTGACTATGCACAGCGTGGTCGCCTGGAATTCGGTACAGTTAATTGTCCTTTACAGGTAGCAACAATGTAGTCTCGTACTCAATGAATAATGTAAAGAGAACAAGTTTTGATTTTATTCATAATTATGTATACGCAATGTGCTGAACCGTACCTTCAAACAAGCATATTTACGTACTACCACTATAAATTAATGTGATAAGTGACTACTTTAGCATGCATAACAAAATTTTTCCGTAACAAATTTCATCCTGTCTAATAAACAAGTTCTACCGTAAGCAACTAAACCTCCTCGCACACACAGTTATAGCCTATATTGCATTAACTTGAAGAAAGTCTTAAAGTGATACATTGATGAATTGAGGGTTGATTTGATACTCAATAGAACAAATAGGTTAGATGAATGATACAAAAAAAATCTCGCATTTCCATTCCATTACTACATACAGGATACCACCCAAGTACAAGAGAAAAAATGTATATACAAAAAAATGTATGTAGAACATTCAACATTATGAATCATGAAGCATTCTCTTCTCCATGAATTGGTCTTGACGTAAACTCTCAGTAGTAGTCGCCTTGCCAGGAAGAACAAACATTTGAACAGCCTTCCGCTACAGTAACCTCTTCAAGGGGAATCATTGAAGGGTTCTGTACATAAAAGGGAAAACTGACTGCTACTACCACAAGGAAGTAAAAAAATAATACAGAGATGCTACCGCTTGCCTCATCTAAAAATCATGATTCTCAATAGACAAAGTAGACAGCAAATTCACCATTCACGATATTTCCTCCTAAACATTCTGAAAACTAGACCGGACTGTAGAGAGAAAAAAATGTTTATAAAATAACCCCATGTCACTTGAAGGCTACCTAGAAACTTCTCATTACTTTGCACAACGACTACATATACCCCTGTTCCTCTCTTTCTCTATGCAGCAGGATGTGACCTAAAACTTCACAAACACTGTCGAGACAAACAGTAGGAACGCTGCTAACATTTCTCTTCAACTTTTCCTGGCTACTAGTATCGGGGAAACTCCAACTGCTGTGCGTTAGACAGACGGTGAAATCACATAATTACAGTTACAGAATAGAAAAAAGTTAATAATTTTTCATTTACACCAAAACGTGTACTCCCCTTTCAAACCATACAGTTTTACTGATCATAAACTACAGAAATAAATGATCAATTAAATCCGTTATTTATTAACGTGTAAAAGTATGAAAGGATGACTTATATATATGGCCACATGCCGTTGTGTTGAGATACAAGGAAGAAATTTGAATTTAAAATCAAAATGGGCCATTGGATCTCAAGCTAATTGGTGAATATATATAACAGTTTATTGTCACAACGCAAAACCGCATAACGGCCATATACTGTAAGCTGTTGTAAATCATGACGTGGGTTGTCTCTCTGTTGAAATCAAATCTCTCATTTCCTCTGCTCTGCTGAGCGTTTAATGATATACATGTAGAGTGTTGCAATAGGAAAATAGTAAAAGAACAATAACAATGAACTATTGCTCTCAGGGACGCCATCATTTTGTTTGTACAAACTAGAGCACCATCCTCTTTTTCAGAAACACCACTTCTCAGTTGCAAATAATGCATATGTATAACTATCTAATACACTTATATTTTCCTCTCCGTTTTTTTATTACTGTGCGTTTTGTATGCCCTCGAGGCAACTACCTAACTCAGAATAGGCTAACTGTGTCGGGATGAAAACAGGTACATAAAGAAATTGGTGAAAGAGTCTTCTTGTTTGGACTACATTATGTAGTTAGTACAATGTACTTGCTACGTAAGACTTTCACCAGGTTCATCATTATTTTTCATGTATCATGTTCTCCTCCAGTATAAGTAAGTAGTTAGTGTAGTACTATGTGCTGCTTCTTGAGAAGTACAAACTCTAGCCATAATAATGAACAAGGAACGAAGGATGATTTTTTACTGGACGGTTGACTTGGGTCTTGTACAATTCTACCTAGCCGTGACCATGAGCGAAATAAAAGAGTAAACCACATCTACAAGACAAAGTAGGTATATGACAAGACATGAAATCAAACTGCAAGTGCAAATAAAACCCGTTTTGTTTTTCTTGTCATAATAGAATACGTCTAATAATATACATATTCATAGGGAGCTTGTTATTGAGACTCGAGATATGATTCATGGCTCTGTTCTCTTGTCTTCTTGCTTCCATGCAGCAGTTAGGTCGTACTCCATCATCCTAATTGAAAGTAACCTTTAAAGGACAGGGACACAACCGCAACCTAGATCAAACCACACTCAAGGGAAAATAGCTCAGCTCAAGTTGCCCCATTCGTATTCTGTGTTGTACAGAGAACAGAACAGAGGAATATTACATTTTTTTGTAAATGAGTCATTTTTAGATATAATATTAGTAGGAAATGTATACGAGTTGTTGTGACGGGAAATACTAACGGGCTATAAAAACCGTCATGAACAACAACATGTGTTTTAATTTCACGTCCAGTTCATGCAAAAATTATACTACGCATGTTGACATATACACAATATCAAATTTCATGTAACCTATTACTAGGTACATAAAGAGAAAGTTATAGCTTCCTAATGAGCTCAGAATTCATGAGGAGAGAAAGCTAACAACAACATAGCATTATCGCCAAATATTATTAAGAACTCCATAAACAAACCGTTCATGAACTTTCTTCGCATTTCGGATGTTCTCCATTTTAGCATGCCAGAACTTCAGGAACGTTAGTTTTGAATAGAAACATGCTTCAAAATATTGAACGAGAGAAATTCTAAATAAAATACAAAAAATGAGAATAGAGTAGAAAAGTAAATCGATGCATGATTTTAAACGATTGCTGAAAGTTCACTGTAATAATAGGCATGTGCGCAGTGCCTAATTCAAACCTAACGAACGTTGTAAATTTATCTGTCAAGTGTATCTATAAATATGGATGCATTTTATCGGCAGAGCAGTAATGACTCAAAAAGGTAGTTTACCCAGTAATTTTCCTTTCCATTTGAGCTCTTAAATGACCTGATCTAAATAAAGAACCATGTAATCTCCAGCTCTGAATTTTATTTGTATGCATAATAGATTCCTGATAATCGCACCTAATCAACTTCTGGATCACGGGTTGTTTATCTTCACAAAACTGTAAGTTGTGCTGATAAGGTAAATGCAGTTGAGTTGTTTTTAATGCATGTTGTTGAAAACTAAAAAAAACATGAGCTTGCTAAATAATAACAGTCAACCGACTAACCGGAATAATACCATAATTTATACCTTACTGTTGGATAATATATCACAAATACGTGACTCTTATATAAGTGTCACTTTTATTGTATCTATTTTTATCATCTGGATTAAACTGGTTAATGGAAAGATTCGGTAGGTGACCAACCTGTAAAGTACTGCGGTTAACGTATCTATACCGCCTACTCGAGTGTGGAATTAAGGTTCAAAAGGTAAATGTAGCAAAACACTAAAATCCAATACACTGCAAGACATAAATAAAGTGATGAGTTGAGTTTCTTCTCACGCATAGTACATTTGGTGATCCCTGTATGCGACTGTGAGTGACGATGACAGTTTTACAACAGCTATTTAAAGTTGCAAGAAGATCATAAATGTTCAACTCTTTTTGAATCCCATTGAACTGATTCCGACTCCTTTTATCTTATTATTTTCGTGATATTGCTTAATTTGAGGAAGGTTCAGGCTCACAATATGGACAAAAAGAAAAGCTAATGATCAAGAGATGTAGTGGGGCAAAGCGATACTAACTGACGCTGAGCTAATTAATGTGTTTGTCTCATGAATCTGATGTTATGAAGCCATTTAATTACACTTCATATTACCATTACAATCTTGATGGCTTTGTACTAAAAATAACTTATAAGTTCATAAAGAATACAAAGATGGTTCTATACCTTTGTAAGCCGTGTATGCTCCGAAGATAAGTGTGATAATTGAAATTACAACACGCTGAGCCTTAAAGATACCTTAAACCCAAAAAAAGAAATAACTTTAATTTTGGTTTAAAGAAATCATGAAATAAGAAAATCCATATTGAAAAATTATATTATTCCTTACGTGAGTTGATGTATGGCCGATATTAGCATATATTAAGGAAGACACAACGAGGAACTTATTCCAATATTCCCAATGTTAAAATCTGTTCGATAGAGACTGACAAACGTCCATTAACATTTCCTTTCTTGAAGAAGACAACACCTGAGGAAATTCACCAATTTACTTAACATGGAATTTCAAAAGTCACATTTTATGGAATGTTTCAAACAATCCGTCAAAAGTTGATTTTTACGTTGCTCACACAGAAAGAACTGGTTATTTTCCGCTGGAAACGTGCAACAGGAGAGTCAAACCTGGATTGAATTCAAAGAAGGAAACCTGTCAAAAGATTTAATCCAGGAAGTGCGTAATAATACTCTACATAAAACCGCTTCCATAAAAACCTCTCGCATATTATGCACAAGAGTGCCTGTCTAAACGCCAATTTAAAGGCGTGAACAATGCCATTTTATGTATGTATATATTTGTAAAGGAGCTACATATATTATAAAATCGCTCACCTTCCTTTTTAGAACAAAGTGCCTGATTTCACAAAACTACAATATTATGCTATTGTGCCACACGGGAAGATGATAGCGACCACTACTACACCGACTACTCTGAGAAAGTGAGCTGCTCTGAATGCTGAGTAGACAAAAGAGACAATGACAAATTGTCAGGTGTCAAGTGGTGACGAGTTGTGTGTAGCACTGACTGAGCTGAGAGGCTACAAAAGCTCCATAAAACTACAATGTGCTAAAACGCTGATATGCCAAAAGAGAAAATAATATGTTGTAAGGAATATGGATGGATGGATGGTGGTGGTCGGTGAGTGGGCTTTTGTGTGTGGAGCGTGCGTTCTGTCTTTTTTGTTAAGCTAAGTAGTCTCCGGTGTGGACGCAATATAAGGTTAAAATGATGTTGTCTCCTTTCTCCCCGTTGTTTCACAAGAAGACATAGACCGAGAAAGAGAGGAGAATCCTCTTTCAACTCTATATTATTATTAAGCCAAATATTATAATTCATATGCTCCTACAACAATCCTGCATTATTCTACAAAGATGATAACATTAAACCATCCGAATATATGTGTGTAGAATGCATGCTTAATACCTGCTCGTGATATCTGTTAACCCTGTTTTTACTGTATGTGTATGGTGCGAATATGTAATTGTAATTTATTCTTTGTATAAAACTATCTATGCGCTAAATACATACTTTTATATACTCAGGTAGGTATTTCCTGCGGGGGAACGTGAAAGAGAGAGAGAGAGAGATGGCAAGAAATGATTTAAGTTGCTGTATTAGCTCTTATTATGTAGTAAGGCTAGAGCTGTTTTACGTGTGGATAAGCTAGCTGAACAGTGTGTACTTTTAGCTAGAACAACGCTATAAAATAAAATGTTCTTTAGCACAAGCTTTTTTTAAAGCTTTCTCTTTTCTCCTCTTTCACGTCCCCTCGTTTCCTTTTCTGTTTTACACGTACCTTTATTCACTTTTGCAGAGAAATTACCGTGTGTGTATACGATGTGTGTATATTATTACTACGAACGAGTGGGTTTACTGCAAAATTCGTGTAAGATGTGGCAATGGATGTTGATGGACCAAGTTGAAGATCTGTAATGATGATGAACAAGTGACTTTCTCGTGAATATACCTACAACAACTTGGTGGTGTGGTGCAGTTTGGTTCTGCTACTACACAAGCCATCATACATACTTTTTTACTTTGTTTGCGCGACAATCGTGTAGCTTTTTACACAGGAAAGATCGAACAAGCAAGCTCAACGAGCCACTCTCGCTTTTACCCTAAAAGTGAGTAGGCAGTAAATACACTCAACAAACGAGTCCACTGTTTCGTTTCAGATTCTTTTTAGCAAGGTGAGCACACGGTCGGTCGGTTGAAAGTTGTTGCTGGATGGAACGGTGGAGGAAAATCATGTTTGCTGGAAATATGTGCGATATGATGTGATATTCAATGTTAATATTTTGTACTTCATACTCTGCTCGACTACTACTGGATAACAAGCGAAATTTAGTTGGGATGTGATGCGACTCACATGATGTGAGTGCATTAATTTACTGCACGTTAAAATCCTGTTAGAAACTGTCATTGTAAATCACGATAATGATCCCAATAATAACTTGATCGCTGTATTCGTATACGTGGTAAATGTG
>CM023203.3:35597039-35839524 GCA_004115045.4 Sinella curviseta | reverse complement strand
CATATCATCAGTGCGTCATCATCCCCCAGGAATCCCTGTCTTTCGTCCTTTTCCCTTACTACGATAGTTGCAACATAACCCCACCATCGTCGTAATTTTCTGTGACAGACTCCTTCATATATCCAAAAACTATAGAATATCAGGTTCTTTGCTTTCCTTATTTACAATTACAGTATTGATTCATATGCGTTGGTATTTTCGTTGCAATCAATGGAATAGGGGAATCGAAAACCTATTATAAGTAATATCTAACAAGCAATTTTTTTTCGTTTGGAGCAATGGCAGGGTCGCTGACACGCTTTTGCCTTGCCAACAATACACACAGAATAGAACATCTAACATTTCCCCCCTTAACCTTCACCACCCCACCACCATATCATTTCATAACATCATCATATCGCCATCATCCCTCCCATTTAATTCCTTCCCAAATTTTGTGATAAGTAAATGGAAAATGCCTATACCAACTTATGCAGCCACCATTTCCATTATGACTTTTCCTAACAACGGCTCCACCAACTTTTTGCCGCCGCCGTCTCTCTATCTACCAACCTCAGTAACTAATGGCTTTATTGTGCCCATGAACGACACTACATGTACGAAAGCAAATAAATAATCTGCTATTGTGCATGCATGGATCATGATCATGTGTGTGAAAGATGCACAAACACACACAAGCTATTATTATCATGATTATGATTACATATAGCTTTTTATTACGTACTTTCACTCCATTCTTTGGCTTTTTTTACCAGCATTCATAATAATGTCATATGATAATTCTATGGGCGTGCTATACCGTGCAGCTCTGTATGGCGAGAGAGAGAGAGAGAAAGCTCATCTCTGCAATCTGTTGTTCGTTTGTAGAAAGGGAAAGCTGCTCGGTACACATAATCATACAATTCCACGTTATTATTATTGTTATTATTTTCTATTGCATTGTGGCTTTATTACGCGTGCACGCCATTCCCAATCCTTATCCATATATCCATCCCATTACTTGTCGTCACATGCATGGAAAATTCCCTGACGGTGGTTGAACGAGTGTGGATTTTGTTAGTCTTTAAAAAATGATAAGATGGTAAAAATGGTAAAATTCTGAGTAAAAATGATGCGACTTTGAAAGGTTAAAATAAATGATGCCAACGTAAAACTACAAGGATTTAGATAATAGTCAATGGAAAATATTTAATGGTCAGTTGAGCATTAGGCGTGGCCTAAAACTGACTTAAGACTGCGGTCAAGTGAGCTCTTTGCTCGGTGTTTAAATAACAATTTCCTTCGTACATACATAACCATAAATCACACACATTAGACCTTTAAATTGGATAAAAATAGAAACATTACCAATGTATAGAAAACTACCAATGTCACACCCACATAATTAACATAATCCAACTTTAACAATGAACAATCCATAATTCACAATATAGATCACTTAAATTATCATAATATACAAATTACTTTTAAATATGAGAATTGTGAGACACGACCAAAATTTCCACACAATAAGATAGACAGAATCACGAGTTTGGTTGGTGTTGGCAGGCGTGCAACAAGTAACATAAAAAGGCCTTCACATCTTCCCACAAATATCCTACTCTGCCCTATTTGC
Organism: Sinella curviseta; assembly: GCA_004115045.4. NCBI lineage: Eukaryota > Metazoa > Arthropoda > Collembola > Entomobryomorpha > Entomobryidae > Sinella > Sinella curviseta. The sequence continues at coordinate 35,837,909 of CM023203.3, read as the reverse complement.
TTTATGCAAAAACCCTCCAACCAATCTTGTGTAGTACGTAGTACGCAACAGACGCCCCCATTGCCCTGAAGGGGCAATCAAATTCAAATTACAATCATGATTTAAAAACAAAGTCAAGTCAAAAAAATAAAAATGAAATTTGTCCCAGTGCAGAGGCTGTGCAGAGGACGGATTAGGATTCCTCAGCCGCCCGTTTATAGGGTTCAATGGCTGAGGGTCCCTGCGGTTTCAAACCCTGCACTCACTTCAGGACCTACGGTTTTAAGCTGCCTGAGTGAAAATTAAGGGCAGACCGTCCAACGCAAACGTACCTGAACAGTCAACTGCGGGGACTTTACAGTAAAAGAGATAGAAAATGAATGAATCTATGCTTCTACAAGGGGGATCAACTTAACGATTGGTCTCTCGAAAATACCTGAACTTGTCTTGACGGTGACTACGCGAACCTTGTTGTCTCTCTTCTCGGGATTTGGATGAACTTGCTGAATCCTGGCCATCTTCCAGGTTCCAGGGCTGGTGTCCTCCTTGAGCAGGACAAGATCACCAACCTTTACACTTTCCTTTTCCCACATCCATTTATTACGCTGCTGCAGAGTCTGTAGGTACTCCCTACTCCAGCGTCGCCAGAAATGTTGCAATCGTTGCTGTAGGGCTTGGTATCTGTTGAGCCTGTTGATAGGCATTTCCTCCAAACTGGGTTCCGGAATGGAAGTAAGTGGCTCTCCAATAAGCAGATGACCTGGCGTCAGGGCAGCGAAGTCGTCCGGATCAGTTGAGAGTGGAGTTAGTGGGCGAGAGTTGAGGACCGCTTCAATTTGGCAGAGGATAGTGGCGAAGGCTTCAAATGTCATGGTGTTGGTACCAATGACACGACGAAAATGGAACTTGGCTGACTTTACCGCTGCCTCCCAGAGTCCTCCATGATGAGGCGCAGCAGGTGGGTTGAAATGCCACCGGATATTGGATCTTGACAAATGGTTGGAGATCCCTTCCTGTGCCTCCTTGGATTGGAGGAGTGTCTTCAGCTCCCGGTCGGCTCCCACGAAATTGGTACCACAATCTGAGTACATGTCCGTACTCAGACCACGGCGCGACACGAACCGTCTGAAGGCGTCTAGGAAGGCCTCCGTGCTCAGCGAGCTGACAGCTTCCAGATGGATGGCCTTGGTGGCCATGCAGATGAAGACGGACATGTATCCCTTGTACGTCTTTGGAACTCGCCCGACAGGATTCTTGAGGTTGAAGGGACCGCAAAAATCAACTCCTGACTTCAGAAAAGGACGGGCTGGGGTGACTCGGACTTCAGGAAGCTCTCCCATGAGCTGCTCGGCTGCAGCGGCACGGTAACGGCGGCAGGTTACGCAGCTTCTAAGAATGAAGCGTACGCGATCTCGACCTCGTAGGATCCAATATTCCCTCTGGAGGCTAGCCCAAATATGCTGGAACCCCGCATGGAATAATGAATGGTGAAAGTGGTGGACGAGCAGGAACATGAGGTGGCTGTCCCCAGGTAGGATGACTGGATGCTTAACGTTATCTGGAACTTGAGCGAAGTATAGGCGTCCTCCAACACGAAGGACTCCATCCCGGTCCAAAAATGGGTTCAGGCGTTTGAGCTTGCTGCTGGGCTTAAGGTTGTTCTGCTTTCTCAGTGCTCCAATCTCCTCCTTAAAATGCTGCTGTTGAACTAGCTTCACTAAGACAGTGAATGCTGCGATGAGTTCCTTTGGTTGTAGTGGTCCAACCACTGATTCCTCCTTCCTCAGTTTGTTTCTGAGCCGCAAAATATATGCAGTGACGCGCTTCAGCCGCTGCAGGGATGAGAACTTCTCCATGAAGTTGAATGGGTTGACCTCAACGTGATGAGCAAGTACTGGAAGCTTCCTCTCCTCCGACTCACACGTATCTTCGATAGGAGGTGTAGTAAAGAGTGGTAGTCGCTCCTCAGACAACCACTTGGGCCCACTGAACCAAAAGTCGTTTTCGATGATCTCCCCAACGCTGACTCCACGAGACGCTAGGTCAGCCGGGTTTTCAATTCCAGTCACGTGCCTCCAGGATTCGACTGGGGTGAGCTCCTGAATTTTTGCTACACGATGGGCCACGAAAGTTTTCCATCGTCGTGGCGACTGCGAGATCCATCTGAGTGTGATGGTGGAATCGGACCACAGGTACAGTGGGCAATCCAAGTTGAGCGTTTTTCGAACATGTACGGACAGTTTTGCAGTCTCCACGGCTGCACACAACTCCAGGCGAGGGATGGTTAACGGCTTTACTGGGGCGACTCGGGTCTTGCTGGTGACCATCTTGACGAAGATTCCTGCTGGGGTCACGCTGCGGAGGTACACAATTCCTCCAAAGGCCTTTTCACTTGCGTCAGCGAATGCGTGAAGTTCAACTGTTGTAGCGCCATCAACCGTGACACGACGAGGAATTGGCAGCTTCTACAGTAGTGCGATGTCCATTTTGTATTCATTCCAGGATTGCTTCACGTGGTCAGGTACTGGCTCATCCCAACCAAGTGCACACCTCCAAAGCTCCTGTAACAGTAACTTGGCCCGTACTGTTACGCAGGATATCAGGCCCAACGGATCAAAAACCCGCGCCAGATCTGAGAGCAGGATTCGCTTGGTGAGTTCACGATTCTCGAACTCGTACTTGGAGAATTGAAAGGTGTCCGCGACAGGATACCACTGGACTCCGAGGGCCTTAACTGGAGTATCCCCAAACGCGTGAGGTTCAACATCCCGTTTCGCTTCTGGAATGTTGTCCATGACCTTGGTGTTGTTGGATGACCACTTCCTCAGCTCCATGCCTGCCTCCTGGACTGCGTTGTTAAGTTGAGAGTAGAGTAGAATGGCGGAGTCAGGATCCTCCGCCCCATACATCAGGTCATCCACGAACATGTGGTTGTGAAGAGCTTCCGAGGCGGCTGGGTACTTTTCTCTGATGTCCACTGCTAGCTGCTGCAGGCATCTGGTCGATAAGAATGTGGCACTGGCTGTTCCGTAGGTTATCGTCTGCAGCCAGTAATCCACGACTGGGTCTGCAGGGTTCTCCCGCCACACTATCCGGTGGTACTCTTGGTCATCAGAGTGGAGACGAAATTGGCGGAACATTTTGGCAATGTCCGCCTTCAAAACAATCGGGTAGCTTCTTATCCTCAGAAGCTGGTCGAAAAGGTCGTCCTGTATGGTTCCCCCTACCATCATGGCGTTGTTTAGGGAGATTCCAGTGGATGAGCTGGCAGAGCCATCAAATACGACTCTGAGCTTGGTAGTGGTACTGCCTTCGTTGACCACGAAGTGATGAGGTAAATAGCATGTTTTACCTGGCTGCTCCTTAACCTTTTCTGCAGGGATCCGGGCCATATGTCCAAGGGCTTCGTATTCACGCATGAATGCGACGTACTGGTCCCGGTGCTGTGGCTGGCGTTGTAGGCGGCGTTCGACTTGCTGGAAGCGTCGGAGTGCTGCACCACGTGAGTATCCCAGTTGGCTTTCCATGCCGTTGAAAGGGATACGTACGTGGTATCTTCCTTCCTTGTCTCTGTGGTGGGTACGGAGGAAATGCTCCTCACACTTCCTCTCCTCACTTGTCAGAATGCGGGTGGTTGGTGGCTCCTCAATTTCCCAGAAGCGACGCATAAATTCCAAGTCGGGGTCAACTGTGACTTGGAATGAGGTAACCGCTGCAGGATCTTGGCCAACTGCAACTTGTCCCCCGATAATCCACCCAAAAATACTCGAGTAGGCGACTGGAGAGTCGTCAGGTCCTTCCCTCCTGTCAGTCCCTATGATCTTGTGGTAATGTCGCAGGCCAACGACAATGTCCACTGGAGCGGGTCGGTACCACTCCGGATCGGCTAGTTGAAGTCCCTGCATGTGGGGCCATGGATCCACTTGGCACCTCCGAGATGGCTGGCTGCATGTCAGTCTTGGCATGATGTGGGCTTGGATGGTGACTGACTGGTTGTTGTGACGGCTTATCAGGGTTACTGTTGCTTGACCCTTGGACTTGCCGACCTTGGTGCTCCCAAATCCTGTCACGGTGACCGACCCATGCTCGCGTTGCAGTTGGAGTCGGTTGACGCAGGCTTCTGACACGAAGTCCGCTTGGGAACCGCCGTCAACGAAAATCCTACACGGCTGTAGCTTCCCGAACTTGTCCGCTACATGTACTACCGCTGTCTTCAGAGCTACTTGCGATTCCGCCTTTATGTGATGAGATTGCACCTTTCCTTGGTGCTGCTGTTGTTGAGCTTGTGGGGTTGGACCCACTCCGGAACTGGATTGTGTTTGCTGCTGCTGTTGCCCCGGCTTGGCATCTGATCCTTGGGTTGGAGGTCTCGACTGGTGCAGCAAAGTGTGGTGTCGTCGACCACACCTTCGACAAGATCTGGAATTCGGGCACTTCCAGGATTGATGGTCTCCGCTGAGACAGTTGAAGCACAGGTTCGCTTCCTTCACGATGTTCCTCCTCTCACTGACAGATTTGGAGTGGAGGTGTTGACATTGGAAATGGTGGTGTGGGGCCGAACAGATAAGGCATTGGGCTCCCTCGGAGGATGCATGATGCACCCTTATCTGTTTCCCGGTCTTGGGCTGACTTGTGGGTTGAGTTGAACTGCTAGCCCCAGCGGCTAACAATCCCCGGATGTGGGATGACAGGAACTTGCAGAAGTCCTCAAAAGTTGGTAGTGCTGTGCTTGTCTGCCTGATCGCCCATTCCCGGCGAGTTGATGCATCTAGTTTCCTAACTAGAATGACGACGAGTAGATCATCCCATTTGTCCGTTGGGCAGGTAAGTACCTTCAGGGCTCGTATGGATTCGGTTGTGCAGTCTAGGAGGGCCTGAAGGTCCTGTGGCGATTCTCGGTTGAGTGGCTTGATGTCCAAAAACCGTGAGACAAGCGAGTGTACTATTTCCCGCTTGTTGTCATATCTCTCCTTTAGCAGCTTCCATGACTCGCTGTAGTTGGCATCCGTTATTGGCATGGCTCTGATAAGGTTGGCAGGTTCCCCGTTGAGAGAAGTTTTGAGGTACTGGAGCTTTTGTGCTCCAGAGAGTGACGTGTTGCTATCCACCGTGGCGATGAATAGGTCACGAAACGACGTCCAGTTGACGTAGTTTCCATCAAAGTTTGGAAGCTCGATCGCTGGAAGCTTAACGCTAATCCCTGTTGTTGTGGCTGCTGCTGTACTGGAGCTTGACGCAGATCCACCGCTGGTGCTTGTTGCTGCTGTTGTCGGTGCTGGAACTGTCAGTAACACGTCTGCTACTTTCAGTTCGATGTCCTGGTACAGGATCTCGATTTCGGCAAAGGCGTTCCAATGTGCCTCCACCGCTGCGTCCGTTGTTGATGCAGCAAGAAGCTTTTCCTGGACCTCCTCACACCTGGTCATCTTGGCTCTGGCTCTGGTGCGGAGGAGGATGATGGCGTTGTAGCTCAATGGCGTCGTGTCGTGGGCAGCTAACTTCGTTTGGATGGTCGTCAGGTTAGTTTTCAGCGTCTTTCTCAGGGTCAGCTCTGCCATGTTGAAGATAACTGGAATTTACGACGAATAAAATTTATTTTAAAAGCTCAAAAATTTAACTAACAAACGTCACTAATTAACTGGGTTCAAGTTGGTAATAAACCGTCAACTTGTCTACTGAATCCGGCTCGATATAAGGACCATGAACGAGTGTGGATTTTGTTAGTCTTTAAAAAATGATAAGATGGTAAAAATGGTAAAATTCTGAGTAAAAATGATGCGACTTTGAAAGGTTAAAATAAATGATGCCAACGTAAAACTACAAGGATTTAGATAATAGTCAATGGAAAATATTTAATGGTCAGTTGAGCATTAGGCGTGGCCTAAAACTGACTTAAGACTGCGGTCAAGTGAGCTCTTTGCTCGGTGTTTAAATAACAATTTCCTTCGTACATACATAACCATAAATCACACACATTAGACCTTTAAATTGGATAAAAATAGAAACATTACCAATGTATAGAAAACTACCAATGTCACACCCACATAATTAACATAATCCAACTTTAACAATGAACAATCCATAATTCACAATATAGATCACTTAAATTATCATAATATACAAATTACTTTTAAATATGAGAATTGTGAGACACGACCAAAATTTCCACACAATAAGATAGACAGAATCACGAGTTTGGTTGGTGTTGGCAGGCGTGCAACAAGTAACATAAAAAGGCCTTCACATCTTCCCACAAATATCCTACTCTGCCCTATTTGCTTTATGCAAAAACCCTCCAACCAATCTTGTGTAGTACGTAGTACGCAACAGCTACGATGATGTGATCTGATGATAATGCACTTAATGCACCTTTTGTCGCATTCATGAGATGGAAGATTTTTGTTAACGTCAACATGCACTTCAGATATGAGAGCACATGGCTTATGAATTGAAAAAGTCATATGAATTATTGTAACTTTGACCAGGTGGAAACTGATGAGTAAGTATAAACTTATCACTATAGTTGGTAAGCGCATATCAGCACGCGAGTGAACTAGGCATGTGACTGCTGTACTTGTCAACTTTTTGCACATTTACTTCTGGGTGCATAAAACAATGATACGTGACAATTAATTGTTTCGCGTACATTTTTACTAATAGATATACATTTTAAATGGTAACAAAAGATATAATTTTATTCGAACATTCACTCCAACCAACAATACATATTATATGATATTTATATAGATTATTCCATTTTTATCATGTTTTTTTCTTATTTCATTACTTATATAATTGTTGTATCCTGTTTGACATGGCAAAGCTAATAAGACATTTACCATTTCCTCTAGTTAATAGCTAACAGCTTAACCTGGTTTCATCTAGTTTCTACCATCTTAATAGCTTGCATTAAAGCTCATCTACACTAATCTTTCACACAGTCTACCTTCTACCACTACAATACTACTAACATAAATGCTGGAGGAACAATAAAAATGCATAAAGAAATTTCATTAAGATATTCGCCTATTCATTATGTTAAATCATGAAATACATCTTCCACAACAGATCAAATAGCAATCGTAACTACTCCCAGCACTCATCATCATCTGTACGGCGAGACACTGGTCCCTGAGGCGTGGTGGCTTTTGATCCAGGAGTTTCAACAACACGAGGTGTCATAGCTGGTGTTTTCGGTCCATCATACTACAATATAAATAAATTATAATAATGAATAAAATGATGCTTTGTGATTTCTTTTAAAATGTAATGGGGAGTGCAAAATCATTTTTTTTAAAAAATAAGACAATAAAAGCTTACTATCGATGTACGAAGTACTGAATACGGAGTGAAAGGTTCCAGTGGTGTAGAGTAATGCGGTGTCGTCCGTTGGGTTTGTGGGGGATGAGGAATACAGCGCCCAGTTGTAATTCCAGCTCCGTTAGGTTTTCCTTGGCTGGTCTGATACCCAGCAAATTGACATTCTACTCCGTCTCGTACATTAACTCCCGAACGATTTGATCTTGCCACAATGGGAGTACCCGATGGAGGTGCCTCCTTAAAATGAGTCTTGAACCACCTGAGAACTTCATTCAAATTTTCAAAAAGTTGTTGACGGAATCGGAATCCTTCTGGTGTAACAGTGACAAATTCATGGACCGCCGAATTTCGGGGTAGATAAGATAACATGAACTTCCCAGGAAACTCCTTATTAGTTTGAAAGCAGTAGTGAATTTTGTTGTTGTTCTTTTGCTTTTGCTGTAGCAAGTACTCTTCAGCTTTCTCCCTACTGCCACCTAGATCAGCTACAAAGTATCGGTAGCTGATAATGTCTCTGGCATTAGAAGCCATTGGAGCTATATAGCGAGCGATGATCTCGTCAATGTCCTCGAATTCATCCGTGCCAATCCATAATGATTGACCTAATGCGAAGGTATTTGCTTTCCCTTCTTCTCGCACGTCAATGTGTTGGGATATCCCGTCTGCTACTTTCCAAGTAACTGTGAGATGATCTGGTCCTTTTGAACTTGGTCTGACAACTACTTCCCCTTGATCCATGGATTCCAACAGCTTCTCGGCTTCATGGAAAGACACATTCCGGAAGGATGGATGGACAATCACTCGTTTGAAATAAACTATACGCTGTTTTTGCGCCTGTTTGCGTTCCTCTTCCTCCTTCGCTTTGCCCAACTCAAATGTTTCACGTTCATGATCATAAAAGGGGTCTCTTGTAGGTCTCCACTCGTGCTTAGCATCGACCAAATCCGAAGTGCGACTGGTGCAGTCTACAGAAAAACGGTCCACTAAGATTTTAGCGATTCTGCAATGAATGTTTTGTCCAATGTACACTCTTTCTTCTGGATTGATTACTGGCTTGTCCGATAACTTTGATGTGGGGATAAAGCCAGAAAGTCCATTGTCCAAGTAAATCCGAACTCCTACAGCAGGTCCGGGGCAAGATCCATCATCCAAATGAGCCCACACGTCCGTCAGTTCGGAAAATTCATTTTTTCCACAATATGCACATTGCCATTTACCAGTAGTGCTATTTTTGATTGGCGCAACTTGCTCCTCATCCTCTTTGGGCTTCTTACGAACTACTCCTCCTACTGTGGCTGTAACCAGCTTTCCCACGCTTAAAGTTTCCGGTGTTTCCTTTGTTAGTATGTTGAAGAGCTCATGAGGTTCAGGGGGAACGTAGTCCAATCGCATATCTTTGTACTTTCCTTTTAACTCCTCTCGGATATCGTACAGAGTTAGCAACTTGTCGCCTGATCCTTGTTCTTTTAGGTTGGCAGCAAATGGCTCCAGCTCTAGCTCATTTAATTTCACTGGGTCAGGATCGTCCATGATTTCTTCAACGGCAGCTGTCTCGGGGGGATCTGGCTCGTCAGGGTCATGTAAGGCGTCGACAGCCATTCGTCTTGCATATTCGTAACACTCGGGATGGACTCTGGTGCCGTCCAAAACTTCCACGTATGAGTCTGCCATGTCTCCAACAGAACTTGCATCAATTCTGATAAATCCAGAACAATTTAGGAACACTTTTCGATCAATAATGTTGTTGGTCAGTAGTTGTGATCTGTTCTCCAGCTTGCGTCCATGATTTTGACGTAAGGTTTGCAGTAGTGCTGATGCCTTCCGCGGACCCAACCCGCAAATAAACTGCACCACACTGGCAGTATGGGGAAAGCTCAAAGCCCGGTTAATGTCCACCCCAACTTCGCATGTTCTGTTGATAAATTCAGTTTCAAGCCGTTCCAGCAAACGTTCCTTTGGCACTTGTTCTTGCAAGGGATGAAACTTCAAGCAAAGTATATCTTCATCCGCATTCCACAACTGTGCAAGCTCCAACAACGGATCTTGCGCTCTTCGTCCCAAGCTAATTGCCTGTCTTAACAGAGTTGGATACTCACTTCCCAAATCACTTATTGACCTCTTGGAGCTGGCGTACACCTTGGCGGCTTGATTATCCATAATTTCCACCCCAATCTTGGGAAAAGCATCTTTATCAACCAGTTCCGTAACAATCTGATCAATGTCCTGCTGGAGTCGAATGGCATCTCTGGATTCTCCGGCAACAATGATTAAATGTGGTTTCATTTCCCGGATGTAGTCTTTCAATATTCCAAGATCTTCATCTTTCTCGTCATTGCTCTTGTTTCGTAAAATATGCTTTAGCTGTAAACGGTCAGAGGGCTCTTCATCGTGCCGGAAACTGCGAATGTCGGGCTCCCCATCCGGACGGATAACAGCAATCATTGCTCCAAAAGGATCCATTACTGGATCATATGCCACAGATAATACACGAATGCCTTGGCTTGTGTCCCATTCCATTTCATTTTCATGGGGAAAGTAGACTTTCATGGGCGCCACTTTTAGCCAATGATACAATTTGGTGCCGCACCGCTCAAGTATATATTCATAACAATCGTCCAGCAGCTTTGCTCGTAGCTCCTTTCGTAATCCAGGAAGAATGCGATTTTCTAATGCTAATTTCAAGCTCTGCTCCCTCAATTCATTCCACTCCTGAGCTGTTTTACTAAATTCATCTCGTGTGATCAAGTGCTTGATTTCATCAAAGTAGTTAAAAGTGTCCCCCAGTGAAGTATTGAGCAGTTCATCTTTCTCTGCCATGACCAACTTCAAAAACTGGTCCCCCTCAAGACGTTTTACAGGCTTGTCCTTCAAGTATTTCATCCTAAAAGATATAAATTGACATATTAGCATACATACATTTACCTTTTAAATTATTCACCACACTCTGTTAATGAGAACTTGCAATATGCTACTTACGTATAACAGGGGTGGGATTCATCAATATCTTGTTGGCCCTTCTTGCTTGGCCAACAGCTCAAGGTGGCTCGCTCAAAAAATTCTTTACGGACACACTGGCGCACAATCGGTTCATTTGCAATTTGCACTGTGAATATAAACCGCGCCGTATCAAGGATGTGTTCTGGCTTCGATCGCAAGGATTTCCTGGAAAGCAAAATTAAATCAGTGAGATTGGACTTTTGTGATGAGATGGGTTGCAGCTTACAATTTATTTAATAAAAAACCTACCCGGCGATTATTTCAACAGCAACTTCCCCAGGACTCACAGGCCATGGCTCTACCTCATGTCGTTGATATTTGTCCCTTAAATTTTCCGCAAACTTCTCGGATGTAATCCCGATTTTCGGCATGAAAGCGCTCACAAAATCCAGCCTCACGCATTTTGCATACGCTCCACCTGCACCAGACTTTCTTTTAAAATTGTAAATGGATCTCTTCCCTTCTGTTGTGTCGACGTCTTCAATCAAATCTGAATCTTGCCCACCGTCTCCCAGTAGCCGTTGCTCCCTTTCCTTTTGTTTGAAAAATGATTTCATATCATATACGGAGTCGCTGTAATGAACTCTAAAGTAAATTCCCATATCCTTTAACTCGTCGACTGTTTTGATTTCCAAGACGCGCTCCACGTGCTCATCAGAAATCAATTTTACATCATCAATGTCCGCTTCGGCACCTTCCTGTTGACTCCATCTCTCTGCAAGGTAGTCCCTCATGTTTTTGAACAGTTTCCAAAGAGCTTCCTTTCTGGACTTTAGTTCACAAAATTGAGCATCCAGTCGATATATTTTCCACAAGTCACCCAAGGATAATTCAGGCAACACACGCTCCTTTCGATAGAATGCAATGAATGGTATCTCAAAGTGTTGATTCCTAATAAGCTCAAGGGTATTCCGAATTTTTGGAACAGTTTTAGATTCATTGTGATCAACGGGTGGCGCGGAAATAATTATAGGAACTGATTCGGTACTGGAAAGGGCTGGAGCTGGGATTCCTTGGTTTGCGGCGTTTGGGACTGTAGTACCGGTTTCCCATGATTCCTCTGTCCAGCTATCGTCAACACTAGCATCACCTCCCGCACTTGTCTCTGCTGGATTTGCAGCCTTGCGAGGTGGCGGAATAGCGGGTCTTTTCCAATCTACAAAGTCAGCACCACCACCACCAACCGCGGTTCCTTTATCCCAATCGTCGCTCCAGCCAGTATCATCACCAACAACAGATCCTGCAGACGCTGGAATCGCATTGGTATTTTTGGGGCCAGCATTCGTACTAGCACTAGTGCCAGAATTCTGTCCGGATCCTCCCGTTGGACCAGCGACTGGAGTTTCCCAGTCATCTTCCTCATTAGCATTTGATTGCGGGGGCGGGGGTATACGGGCAGATGTTGCTCCTGCAGCATTTGCAGTGGACGGGCCTGTGGGACCAGTAGTTTGCCTATCCCAGTCATCATCCCAGGCGTTGGTCGGTGGTGGTGGCGGAATTCTACCAGAAGAATCAGTTACAACCACACCTGCTGGAGCAACAGTACGACTATCCCAATCTTGTCCCCAATTTGCTTCAGAAGGTTCCGCTGGTTGCAGTGGTATAAACCTTTTGTTGACTCCAACGAATTTTGCTTTCTTGTATACCCACTCTGCTTCTTCTTGCAGTTCTTCTTCTTTAGCCTCTTGAATAGGAACAGAACGCATCTGCAATCTCTCGGGTATATCTTTAGTCCGTATTTTTACGTCTTCTGTTGTGTATCCGGCCCTTTCCAATGCATATGGTTCATAAATCTCATAAATAGATTTTGTTTTGCGGGATTTCTTCCTTCTTTGTTGGTCCATTTCGTCTTCATAGTCACTCCCTTGATCATCTTGGTCATCAGGATCTCCAAATCTTTCAAACTCTTCGAAATCAAATCCAATTCCAAAAATGTCCTGGGCGTCTTGCACCACTGCGTCCGGAACATGTCGCTTGCGCTTTCGATTGTATCTGTTCTCGTTAATAGGCTGCCCTTCATCATCTACGATAAAGTCGTCCGCGTCAGAATAATCGTCTTCTGAACCTGAACTGTAGTGATCACGGTTCTCTTCATCGATACTTTCCGCCTTATCTTCTTCCTGTAGAAATAAAAACGTTATATTTTTAGAAAGCAAGCCATGCACAAGCCAGTAACAAACAATCGACACCATTTTCACCCAGTAGGAATGTTCTTACTTACATTGTCTGAGCCCTCAAAAAGCTGCTGAGCGATTGCTTCACGGTCATCCCCTCTACCCTCTCCTACGTCCTCATCAGAATCATCTGAAATTCTTCGCAAGCGCTTGAACTTTCTCTACAAAAACAAGCAATATATCACATTTATGACAAGCTTCACGAATATACGAGGGTACTTTTATTAATCAGATAAATAAATGATTTAAACTAGATTCATTACCCGTTGAACTTTCACTCCCAAGTTTTCTTCAATCAAGTCATAATCATCGTCCTCCAGCTCCGATGCATTCGAATCCTCGTCCCCCAGAAGTTCCACGTCTTCAATAGGTTCCTCCATTATGATGGCGCTTCCCCTTCACCACAGCACGTCGTAAAATTCTTCCGGTCAATCAAGATGCTCGTGTCGTCGTTTCTATAATAAAAAGCCAATGAAAATGAGTTTCCTTTTTTCATTCATCATTACTCCACAAAAACTACTAGCCACACACAATCACAAGCCATATTAATTAAACTGCCTCGTAATTGGCCCAATGTTAAGTATGCACAACAATAAAAAATAAAAAATCATGAAACCGGGAGTTTATTGCACAGTGACTGGTGCGCAGAGTGCAAAAGGGGAAAACAACGAACATAATATTGCATGCAAACTGAAAGTTTACCACAGAATTGAGATCCCATCCATAAACTCGCATAAAAAACTAACATGTGACTGTTTAACAACAGATAAATAGTTAAAGAAGACTGATGCTATGATATATGTAAATACTTAACATTAACATCATGAACAACATTGACATTAGTGCCAAGCCTCTAGTCTGTTTACCAACAGCTTAACTATCTAGAATTCTAGAAACTAGATTATATGTTACGGTCTGTCCGTAAATGCAACTAAATTAGGGCACACGCAAAACAGACATAAATGCATACTAACTTACATTAAAAACTTTACCTATTTGCATGCAGTTGAATTTAGGGACGATATCATCCGCACTAAACTATACGAACCTTTATTTTGCCTTTTGTTAAAAATAAAGACTTCACTTCAACGTGCAGACTCCAGCTTTTAAGATAGTTTACTAACTCAAGTCTTAACTTAAGACTCACTCTCAATTTCTCAATGCAATCGGAATAATGATAAAATATTATTTATGATTTTCTTACTATTTCCCGCGCACAACTGATAACAACAGTTGGTAATGTAAATTTCACTAATAAAGCTAACGAGAAGGGAATAGCAAAATTAAACGCATGTCTGAAATTTCCCTATCAAAGCTCAACAATGCCGGATGACGGCAAAACATTGCATACATTACATACATACAATACTACTAATATCTAGTGTATTAATTAAATACAATTAAGTTTTTTGTGGTTTAGTATTACCCAAAGAGAAGTGCAACGAATGGTTAATTTAAAAAATATATAATTGTAGACAGGGTACAGAGTAGAGACTACTAACTATGCTTCTACGACTCTCTTTTATCGTTAAATTCAAAATGCCCCTTGTTTTACATATTTTCAAGAGATTAAGAAGAATGTTTATCGCTAGTTGCCTTTCTACTAACCGGCAAAAAGCTGTGAACTGAGCAGCAAGCAAGCAAGCCAAAAGAGCAGAGATTCAGATTATCCATTAGAAAAAATTTTTTTGATACTTTTATGAGCAACGTTGCAGTTACGTATAGCAGCAGCATTAACAACACCGACGAATACGCGTCGTTTTTACTTCCCTGCCCCCTCTTCCATAAGCTTGTCGTATGGGTAGCTATTATGCGCAATGCAATAATGCAAGCATGAAGCAAGTAAACGCAAACGATTGCGACTGCTTTGCTTTGTTTGTAGCAACTAACAAGAAGGATGCTAGCTTGATGATAAGAATTTTGCATAAAAAGGTTGATTGGAGGTTGCAACCTCCAATACGCACAATACAACCGGTTGTGCGTATGAATTTTTTTAGTTTTCAAACCCACACGACTAATGAATGATGAAGTAAATAATTACCTAAACTATGCGTTTTATTGAATGATTTAGTTTACTATTAAAAAGCGTCTCTGAAAACACAATCAACTAGACTGAAATTTTTGGTTCATTTTCCCTAAAAAATTTGCTACATGATTTTAGTCTCAATTACACATTTAATATTGTTGTATGTTGTATCATTTGCAGTAGTACGGAGGTTCATACTGATACATTGTTTCAAAGGTCAAAAGGTTATCTCAAAAGTTATCAGGAAGAATTATAAATGAATCAAACGTAAAATAATATATGCTTATCAGCTCTTGGCAAAGTATTTCAATATCGAGCATTCTGCTTTCTCTGTCTGCACTCAGGAACTAGCATCAGCGGTTGGTAAGCTGTATTGTCAGAAAGAGTCTCGTGTTTAGTATAGATGGAGTGAAAATACTTTTTGAAATAAGTCAGTTTACTGCACGAGTCTGGAGATCTGCTGATCTCACCACTCACCACTTCCTTACCAAAATGGATATTATGTTGGAAATTCCAACTTGGAATTCGATATTCAGATATATCAAAGGAACAGCTTGAACGAAAAAAGGTGGAGTGGGTAAAGAAAGATGCACCACAAAAAGTAAAGAAGAAATGATTTTGGGGCAAAGTAAAACCTTCCACTTTTAGAGCACACCATCATCTCATCGATTCTCAGAATGCATGGATTGTTGTAGTTAAACTAAACTGAGGATATAAGATGAATTCAAAATAGCTTCAATTACCTATATAACTTGTTAAGAATACTTTTACAAAGTCCTAAGCAAGAAAAAGAAAATATACCTTTGGAAGTCGAAACTCAACTATAGGAATTCCCTGCAAATGGTGTTCAAACACTTGGCGATGTTTTTAGCATGAAATTATCTCCCGTTTTTTAGTCCGTGTGGTCAAACTAGATTTACATGTTGTTAAAGTATAAATGAAGATTAACATGGCAGTTGATAAGCATTAATTTGACAATAAAAACCTTCATCTTTGATATCCAAACTTGTTTTCTGGGTTATGTAGCAAAATGGTTCCATTAACAGTCAGCTAATTATTTTACATCTCACAGTCTTATAGGTAATATTATGACGTGTGTCTGTTAGTCGTCTTTTCACACAAATGTGCCGATTTTGTTGTTGTTCATGCACGGTTAGCCTGGGATTGATTCCTCCAAATGCCCTACGCATTTACGTACGTCATCATATCATAAGCAACATTGGGCTTCTTTTTTCACTGTTCAAAGAAAGCTTACCAGATCGCCTTTAGTGGCAGGCAACAACAACGCAAGACTATTTTGTCTAGGACTGTCTTTTGTTCATGCTTAGTCAGTTTATAATAATATGACATCAGAAAAGTTGTTTTTCTTTGTTGGTCACAGTTACTCTTTTGCATTACAACCAGGTATTTTCATTTTCATGACGTGGTGGTGAAAGTACGAGAATGTCTAATGTCTATAACGCAAACCTTTCTTGATTCGTTCCTTCTTGTTTCACAATATTATGTGCATTGTCGTTCCTCATGTTTTACTCTTCCACTTTTGTACGCATCAATGCAATGTTGTTCGGATTAGGTTAGGAAAATAAACTCTAAGAAGAAAAGAACTACACACACACTGGGCTTTGCTCTGTTTTTATCGAGTTTGATGTTGATATAGAGGTTGAAAGGAATTTGGGGACTGTCATTTGTAAAATCTTGGAATGATGGAAGAAGAAATACAAAACTTGTTTGCTTCTTTGCCAATGAATTTGTCTTTCTTGTGATGGGCTACTATTTTAACCGTCATGTCATACATCAAGGCTACTGTTTAACGGAAGAGTTACTTTATTTATGCTTGTGCCTGTGTGTGCTTATGGACGAAAATTGAGTATTTGTTTAACTACTTTGAGTGCAAAATGATTCATCTTGAATGTCTTTCATTTGTCTAATGATTATGTTATGATGACTGGACATACACAGCTATAGGTTTTAGGTTTGGACATACACGTATAATATATTGGGGAACGTTTCTAAAACAGTATATGTTTTCTTATATAGGTATGCATTTAAATCATAAATTCATTTTCTGTAGGTGTTGCATAAGTATGAGTTGGTAATTATATTTTTATAATATATGGTTGACTGATGTTAAATTTTCTTTAAATTTAACTACTTTCACTTCCGGCGCTTTATCTTTTTCCGCATGTAACTGCAGATGATGCCTACGCTCTTGAAAAGTTATCTTTGGTATCTGGCACAACTGAATAATAATATGAGTGCAAAAATCGAATTGTTGTTTTGGACTCATGTACTTTCATTGTTTTCATTTACTTACTGGAAACTTGTCGCTCCTATCATTGGAGTCCTATGATCCGTGCTTGTTGCTCTCATACTCAATGTATTTTGACTGCGGGGGTCTTTTTGACTCTCTGTTTTATTAACCAAGTACAACATCGTAGTTCTGCTCTGCAAAATATACAAAAGCATACCTCATCTCTGGTAAAATAATACTAATAATACCTGCCAGTTTTAAGCCTACTTGATTTTTTGCAGTGAACTGAACTAAAAATCTAGCAATATGGAATATTCTGTCAACTGTAGAAAACAGTATACATAACTAGGTATAAGGTGGAAGCAAAACTGTGTATAAAATCATTTTATGGTCGTGTCGCGTCACGGTCTTTCCAACCGGCTTATACTTTCTTCGACGCAAAGTCTCCGGAAGTAAAGTCTGAAGCTCTTCAAAAAATGGGGCAAAGGAAGACGGAAGCTTCTCGAAAGCCCATAAAACAGCAATGTTTTTTATCTTTTAGATGCACGGAAATGACCAATTAATTTCGTGACGCAGCGACAAACGTACAAAACCGCTTTATATATCATATCATATAGTCAAGAGCATGTATTATACCTCAGTACATATATTATATTATGTATAATGTGTTGAGAGGCATCCTATTGTCCGGTAAATAAAAACTATTATCTTATTCTATATTGTCTAAAGCATTTTGACATAATGCCGGATGTGGTTTTCCCTCTGCTTGAAAAGTCTTGATAATATTATTAGAAGCATGAGGAATGATATAAGCATGCATACGTATATATCATCTGTCTATTCCTTCTAAAATACAAAAGATATAAAAATAGCCCAAACTGGCTCTGCTCTGACTCTCAGTCGCAACAGTAGTTTCATGCGAGACATCAGTTGTGTCATCGCACTTGGTACAGCATAAATCACGCATTATAGGTACTAGATACACATTCGTTCTAAGACTTTTATTTAAAACGCATTTTAGATTGCTATCACTGTACTTTACTTCGGCACATGTGCCATAAAAGCAAGAAATTATGTAAATCAGCTAAAGTTTAAAACAGTTATAATCTCAAGGAAAATACTAACCTTATTAGCAATAGTAACTGATTTCATACGTAAAATTGAGAACCGGATAAACATTTTATTTCTTGACATTTCACCTTGTTCACTAGGATAAAAATTTCTTTAAAGGAAAGCTCGCCACCACACCCACTAACAAATGCTGCAGGCAGGGTGAAATCAAACATCACCCCAAAGATACATCGGTTTCCAGCAAGTAAACGATGTGGATGGACAGAGAACTACATTCGCGTATTTCTGAGAAGAATATTGACAGCTATGCTATAAGGATTCTGCATCTGTATCTTCCTGCACTACATCGTGAATCTTGAATGTTCTCATTGCGCGTAGGAGGGAATACGTGTCTGACCTTTTACTACCTATTTTACATCTGTAACCACACTCAATAATTTTATAGCATGTGCGTATTCTGTGATTTAACATTTCTGGCAGCATATTATTTGATAATTTCCGTTACGTAAAGTGTAAAGGTGTGTTACAGCTCATCTTGGTGAATCTTAAACTTTAAAAAGTCGTAAAGTAGGGAACGAACGCTATCGAATAAACATTAATAAACATATATAAAAACAACCCACGTCTCTAAAATACATTCCTTTTCCGGAAATATAGACACCAGGTGAGGTCATATGTATGACATGGCAAGATACAAAATTCATAACATTGTAATAGTATTGTACATTAAAATCAGAGTCAGAGTTCAGAGAAAGCATTAAAAATTCATCAATAAATGGACGTTCTAAAATTAAAACAATGAAATACAACGGCATATTGCATTCACGTTTTCCATGCTGCTGCTTTCGCTCTGCAACTAATTGCAGGTTGCACCATTGAGCATAATTTATATTATTCTACAGTTATAGTAGACAGTACAGTCATCAGCTATGAATGCCTGATGTTCAGCAAGTGCATTCAGCGTGATCACAGGTTATTTTTAACTACATGTAAATATGTTGTAACTACCTGCTATATAGATTAAGGGTTATAGTCATAATCTTTTATTGTCTCTAAATGTTGAACGTTACTCATCGCCTACATTTCTAAGATACATAATTAGGAGTAATAGGTATTTGGGTACGTGAAACTCCGATACTCACGTAACTTGATGATATAACAGCAACTTTAATTTTCATTTATCACGGAAATACATAATACGTAAATACTTCCTACTTTCAGTAATTATGCAGGCTCAATAACACCTTTCAACCGTTTCAAACAGAGTCAACAATAGTAATTTACCGACACATCTTTGTTTATATATATATAAATTCTAGCTGCTTTACACAAAGGAATTGTAAAAGGTAAATTGTAATAAGTGTAAGGTCATTTGCCGATTTGATCTGAAGCAACGGTTTATATCAGAACGATGATGTATACACTCTTCTTGTTACACATTCTCACTATCTCTCACTATTTCCAGTACATCCCGATAGCACGTGGTTAAGCCCCCAGTATGACTAAATGTACATAATAATGCATAATGGTGTATTCTATATTGTGCTAATAAAGTGAAAGTATGAAAAACAGTGAAAGCTTAAAACATGACAAAATTGTTTGGTCTTTAAAAGAATGTTATACATCATGATGAACTACTGCAAACTGAATTTGTCATCGATATAAAAAATGCTTCTTCTGCCTCCGCACAGAATAAAGCTCATAAATAAATATTTCAGTCTATTTCAAAGTGATATGCGGAGGAACAATAGGGACCATTGCGGTCGTGGCTACTTTCACCATCCAAGTCTTTCAATGATAAAAATTATGTTATGCATCCAACATTATTTACAGAACGTGTACAATCATGGCCATTGCAAAGCAGGTGTGCGAGTTTTTAAATCTCTTTGCAAACACGAGTGATAATTAAAATCCAAATACTTCAGCAGGTGACCAAAATCATCATATCCCGATTTAAATGAGAATCTATTCCAATATGTGATGAAAGGAAACATCGTTCTATTTGCTAGAACTGAGTAGGTTGAAAAATGTATAGCACAAAAGCGAATTCAATTAATACTTGAGGTCATACCTTAAGTTGCATTAATCCTAGCTGTCTCTGTAAACTCAACCTAACTGCACATTTATTCGGCTTATGGAATGTAAAGTTATCATCAGTTACCCAGCTTTGGGTGAAGAACGAAACGCAAGGCAATATCCGTCAATTATATGTTTACGTATTCATGAACTGATCATCGCTCTGATCTAATAAACATATTTTGCTGAAAGAAGACATCTTGCATACATGCATCATCAGAACACAAACAAAAAGAAAGCTATAATGATGAATGAAGGATAATTATGTTCCGAATTTTACTCTCTTGAACTTGGACATTGCAAATGCAAAGCAAAGGGTTGATGATTCATGATTCATCAGAAAAAATACATTGCTGAATGTATATAGCTTTTCTTATAGTTTATGTAAAAATTGTTGAAATTACAAGGCAGTAAGTTGCGCAGCATGAAAGTGATACTACCACACAACTTGATATACATGTACTACATGTTTTTATTCTTTTAACGGCTAAGCTTATTTTCACTTTTACAATGTAGCGTTATAGTAGTAGTTGCAGAAAAGATTCATAGCTGTATTCAATGAGTACCGAGCTTTTTATGTACACATCATCAACGGGGGAGATCTTTGATATCCCAGGAAAAGCAACACTGTGTGTCTCCTTTCACTCACACACGTAATACCGTAAAAGTAAGCAAACGTAGAAACCCGGGGGAAGAACTGCTTTTCGTGTGTGATGCTTTCTTCTAAAATTCTCCGTTGCGATTTTATATCCATCCTAACTATCATATCATTCACCTTACATATTCTTATATAAAAATGTATCTTTGTACGTACCTTCGAACGATTCAATAGTTATCTGCGTTGCTGTTGCTGTCTGTGAGCGTTTGCTTAATACTATTATATGCTGAGGACTATCATTATACTATCAACCCATCTAGCAGCTAGCAGACATCCCTTTCACAGGAGCAACAGTTATTCTGTCTTGACAGACTTTTGCGTATGCAATATTCTACTACAAGCATGTTGTGTGTGTATATCTTGGAGGCAGCCTAACTACTTATCATATCACTCCTATTATTTGCCATTATATTTCGATTATTCGTAGGAGAATGGAGAACGGGGTTTGTTTCAAGCCCACGTGCGGTTGGTGAAAGCTTAAATTGCACTAGAGCTCTCGAGGTCCCATCCATTCACCAAGTGAATTTCAAGTGCTGCACTGACGAAAAACTCTGACTTTCTTGAAATCGTTGTCGTCGTTGACCACTTTACTTACAGCAGTAGCACTTTTGTTCCAACAGGACACATAATATTTTTTACTCACTCACAAAGAGCAGGGTTACATATATAAAGTGGACTAAGCTTACCATTAGCAAACAAGTCGTTTCTTTTACATGCAAAGCAAGATTTCTAGTGGGAACTTGTTTTCTCCGATACACTTCCTCCTCCACATTTTTAGTTTGCAGAGAACTGTATAACAATATTTTCAAAGTTATCTTGTCATTACATCCGCCCGAGTACAAAACAAGAAGTCATGGTTTAACAACATCTTAAGAATACAACGATCTGATCAGTTATCACATATCCAACGTACAATTCTTGTTTTCTTTGATATCAGAAGGAATAGATTTAAATTGTTATAAATTTCGAGAAAATATTATTAGGAATTGTTTTAAGCAGTTACGTTCAATCTTTCTAGTGTCTTCTTGATATAATTAAGGTCAACATGTTTACATTTTTCAAAGTGATTGGAACATAAAGTATTAATCAACTCTTTTTAATCATTAGTGTTCAGATAGTTTATTCTTGCACCATAAAATGTTTTAATCTTTAATCAATTTTCTTCCCACAACTTTTTTAAGAATCATTTTTCTTATAAACCAGTATACATAAAAGTATTCAACATTTGATTCCTACGTGCACCTGGATTTCTTGTTGGTTATTCTGTCAAATTATCAGCGCAATAATTTTCAGTCATATTAGTTTGAGAAAAGCTGTAGATCAGATTCCTTTTTAAAAAGACACAGCATACTTTAGACACACAAAGTAGGGTTATTAAACTGCCTGCAAACTCCAAGATATATACCTACATCATCCTACAAGATATTGTGCAAACAACTTTTTTCTTCGAAAGAGATATTATTTTGTGTCATTACTAATCGATTATACATCTCTGCAAACTGCAATAACCGCAAGGCTACAAATGTCTATGAAAATGCAAGCAATCCAACTGTCCACCACTTGGAAGCTAAAGATCCTTGGCGTGCTGGCCATAGGTTTGGCTTGTTTTCTCTCTGGGGCGGAGTGCAAAAGAAGTGAGTTCAACATACATACATTACCAAAGCATTGTACTAATCAGCTATATCAAACCTTGCATATTATTGTTATTTTTCTGTTTTCTTGAAATTGAAAAATTGAGTTAATGTTTTCATTTTTCTACGTCTACTTAGGCGCTTGTTGGAGATATGGCCACGTGTGCTGGGGAGGTGAGTAAAACATTTCTTGATGTCTTTATTACCAATTTTTGATGCTCTGTATAAATTCTATCATGAATTTTTATTTTCAATTTTGTCAATGTCTCTTTTAGCTTGTCATGCTTAAATCATATTGCTTATAAAAATATTTGACATTAGACTAGTTATCGATTTAATAAAATAATAGTAAATCGTAGTTTTGCGTGTAGATGTTTAAGTAGACATAAATCCCTACCTTGCGTTTTCAAATCTATGACATATCAAAAATGAACGTGGTAATCCTGTTCGAAATGACGACAAATTGCATGCATGCATGGGCTATCATACAATCACGTCATCATTATTCGTATTCGATTACGTCATCATTTCTTGTGACGAAATACATTTTTGCTAATTACTCCTCTGTCACTGCATACCTGACTTTTTCCGTAAATATTTGGGTCGCGACACAATCTTAAAGGCACCCTTTATGAAAGGTAATCTTCTTGCATCATCGGAACTAATAGCATTGGTCTGATGGTAAAAGGGCAACTTCAATGCGACTGTAAATTAAGATCACCATCTGGAATTTACGTCTTGACTTATGATTATTTATGGTGAATCTTGCCGAGAGCTACTTGCATAAAGCTTGTACTACCTAGACTTTATTTGCAATGATCCATTGATACTATTTTCTGTAAAAGTCACGCACGTGTAGTTAATACATTGGAGACAGTAAGTGGACAGCCAATAACAAAATGTTATCTGGAAAATCTAACATAAACATTAATTTATATACCAAGATGCATGTAACCATTTTTCGTTACATTTTGGAAAGGAATCATGAATGTATATAGGTAGTGGTTATATAATAAGAAGGTAAACATTTTGTGAGTGTGAGTAAACTCAAGGCATGAAATTAAAGGTCATGTCACATTATTAGATGAAATCTGAAAATATATACCTAACTAACATTTGATTTGTTTACTTGGCTCGCATATGTAGGTATTGTATTAGCTGCAAGGTGCATTAAATAAGTGATCTTCACAGTAATCACCAGTTGCTTAAAGGTAGAGAGATTGAGATAAATGTTTGTCCACAAAAATCTCAAATACCGAAGAATTATGGCTTGGAAGTCAACATGTTTCTGTAAATAATTGCTTATTAGTAAGTTATTAGTAAGCACCCATGTACTACTAAACTTATTTACATGGTTGGATGATTTCATCAAATATGCGATTCTTAAAAATGTAAATGAAACTATCATCTTACGACCGAAAATAGAGAATATGAAATACAACATACTGAATACTGAATGTGAGGAATGAGAGATTGAAACATCATTTTAACTTGTTCCTTTGGAACTGAAACAGAACGACTTTTTTTACTCTAGGCAATGGTAACTTTAAATGCTTCTATTTATCGCCGTTTTCTAACAACGCAATGACCGGATTAGGTAGGTACTAATCATGAGAAATCCCTTTCCTTTTTCTCTTAATCCATCCTCAAAGGTCATGTTGACCCCCAAGGGCAAATTCGACTTACTTGATTCTGATAAATAGAAATTCTGTGAAGTGGAAAGGTTTCTCTGCAAAGGTTCATATTGGTGAGCAGAGGATTTTAGCAATATATTATCTAGTAATTTATTGTGGATTTTTTCAAATCGAGGGATAAAACGGTACCCTGAATTGTAAACAAGGTCGTTTCCGGTCAGCCCGTTGGGGCCCACCCGAAAGTGAAAGTTGGGGGGTTGTAGAAAGTTTCATGTTCCATTACATTGCAAATAATTGTATGTACCGTACCAAATATTTTATAGCTCCTACAAAATATCAAGGATAAATACGCACTACCTATAATTTATGACTCATCCATAATCCATAACATTCATGGGTTAGAGTTAGAAACTGTGTGGCCCAGATGCTATTGTGTGTATGCATATGACATAATGCCTAGGTATTGATTTAAATTGTTTTTCTTAGGCGATTGTTTGATATTTGAATCATTTTGTTTTTACTCTAGAATGCTCATATATGAACTTTGCAGTTCTTAATGTAACATTCGTAAAAATTACCTTTTAGTAATTGGTAGGAAAATTCTTTCCCTTCTTTATTCTTTGATATACCTGCACACACATTTTGCGGTCACTATATTGTATGTTCTATATTCCCCCATGAATCATTTTCTGTAACTGTTGCATCTAAAGTATACATCAAAGGGGGCTCCATTCTTATAGAAGGTATATAGATCTGTATTATATATATGCTTGAAAAATTTATAAAAAGTACGCACATTCAATATCAATCACCCATTCATTCATAAACTCGTCGTTTTCTGACGATGCCGGCATCATGAAAATATACACAGATACACGTAATAATCCCTAATTATGAATGCCGTTATAGTTGTAACTTGTAACTGTGATACTCATCATAATAAGGTTTTGATTTACGTCAACAGCACACGGCGTTTAGTTACATATTTTAGTACATTTTCATGAAAACCAACAGGTTCGCCAATTTTCAAATTGTGTATGTTTATAATATGAAATGGGGTTCTCACAGTTTAGTAAATACATACATAGTATGCTTCGAGATCCCCACTGAGCCTTTCTCTGCTTTCACATATTTTCACAAGAACGTGACAAGAGACAAGGGTACACATTATGCAGCATTGTGAATAACAAAATTCCATTCACGAAATAACTACATGTCTCCTGGAAAGGGCAGATGCTGACATAAAAAGTTTGTATTAAGTATTTGTACTACTTTGTTCATTGCGTTGGTGTATGTATAAACCAAAATTTCGATGACAAAATAATAACATTACTGCCCACAAAAAAAGCAAAGTATTCCGACAGCATTTCGATGCTGAAAACGTATAATTTAGAATTTACTTTGTCATTTCTCAGAACAACAACCTGCGACGCAAATAACAACTTGTATGCAGAATCAAATGTCAGATTCATTAACAAAATGGTGGAAGCAAGCAAGAAAACAAATTGTTCTAGTAAATTAAATAGCTCAATGTTTGATAAATAACATTGGAACAAAATATTTACAAATCCAATATATGTTTATAAAAAAAGTGATGAAATGCCAAATGTTGAAGGTTAAATTTGTAGGGTTCAGATTCGTGAATGATGGAGTTGTAATCTACGAAATGTTTTGTGGATGCATTTCCAAACTGAGGGACATTACCCATAAAGAAATGGGTCATTTAATCAGTCGCAACATACAAATGTGATGGGTGTATTTACTAAATTTTGGGGGAAAGGGTTCATAGGAGTCTATCAAGCAATGTTTATAAAATAAAAAATACATGCATCTAATACTTTATCGATAAAATTTGATGTATAGAACAATCCAACAGGAAAATACAAATAAAAAATGTCGAAAAGTTTCAATACACTTAGAATATATGTAAGTGCGGAAACTTTCCTCATTTTTAAATTTTTCTTCATGTTGTTTTGTCTCCCAACTACTGGATTGTATGAAAACGGAATGAGTCTACCCGTTCACGGTCACCCATCCGTATACGTAGGTAATTTTATATGAACTGACAATAATTCTTCATTCTTTCTAATCAAACATTGTAATCGTGCCTCATCTACAAGTTAGTGCATACAGCTTGAGACTAGACTGGAGTGGCAGGTAGTTAGTTAGAAGAGGCGCGTAGGTGTCTCCTCTATAGACCTGAGCCAGTAATATCTAGCTCAAATATTAGCTTATCCCACTTCATTATCTCAATTTTACCAAATTTATGCGATTCTGTATGTAGGACAACTTGCAAGGCAAAATTGAAAATGAAGTCGGGGCACTGTGAGACATATGAAGTATATCGGTGCTCAGAAATTAGTTCACGTCTGTTTAACAATCTGAGATTTGTTTTGAATTATTCATAGATGAATGAAATAAATCGTTTCAAGTTCTTTGGCTAATTACTTGTGGGCATTTGCTTTTTAGAAACTAAAGGCATTTCAGGTTCTTCTCATATTGTAAAACATTTGAACGAACCAACACTTATTAATATCAAAGATTGGGGTTACTAAAATAAGAATATTCTAATTAAAAGCAAATATACTAGGTAGAAATTAAAGGATTAGATACAAAACATATTTGTCGACCTGGAGGCGATTATCTAATGTGTCCGTACACCCATAATTCATGTTCTCATCTTTTACAAAAAAAATCTTTTAGTAAATGCGGGCTGGTGGAAGGAAGCATGGTTAATTATGTTCATCTATCTAAAGAGACTAGAAGAATCTGTGATAAGAAGATTAGCGTAAGAAAATGGGGAATTATAACGTTTTTTTTCTTCAAAGAGTTCACATATATCCCAATATCTTCAATATTATGACGTGAACAAGTTAGCATGAAGATGGAGATAATCACTTAATTGGAAGAAAAGTTCGTTAGCATCGAAGCATGTGTAGGAGAAAGTAAAATAAAGGGTATTACCCACATTTTATCTCCATACGTTTTGACGAAAACTATTGGTAATTAGTAGCTTCCTTACTTGAAAGAGAAATGTTTCGATTTCTGGAAATAGATAAATTCGTATGAACACATATTCCATTAAGCATATAAATCCTTTGTACATTTGGATTTCTAAGTATTTATTATTAGCAGCAGCACTAACCTTAGGGATCCGTAACTTTCTTAAAATATCTATTTTTATCCTAAATATTGACGCTTGGACTCACGACAAACGTTCCACAACCGTACATAATATAAATTGATCATTCGAATCGAAGAGCACTAACTCGATCACCCTTATAGTAGTAATAGGTGTCATCATCCTCAGAGGAGGGAGGACGAAAGGACCGTCATCATTTTATCCCATCTCAACATATTTTCTGTTTAACGTAGTTTATTTTTTTCCTGGTGTCCTTCTTCCGTGTATTTGAAAGTAATACAATACAAACAGACAATGGGAGCTCCTGTTCAATTCCACCACAGCGGGATTTACACCCACTAATGGCTAACCTGTTGAGTGTTCCTTTCACATTAGGCTTCTCCTCGTGTCTTTTTCACTGGTTGCATCCAGCCACAGAAGCTTGTAGAGAACAAAGACAGTTTTTGTCATGTTTCTTGGGTCTCTCCCTGTAACTTCTCTTTGCTTTTATGTATTTCTATAATAAGCACCTACGTATGTATATGTGTGTATTAGGAAGGATTGTGCTCATAAACGTACAAAGGAGGAGGAGAGATGCTTCCGCATTTTATTTCACCTTTACCGTCATCACATCGACTTGATTTCTTATGAATTTTTATCCGCAATACTGAATACGGTGGGTTCAAACGTATAATATTATGCGCTCCGAATACACCAGACGCGGCACAATGGAGTTAATACTGCTGCACTCCAAACATAAGCAAAGTTTGTTGAATTGTGCCGAATTACCTTTTCCCGTGTTTATGATTAAGGCTTACCAAGAAAGTCTTTCAAGGAAGCAAGAAACGTACATAATAAAACTGCATTTTTGTTTATGGTCTTTTTTAAGTAAAGCAGTGATAGGATAGTCTGCTTGTGATCTTGATGTATCCAAAATACAAAAAAAAAAATCAAGGCAGTAAAACCACGTCTTCTTCACATTAAAGAGGCACATTTGGGATGGATAAAGGTAGTTAAAAAAAGAATGAATTTTTATAGATATGTTTTACGTTATCATGTAGTAACATTGATATAATGACACATGTACATATGAATGTAGAAGAATAAGGAAGAAGAATGATAAGGTATATTACTATAAACAGCGATATTCATCGTCGTCACCGATGTATGTGCTGTGAATTGTGCATTTGAAAACCCAAAAAAGAAAGGCGTGGGTTGAGTGTTGCGGGTAAAAGGAGGAGAGGTGTTTTATGGTAGGTGCGATTATGTGTTTTGAATTAAGGCGACTCCCGACTGATATTGCATAAAAAATTTACCTCGTGAAATGGTAACATGGTTTAGAGAAAGCGTGGTCGACAGACTTACTCCACTTTTAAAATGGGTTTAAGTTTAAATCATGGCGTAGGTGACTCCAGGGCAGGGTGCAGTCTCGGGTTTCTGCAGATGGGTTTACATCTATTTCGGCACACGGGCACGCTTTCAGCGTTTAAAAATATGAATATGACAGACATAAATAAAGTCTGATGCGGGGGAAGGTTTCAATAACACGATAACTTGCATCATAATACAAGTCAAAACCTGAATGGCTTCTTGGAATGTTTAACGTGCTGACATGCTGAGTAATAACAGCAAAACTTTGCCACGAAATGACAACGAGTGCGGCAATTGTTGTTAATAAAAAGAACCCTGAAATAAATAAATCGTGGAAAAGCGACAGGAAAACCGTGAAAGGGAAAGTGAAAAGAAAACGAGGCTGAACTTTGAGATTATATGTATTGATAATTTATTGTGTTTAGCAGACTAGCAGATTTTCTCTTTCATTTCATAATACAAAACCGGAAGCGATAAACGATGATATAAGAATCGCTCCTCTTGATGCAGATCTAAAGATAATCGATATACTCGTTTTAATATAAAGGACACGATATTATGATGTTCCATTTGTCTGTCACTCTTAGTCAGAAGGGTGGAAAACTTTCAACCGCCGAAAATGTTGCTTTACCTGTCCCTCTGTAGGAAAACGTTAACGTGTACGGAATATTATATTTAGCGATGAATAGGAAACCCATCAATACAACTCGGAGGATAATTCTAATCGTTGGGTACATGCTTCTAACCTATTCCGGATATTACTCCCTCTTACATGACATTTGGGAAAAGACATATACTATACGAAAAATAGCATTAAGAGCGTGAACAAAATGTGAAATTATCCTTTTATAAAAAAACTACATACTAGGTTTATTTGGATGTTACTTTGTTATTGTGTATTAGTCCTTACAACTGCCTGTCTGCTGCGAAATATCAGGTATTTCAACGACACGGGCTTTTGCGGTAATGTTTGTTCGATTTTCAGTATTTCATGTTTATTTAGTTTAGATGCATTAATTCATGTTTTCATAGAACTAAACGAACGCGTGACACTGTTGAATTTTCTTTAGGAATGGACATTTATATATACTGTATTAGATACACATATCCATTCTGATGCATCTTATAAAAATAAAGTATATTTGTCTTTCTGTATGCAAGATAACTATACAGAGAGGTAAAAGGAATTAGTACAGCGATCTCACTTTACTCACCAACAAGTTTCCCGCAATCCTTATTTTCCAGAACAAATCGGAATTTTAGGAAAGCGCTGATGACATTGAGAAGGTTTAAGTTTCAAGGTTGTAGATAAATGATTTTAATGCTGAGCACATTTAAATAGACACATTTAACTTCTCCATGATTCTGCTCTTGAAATGTTAATGTAATATGCAGACAGAATACATGACGTACCTATGTTTAGACACATTTTAGACAGTTACTTTATTTTATGACATGAATGATGGTAAAGTATTCCGTAGTTGCATGCATTTAACATTTCTACAATTATTTACATTTAATAGCTTCATTGAAATTGAAAACATTTTCCACTATGTAAAAATGATTTGTAGACCCGCTTAATTGCAAACCTAGTTTTAAACCAGCTATACTTCCTCGCTCACGGTTATCTATAATGGTTTAAATTTCTTTTTCTGTGAACTAGGTCATGGAAAAAGAAGTGGACAAGCTCCCATCATTCCACTTTCTGGCTCAAGTGAGGCTGGAGACGGGAGTGATCTTTATGCTCCACAATGGAATTCGATTGAGAGGGATCGGCCATGGAAAGTGTTTCCAAAACAATCCATCACCCTTCCCCGTTTTAAGCCTCAAAAGATCATTAGACAGCCCTACGCTTTGCTGGACAATTCCAATGGAAAGGGTCAACTACTTTTGATGCAACAACAACCAAAACCTCAACATGTCGTCTTTACTCGTGTGCTAAGTCCAAGCATGTTTGAGCAAAACGAACGGCGAATGAATCAACAGATTGAAACGGACGACAGAAATTCTTTGAATGATGCCCTCGTTGTTCCAGACTCGGCAACATCGACAAAGGCATCCTCTTCACATGAACAGTTAAATGCAGGTATTAAAAGTACCCTTACACTAGCAAGTACAGCACAATAAATTAACATGCCGTTAATACTGTATTAAAATATATTTCGATTTCAGCATTGAAAAGGGGCGCTATGGACGAGGCATCATTGGCAAATACTAACGGTGGAGGCACAGAAGAGCCGCTAGAAACATCTTCAAATGGTTTAGACTCAGGATCTGTTGCAACTTTCTTTCGCGATCGAAAGTCCTCAGGAAAATCAACAACGACCAAAGATTCTGGAAGGAAAAGGTTGAAAAATTATTTTATTAACAATTATTAATAATGTTTGCATAATCATCAAGTATGTACAAGTTATGATCATGAGATTATCCGTATTTTTTTCATATTTTATCTTACCCCAACATTTCCTGCTATGTACCATATTAATTCATAAAATTGAATATACCTTAACCTTGTTCATTTAAAATTTAACCTTTCGTTTCGCTTATCTTTCAGATTTGTAAACCTTCATGCTGGAAGATCTGATAGCAGCATGACTGACTTTCCCAGACGGGTACAGTTCAATAACATCTATGATCTGCCTTCGTCGCAATATGGGTCAAATGCAAATACTTTTCCGAAGACAAGAGTTTACTATTAATTTAAATTGAGTTACAGACCTGACGATGGAAAAGAGACCACCTATATATTTATTTATTTACCGTTATTCTAGGTATACTCTGCAATTGTTGCATCTCATTATTGTTCACAGTTAATCAACACTTTAGCTCGTCGCTTTTCTATGTTTGGCATAGTTTATCATAGTTCGTTCAATAGCATGGTCTAGTAGTACTTACTTTGTTAGATTTAGTTTGTAAATATTTAAAATAATATTAAAATAGATTACCTTTACATAAAATATTTTATATAGTTACTATAAAGGTTCGCGTAATTTTTAGAATGACAAAAAATAGAATTGTAGCAGCCATAGAGGTATTTCTAGGTATAATGTAGATATAATATATGCTAAATATTCTTTGTTCGCTACGTAATTATAGGCATTTACTGTAAGGTTATTATAAATAATTAAAATGTCTAAAGAGTCTACAAATAAAATATTATCGTGATCAATGTCAGTAGGCGAGATGAAATTTTATCTCCATTTCAAAATAAATAATTTTGGTCGTAATTTGGAAGTTGTTTACTCCAGCAGAGTAGAATAGTAGAAGGTAAAGCTAATGTTAGTAAAAAAGATTAGCCGATTGTTATAACCATTAAATCACAAAAGTTGAAAGTATATTTAATAAAAATAAACGCTACCGTAAAAAACATTTTCAAGTTAATTGCACAGGTGCATATAATTAATTGTTCACAGAGACATTATTTAAAAGGGGATGTTTAAAATAATAATTCATTATTAGAACAGTGATAAAAAATACAAATACCTACTAACTACATATTACATTACTAAGAATATGAAAGCTTTCAAAGCAAATTCGCGAAAAAAGTTATAAAAAACTATATGAATAACTACAATCACCAGATTTGATTATATCCATATTATCAAAACCTCTGATATTTTACAGTGACATTATTTGTGTTGTTACTTAAGTTTAATAGTGGACTACAGCTAAACAACATGGACGCATTTGATTTAAGAAGTAGCTTAGAACATAATTTGTGAATCACAAGTTGTTATTATACTTTCAACTTTGGTCTAAATATTTGTAGCAAAATATTGGGATTGAATAATGCACATTCATAAGAGAATGAAATGGAATGAATGAATAAAGATATATGTGAGACACAATTTAATGATTGACTCAAGCAAATATTTAGTTTTACAATCATTCAACTGATTCTTACTTACTACTTTTCTCCTTTTTTATATTTTCGCTAAGGCTTACTTCTTATGTTATTTTTTATATGGATTGCCATTATTGAATAAATAGTCAAAATGAATTAAAACCCTTAAATTAAAACGAAATCATACAATCCTTATCATATACATACGAAACTATTCAATTCCCTGTTAAATATTAGTGGCACCTTGTTGATTGTTGTTCGAGTTGTTCCAGTCTCAGACAGGATTAAACTGTAGACAATGGTCAATAGTATAGAATTTACAAATAACAAAGATTTTTTTCAACTTTTACTGCTTTATAAAAGTTGGTTTAAAGTTAACTTGTGACTTATCATTTTTGCATGTAAATTGGATTGTACATTGCACTGTATGTCCTGCTGCCGCTGAAATTACATTCATTATCGAGTAATGTCAAGGATTCATGTTTGAAATCTTTTTCAGCAATATCAAAATTAAAAGTAGGGAACTGACAACTGTGAGTAAAAGCTTGCAGTAGTCAGTTATTTCGATTACTATTCCTGAAATATAAAGTAATAGGTAGCTAGGTACATAAATCATTTGGAAGTCAACATTTTGGAACATTAGAAATCATATTATTTTTAGCGGACCTGATTCAAGCGACACATTACATTACATGATGATTTGTTACATTAGTACACAACGACAAACGGCTTATGACAGCTCTCTGCAATCCAATGCTGGTGCACTGTATTTTTTCAGTCTTCTAAACTATATTTATCTTTATTTAATCTCTGTTATTATCAACTCATCTTTCTTAATATCCCCCCTAACACATCGCATGCTAAATATACCTCTTGGCTAAAACATAGATGTGTGCATCATGGGTTGCTTTACTCATGAAACTATGTCGGTGCATGTCAATAACCACCGTAAATGTATCAACATACATCATCATCTCGTGTTTTTGGGTGTTTGATTGTTATTTGGTAACTGTCTGTCAAAGAGAAAGTACTATGAAAATCATCGATTAATGCAACACCTTGTCCTCAACTGACTTCCAAGAAATTGCACACATCGCACGCACAGTTGTATGAAGGTAAACAACGTAGTTGTATGAAAGTAGTTTTATGAAAAATGATTAAACGCTAAATATGAATGCTGTAATCAAGTTACTTATAAATGAAAAAAGATGCAACTCTATTTATTTCGGAACGTGTTGTACATCATATCACTAATGATTTTTATATATTTATACATGTTAAGTACGTGACACTTGGTAAAGCTTCATAATATAACACAAACATATTTTCCTACATAAATACTCAGAAATTTAAAAACCAGAAATATGATTTATTTGCCCGTGCTGAAATTACACCAAAACTGCACACGAGAAAAAATCTTCTTCCACTTATTCCCTCGTAGATGCTATGTCTAAGTTTTGACGGATACAATTTCCAATACAATTCGAAAAAGCGATCACAAGTTATTGCAGTTACTACTAGACAATTTGTATGTTGTGTGAACATAGTTATTATACTCACTACTCTCATTACATAAAATTCTAATTTAATTTTACTACTTATTAGACATCCGTCACCCACCCGAGTTCAAATACAACTGGAAACCCTATACTCTTTAAACTAAGCATATGGACAAGATATAAAGTAATTTTTTAGGTCTAGCTCAGTTTCTGAAATGCAGGTGGATTGTTCCAGATTCCAGATTTTATCGCTTGATACCCATATGATTCAACAATTTGTTAATACTCGTAATAATGCCCAGTAACTGGGATATTTAAACATTTAAACTATAGCTGTAATCATTACATTCTGAACTAAAGGAGAATAATTGTGCAAAATTACGATTTGTATTACCTATGTGTAACTTTATTTTAGATATTGATTGCGTTTACAGATCACTCTAGATGTGGTGCTACAGATAAACATTAATTATTGTAGGAATGATGAATACCAAGTACATAAGCAAATTGGATATATTATATAAAATATAAATGAACGCTTCTAGAAGTATATTACAAACCAAATCAAAATATCTAGGTAAACTTACAAATACATAAATTATTTATACACAAGAGTAAATTTCATTCACGGTAAAATTACAATTAATTATAGCATGAAGATATAATATAACTGCACCTTCAACCAAATTTGCTAAAAACATAATAACTAATGAGACTTTCATACACAAAATGCTGGTTTGTTGATATATTTATAACAATTATTATTATTTTTTTAGTTGAAAACGTACTGTCATCATAATAATAGTAGGTAATATAGGTCATCGTTTTTATTCAGTTGTTGGTAATACAGAATGCATAAATACATGCACAATCGCAAATATATAGATTTTGTCGTGATTTGAAGTGAACATTTTTAGCGTCCAGCCGATCGATCCTCGGATGTGAAATTTTATTTCCTTCGGTAAGTCGTGGGTATATCATCAACAGACGGATTTCCAGCTTGCCTACTTTCTCCACGACGCGTTGACAAGATCTATTAAAAGCAAATAATTTTTATTATAATTTCTTCAGTTAGCTGATAATAAAATAAGCCATCTAGACGTTCTAGATCATATCATTTGCACAAGTTTTCCGATATCA
The DNA here is from genome assembly GCA_004115045.4 of Sinella curviseta. NCBI lineage: Eukaryota > Metazoa > Arthropoda > Collembola > Entomobryomorpha > Entomobryidae > Sinella > Sinella curviseta. The sequence continues at coordinate 35,803,117 of CM023203.3, read as the reverse complement.
CTGAACCACCCCCTTGTTACATGAAGCATTAGAAAGAAAAAAGTGGGGAGAAGTGAGATTTGTCCAAATTTTCTATTTCTAACGACTTGTTTACGTACCCATTCTAACAGATTTGGAGAAATTCGATTGTTGCTGCTCAAAAGAGCGAATGTAGGATCGTAGCCGTCGGGAATGGTTTCCGCAATCATTGGAGGAGAACCTACTGACGCCTGTTGACTGTTCTGAATCGGAGAGATGATGGCCAATGGGTCTAAATTAGAATTATATCCAGCAGGAATCTCTGCTCGCTTACCATGAGCTCCAAAGCAGGAATGTCCAAATCGGCTGCATCCTCCTGTAAAATAATGTAGTTCACGCTGATTAGAAAACTGGTGTGTAGAGAAACTTATCGTCCCTTTCTTTTTTTCAGGTCATTCTCGATACAATGAAAATAAAATAAGATCATAATACAGCCATTATTACAACTGACGTCATTAATGGTTTTGTCATTGTATATAAAATGCATCATACAAAAAAATGAATTTTATATGCTACCTACGTGTGTACTTTATATATAAAGTGTTACGTAGAAAACGCAATGATTTTGATGACGTCTGAAATCTGAATGAATCTGGAAAGCAAGCGGGTGAATAAAACTACACGGAACATGCTAAAGTATCAGGAATAGCAGTAGAATGAGATGAATAAGTAAACGTTCTTTAGAACGTCTAGATTAGAATTTATGAGTTTATGCAACATGTACATTATGTCATGTGCAAGTTGATAGTAGGGATGTTCCTGAAGAGTTCCACAAAATATTAATGCTCATAGTAAAGTGCTTGGAGATATGACTAATGACGGAGGCGCGGCAGTTGAATCATACCTTCACCTCTCATTTCACACAAAAAACAAATAATCTTTATTTATTCCCAACGCAGTAGCAAGCAGCAAGTTGTTTGGGGGAAAGCCGCGCTCGTTCTTCTGTGAAAGCTAGTACAAGGGGTCATGATATTATAGCCTAAGTTGTTGTAGCAGTAGTAGTAATAATAATATTATGGAAATGGAGAAAGTGCCGGGAAGTGTGACGGGATTAAGAGGTTTTCACGTTTTATGGATGCTCATTCTAACTTTTGTCACCTCAAATGCTTTTCGTGTGCAAAAACTGTGGAATGAGCACTTTGTATCGTGGAAAACACAACAGGCAATATATAATACAAGGTAATCATACTGGTTTTTGCAAGTACGTACCCCATTTCCTGTGCTTTTCCACTTGTGTGCATATTACCCATTGTATCACGACAATCTTTATGGAAGGGATAATAAAGAGGCGATGAGGATATCATTCTCTCATATTCCTGGTATATAAGCTGGTCATATTATTGTGTTTTTTTTGTTTTTGTTATTATGTTTAATGTTTATTCTGCCATTGCACTCAAACGTGTTATTATAACCTAACCTTTCCTTGTGTGTGGAGAGTGGTAATAAATTGCTGAATGAGTGAGCCACTTTCCTCAGAGTCATTAGAATGGAGCATCACGAAGTATCACTTTACACACACCCGACACAAAAATGAGCATCAGAAACTTTGCTTTCCGAGCAAGATTTTCAAGCTTTCCTTTTTGCTATTCTGTGACAGGCAGCTTGGAAAACAAGATTTAGGAATACACCCATATTTTATGATTTTTTGTCTCGGGTTAGTTGTGTAAGCATCTTTGAAAGACATTGTTCCTAATTTTTAATTCATCAGCTCACAATAATTTATTTAGATGTTTTTACTTGTCCCTACTGAGCTTGCAACAATTTACGATACAGACATACATGCATTATATGCCTTGCTACGGAAATGGTGTAATGAAATGACCATGAATTTTTATAATATTATGTGAGGTAATCGTGAAAAAAACTATTACGACATGTATCATGTTCCCAGCAGGAAGATGACAGATAATGGAGACTGACTTAACTTTAATTAAAAGCCCCAAGTATTTAATGAGCAAAAGAACCTTTGTCTGGAGGAGATTATTGTCTCTTGTCTCCACAGTGGGAAGAATGATGAAATGAAATACATATTTTCGAGCAAAGATAGAGAAACACGTGGAATAAAGACCATGTATGTAAATATGTGTGACCTGTCTAATAAAAATCTTAGAGCGTGGGTTCTTGCAGTTTTCGTAACAGTTACTGTCACAAAAAAGTGTTATGCAAAATAAAGTCATTCGTTCTTTTTTTATCTAATAAACGTGAATTGCATCTCTAATGATTTCAATGATTTAATTATTCGACAAACTTATGTAGTTCTTGTGTGTGTCCAAGATATTTTCAAACAATTTTGCCCTTTTCAACTTTTTACTGAAATTTTAATTAAACTTTTCCTTGAAAAAATTGTCAATTTCCAACTGGGACATGCTGTGCATTATAAAAACTGCTGTTTTTAATGCAACATGAGATTTACGTGAAGTGTTTACAAGCTTTTGTTAACAATTTTAAACACCACCCTAGTTTCTATAAGGTGCATTGAATGCTCCTGATACTAATTATATCAAATTAACGTTGAAGGTAGCATGACGTATTATACCAAGCAGGAAATTCCGTTTCAAGTAAGCAGGAAACGAACAGTCAACCCAACCGCAAACAAGATTTCACGGGCAGATTAAGGTATGCATTTTTAAGGAGAGCAATGGCAGACAAGTATATAATATTATGCACGCGTAGGGAGCAAACCCAAATAACGATTACAATCACTTTTTGTACGAAACGTGATTCTGAGCTGGAGAAAGCAATAATTTACGTCGGGGAAAGTATAGAGCACCCATGATGATGATGGAATATTTGCTTTCACTCTCATAAAATTAAAAAAGGCCATATTATGCGAAAGGTCTGCCAGAATATTTTCACTTTCAAGAATTGTGAATGCCAAATTCGAGAGAATGAATAAATTGTGTTGGTGGAATAGGGAAGAGCATCGCGGAACTGTAGTATATATTATTTATTATGAGGTCTCGGTCTAGGCGAAAGGCGACACATCATGCAATCTGCTTTTCTTTTGTACGTTTCTTTTATTTACGTCTTTCTGCATATTCTTGGCTTAATTTTATGCGAGGTTTAAACTTGTGTCACAGTCCTCACGAGCAAGCTTGGTTTCATTTTCCTCTTGTCTACTTCCGGCTAACTGTCTAATCTTATTCAGAAGCTATAAAGATCTTTTATTGATATATCATGTCAATCATTTTTTAGTAAATCGCTTAAAGTTATTCAGAATGTCAGTGTATAAGTATGTATAAGAAAGGCACCGAACTAGCCATTAAAATTCCAATAGCCTGTTAAATGTCAGGATAAACGAGAAATCACATTTTTATTTATTTTTTTGCGCCAGTCACCAGTGCTCATTTCACCGATCTAAGTGTATTATTTGTGAATTCAATAACCTACTTTTTTAGGTTACCAGAATAGAATTTATGCTTCAAAAAGGGGAAAATTCTATAACACTACATTGATATTAACAATGCTTAGTTTCAGATAGTGACATAAAAATTGACACCGTAAAAGTTTGATCCCCACGAATCTCCTATGTTGATGACGTTGTTGTTAAGAAATTATTCCCTTCGAACTAAAACCAGACATGATTATGATTCCTGATAAAATTGACATTTTTTTGCTTGTAGCATTTTTCAAGTCACTGTCGTTCTGCATCAATTATTATTATGTCGCGTCTGCATCCTAATCACATGTCAGGAGTTGACGCAAAGTTTATTAAAAGCTAAAGAATTACTAGAGCACAATAGTCATGGCTGATGATGACGATGATGATGTGGGGGTACAACAGAGACGTTGCTTGTTGTTGTCGTTCAGTTTTACTAAATATTATGAGCAAAAATTAATGTTAGCGTGGCTGTCAGAGGGACAAAATCAATTAACCTCTTGCTTTGCTCATAGCTTTCAGGCATGTTGAGTTTACTGAATATACATATATTGAAATATGTATACCATGAATATATAGAAAATAGGTTGTGTGCCACAAACTCAATAAACCACCAACCACCAATTACGCATCATTGGACATTTCATGTGCTCATATAGAGTTGCATATTAATTTTACACAGAGAAAAGGTCTGTACAACCATAAACATGACATTACGTGTTTTTTGTTCTCTAAAGTATTCACCACTGGGCTTTCTCTGGTGTCAGTTTAAAGAAAGAAAGAATGCTGAAATGAATTGCTTTTCTATTGAGTGTTGAGGTTTTAGGAATTTTTGCACCTACCTATGTATATTTTCAAAAACTGACACATTTACGGGCACCTACACAAATATAAATTATAGAGTTGGAGACCAAAAACCTGAATCCCAGTTAGGGCTACTAGTTAAAATAGCATATTTCAGTATATTGAATGTTTAAATCGCACTTATGACCTATGAATGTATGACGTGAAGCTTTTTTGCCATGAGCTAGACTATGAGCTACACTTTCTTTGGGTCACATATTTCACCTTTTAAAATAGCAGCTATTTCATGATCGTCACGACTGGCTCGTGGTTGTTGCAACAAATAACTCGAGCAAGTATTATAATCGGCTACACATGTGGATTTTTCCATTGTTTGTTTTTACACAACAAAAGATTATAGTTCAATTCAAATGCACTGCACGCACATTATTCAGAACCGATTGTGGCAAACTGAACCCATCAAAAACTGAATCGTTTAACGATCTGAACTGAACATTTTACCTTTTCATTTTCAGTAATGTAAAAAGTGAAATAGCTTTCAAACAGTTTGCCATTTGCATGATGTTAAGGCATTGGAAACAAATATTTGTTAGGCCGTTAGGCGTCCCTACATACAAGTTCACAAATGTTAATTCAGAGAATATAAATTGCAATATTCAATGTGTGCACACCGCAATTTTATGACGATTATGTCATTTAATGACTTTACATATGAAACTGATAAAAATTATTTTATTATCATGATAAACAAGAGAAATGATTCACAGATCAATAAACCATCAATCACATTTCATGGAAAAACATGATCTAAGGAACTCTACATAATTTCTGATTTGGTCCGAATCGGAAGTAATGTTACTATATGAGTCAGATCCGAGAATGCACAACATGAGTATCAACCCTTAAAGCTGTGAAACCCACCTACGTAAACCACCTAACAAATTATCAACTCCACAGAGTTTTGCTGATGTGATCAAGCTTGATATGAATAGCAACACGTCACTCCCAACTTATTTTTATACTATCCACACCGTTTTTGTCTTCATTTTCATGTCATAATGACTTTGCATGCAACCTGTCTGTCAAAAATTTCACGGAGAGATGAGAATTTGCAGCATTCTTCTGGTTTTCAAGCGCGTTTGCCATACTCTGTTAGAGTCGTTAGGGAAGTAGTATAAACATCCCTTGTATATATTACTCTCCTATTAAATCTGTTATATATTCCCGAAATTTTAATTTCCATGCTGTTTGTGCATCACTGTTTCACCTCAACTCAATTACGCCCATTCATAACTCAGAAATAAGCTTATAGTGTACAATATTCACCTTTGTTTTTCCTGAAACAAAAGTGTGCGTGCATGAATGTACATGTTTGACTTTTATAGTAACGCATACCTATATGCACGTCATTAAGTTGGTACCGACAAATTATCGTACAACTAATTATCATCATTTACTGTAATTTTTACATCGTTGATACTATAATTGCCAACAGATGTTATACGAGTATTACAGTCAACATTTTTCGCCCACACTACTACCACCACCAAGTAAATCGAAGTGGTATGCAACTTAATAACCTAAAACCTAGTGCCCTGTAATTTTGGTTGATGTGCATTTTACAGGAAGCACGCAACAAAATAATTGCTACCCGCCATCCGAAAACAATGAATTTATGTTTCCTATTCACATGGTTCTCTAAAACATACCTAATTACACAATGTCAAAGAAAGTCAGCGTCCTGTGATGGACTAGATGGACTGCTCTGATATTGCACGTTTCTGTCTATTTTCGAGTTATCAAATGATTTTAGGAGTTGAAATACTAATTGTTCGGACATGCGCTCATTATATTAATCCTATTTAAAAGAATGCGGTAGTATCACCGCAGTGTATAAACTATGCTTTAAATTTGAGGTAGGTAATTCGCAATTAGTTAATCCTTAAGCGTATATGTAAACCATGCCAGTAATAATTGTTAACAAGCATCATTATCAGTTAGCTGATATATTAGCTTACCTTCAACACGGCTCACTTCACCCCAAATCAACAGCACGGTTAGTCCCATCACTGTAATTCTCGTAAAGGTATTTGCTCCACTACTGTAGTTCTGCTTCATTGTCATTGTACTTCTGGCCATCGTTTGAAAATGTTTTTTAAGCTGGTTAGTGCAACAGGATTTACTTTTAAAGTTGTCTAGAAAAAAGGGGAAAAGATCCTTTATGTTATTCTCGGATTACAACACCACTTGAATTCCAAGCCTTGTTGCATCAATTCGTTGCACGAAAAATAGTGAAAGGAACCCACACAAAAAAGCATGTCATAAGTTGGATAAGAAGCTTAATGAAAACACTAATATTATACAAAAAATATGCTACAGTAAACAGAAAGAATAATCATGAATGAATTTTTGCTGTAGCACGTAAGTATTTTCACAGCATTCATATATCCTTTAAAAAGCACACTGAAAATTAGTATTCTACCAAGTCAAGGGGTGGTCAAAGAAGAAAAAAAACTTTAATATCATATCTTTGATATTATATGATTATGAGAAATTGAAATTACTATTTTCTTTATGCATTGCATTTGAAATGAAGAAGCTGCATGCAGGAAGACTTGTAGTGTATCTGTGTACACCGTTTCTCTTACCCAGTAACACTTTTCAGTTCTCAAGACTCTTATTCTTTAGTCACCCAAGGGGAAATGGAAACCACAATAGAAACACAAATAAAAACTTGCTCATTCAATGTCACACCTACTCTCTGCTCACTTAACACCTTCCACTTTAATGCAATGTGAGCGATTCCGTACTACAACAAGGCAGCGCAGCAGCAGCGGCAGTCCTTTCCCTAGCTTACCTATTTCCCTGTTTACCTTAACGTATATATGCTTTCCAAAGTTATTTTTTAGCTGTTGATAAAAATTCAACACGTGAAAGTATGGTTGTGTGTGTGAGTGAAAAAGAAGAGAATGAATGCTTACTTTGCATAGAATATGAGAGAATCTTGCCTTGCATGCAAGCCTATTTATTCAGATCTACTTTTTTAAGATGATGAGACAGAAAATGGGAGAAAAGGCAAGATAAAAAAACTGACTGAGAGTAGACAGATATACTTGTTTGCTGCTGGCTTTTGCTGAAGTAAACTTGATCTCCCAAGGCGTTGTCTTACTTTTTTCCCTTTTGCTTATTTACTTATTTACTTACCACCACCGCCGCCACAATGACATCGGTTACAACAAGTAGTACGTGCCCACTACTATCTATTTGTTCCCGTTTTTTGTCTCTTGTGTCTTGTTGTGGACACTTGCTTTGTTCCCAAATGGTCCGTGTGGAGTTGAGAAAAGAAAAAAAGCCAAAAGGAGCAACGATACTCTACCTAAACCAGTAAGGCAAAACGCGAATTGATGTGAAACTTGGATAACCTGGTTATGTAATTTGACTATGATGACGGCAATGGAAAGTTATTTCCAATGGCATAAATTGTCTTAATAGGGAAGTGTTACGTATCGGAAGTTGTATATTATGCATTCATAAGTACAAGCTATACACGATGATGAGAGAGCCCGGTTTTTGATGTACAGCACAGCATAAGGCACGAATATGAACAAAGTAAAACGCTGCGTTGTTAGAGAAAGGAGAAAGCAGAGAAAATACATAAAAAAAGATAATACCCAATGTTTTTTCTCGTTACAGCTAATAAGGTAAAGTGAAACACGACACCCTAGTGCTAACTACGACGAAGTAGCAGCAAAGGTTGAAATTATTATAATGATAGATAAACATACAAATATTGCAACATTACTCTTGTTTACGTAAAAAGCCATGCTGGTGCATTGCCTCTGTAGAAATATTTGAGTTCACGCTGACGTATTTATGATGACAATGACAGGAGATTTTGTGCTTGCTTATGTTATACAAGAATACAAGAGAGAAAAAAATGGTTTGGCTTACGGAAAAACAACTGGAATCTTCTTTGAAACCCGAGAACTGGAAGTATTTATTTGGGGGTTGAGTGTTGGAGTAGAGTTGATTCCAATAAATGCTCACTTCTTTGGCTATGGTGGATATGACGTTGATTGTTGCCGATGCGAGACGAATCTAATGGTTTGTTGATGGATAACAGAAATATATTATACGACTCTCCGGAAGGAAGCAATTCTCAACTTTTTATGTGTGATTTTCTATCTATGTCAATGGGATTGTATTCAATCTCAACTTCAAGTATCAGTCAACCCTTAGCAGTAAAGTACGCGCTTTATACATTGTTTGGTTAGATGTAATTTTGTGTGTATTCCAATCTACTTGTCAGCGAGAACTTACACGATTTGGCTAAATAGTACTGACAACTGAGCGATTTTGAAATTCCGGACTAATCTTTCGTTTTAGAGGAAATTTGCTAAAAACAACGATTTGAAATTGATGAAAAGCTATATATTTTCAGTGGAAATTTATTACTTAGCAGATCATAATGTATATAATCGAATGACAACGGAATCTCTTTTCTCTGAAATTCTGTGGACGAGAGAGAGAAAACCCCGAAAAACTGAATTTGAGCTTGTATAAGGGCAAAAAGCGTTTCTGGGCCTGTTTATGCAAATCGTGACCGACTCTGTTCCTTCTGAAGTGGCTTTTCCTTTCCTGGTACTATTTGTGTGATGAACAAATTTACTTGGAGAGTTTGTTAAGACCAACTGAGGTTTTGCCTGTGGCTCTTTCCCCTTTTTATATGAAGAGGGAAAGAGCGATTAATGGATGGTGACGGTAGAATAATGGAGCGCCAACATCAACTATGTAAGTAGTAGATACACAATAAAACGACGGGGATGGAATGGGAAGCTGAAAATGTAACATTGTATTTTGCGACCAAGATGAGGAGGATGATGGCTGTGTAGTGACTTGAAGTAGGAATATATGTATATATGCTTGGTAAAAACGTGGAGAAAGTAGAAAGAGAGGGGTTCGGATATGATGCGGTACTTTTACTACGAATTTCTTATTCGGTTTACATTGTATCGTAGCACAATGCAAAATAAATAGTCAACTCCGCTACTCGGATATTATATATCTTATCATGAAGCAATGTGCGCACACATATTATTACACACGTAATAATGAATGTATTTTTTTGCGTGGTTCTCCTCTTATTTGCCTTGTGTGATGTGACGACGACAAATTTGAACAAAAGGACAACCCTTTCGTCAGCAGCAGTGTAGTAGCAGTAGCTGAAGTATGGGGGCTTTACGACAACGCAGCGTAGCAATATTCTCTCCACTATCCATATTCTAATTTTCTATTTTTGTTAACGCTCATCATAAAGAGTTGATCTGCTTAACTTCTTACTCGTACTACTCCATTAATTCCCGTCATAAACATACTTATCAAAACGTAGAAAGATAAGCTTAAAAAACCGTACATGGAAGTTAAGGTATAAGTTGGCTTTGAGATTCATATTTAGACACATTACATCATCGACACATGGGTGTATTTTCCAATTCATATTTCTCATCATACGATGACTCAGGAAGATGCATACCGTTGTCGTATGTAAAACATCTAACATTATAAATTAATTATAAGTCTGCCTCTGCACATACCTGCTGTATTCGTATTCCTATATCATGTACCTCACACTGTTGGGATATTTCATTTCTTCATTTCGGATTGGCGTACTTGGAAATACTTATTTATGCAAAATAGGCAGGTATTCGTGGGAGGAGAAGTGATCAAAGAAGTCATTAGATCATCAATATGACCAGGCAAGCTCCATGCCTGTAATGCTGAGATATAATTCAAGTCATTTTTGCCATATTTCTCTTACGACCTACTTTCAATTTTTTCCTCACTTTGATAGAAATTGGTGATAATAGGCGGTGGGCTGGTGAAAGTTGGTAAAAAACTGGAAAGCTTAGCGAAAAGTGACAATAAAGAACACCGTCGGAAGCATATATACCTACCTGCATTGTAGTAATGAGCACATTAGAGCTTCCGCGTTATGTTCATCAAATGAAAAATCCAAGCTTTTTACACTTTTAAAACAAATTGCTTTTATGGAACTGGAGATTACACAATATTGAATATAGCATCATGTGTGGTTCCAGTGGTTATTGAAATTAAGTTACTTAACTAACTTTGTTTTGCAATGTTCATGGAGGTACTTTGCTGTGTAAGCATATTCAATTATAGATAACATGTTTTGTGCTGAACGCACCATTAAGAATTAAACTGCTGTAAAATCCTTTTTAAAAGTTTTCGGGTAACGATGTTTATGCACGTGTATTTCATAAAGTACATAGATAAAGTGATGGAGATGTAATGAGGGAGCGACGAGGCGGTACATTACATGTAATGCACATTAGGCTCTTATACGGATTACGGATACGTTTCCTGTTCTTTCATGGCAAATATTACAGTTACTTAACTAACAATGTTGGTTACCTTGCTTTGCTTCGCAAATGGCCGACTCATCAGCAAAGCGAATTATCTTCTGTGCATTATTTTTAAAAGCTGCTGCTAAAACATCATTCCATAACTTTCGTTATCGTACAACCTCATTTTAAAACACTTACAGGAGTTTAATTGTAAATGAGTATAATATAAGGAACAAAACTAAGCATCCGATACCGAATTTTACATTGGCCAATTTGAATGAGTATATGTAACTCTCTGCAGTTTATGCAGTTGAAATGACAAGTACTTCTTCTTTGTATTTCCTTTCCGAATTACCGATATATTAATAACCCACTGGCCGATAATTTCAAAGTTGGCAGTTGTACTTTTTGATAGTTGTCTCTTATCACATATTATGTATGATTTATGATTCTGCTTGGAAATAATAATGGATATAAAATAATTTGCGAATTAGTAATTCAGTTTGATACTGTCGTGAGCGTTTCCACTAATGTACAGGTATTCAGAATGTTCCTGGATGACCATCATGAGAATATCAGCTTGGTATTATTGTATTTAAAAAGATTCTGTTGACAAATTACAACTAGGGCACTTCATGAACTACATACGCAATTCAGTACAGCCATTATGCAGATAGCCCACGCAACAGATTTATACTCCCACGCGATCCGATTTGTACATTTATGCCGCTTACTTTTATGCGCATGGTTCATCTATACAGCTTTTGAATATGATTGTACCGTGATACTCAGTTTACTATGATAAATACTAAAATTATACCCACACTAGAAGCTATATGGCTTTCCTGATATTCAGGTGGAACCGGAACCAGCCGCACGAATTTTGTCACTATTAATTAGCAATATTTTTTTATTGAAGTATGTCAATCAATGGAAACACTGCTACAGAGAAGATAATTAAACTTTTAATTCTACCGAAGCTACGATTCTATTTGCAGTATGGGTCATTTTTTATTTGACTTTTTTCAAAAATTCCATAAAATTCAGCGAAACATTCATCGTCACTTCACACATTCAACCAGCGTTTTAAAAGTGGTTTAGCAATATGTACGCGCGCGGTGGCAATCGCATTAATACCTCACAAAATCCTTCTAAAGCTTACAATCTAATAATAGCCCACGCAAAATTACATCCAGCAACCCTAGTGCTCATAATGTCATATAATGTAAGTAAACTGGGAGTGAAAGTACTGGAGAAGGATGGCTCACGTCACATCTCCTCTCTTCAAGCCCTATATGAAAAACTAATAGATCTTGATCGCCCCGCACAGTTATGCTGTGTATAATATAATATTATAATATGCTCTTGTATCAGCACAACATCTCAAAGCTTAACACAAACAAGTTGCAATTGTGTGAGACGGAATGAGCTTCTCTGAATTCTGAACTGTACCTTTTTTTGTCGGAAGCTTGGTCTAGTGCAACTCAAGTTGTTTCGTGCATGCCCACGTAGGTAATTTTGTGCACATGAAAGTTTTAAAAAATGTCAAGTCACCTCGTGAATATAAATGTACTCATCAAAAAAGCAACATTCATATAAATGTGAAAGGGGATGAAAAGAACTGCATGTGGAGCATTTTGTATACATACAGCATAATATATGTTACAAATTATAATACTATGAGCCTGTTTTGCGTAGGAAGAGCAAACAAAGTGGCAAAAATAAAGCGTCTGAAACGACAATGCAGTGGCAAGAATTGAAAGAAATCGTAACATCTCATATATGTACAGTCAAAGCCAAATCTACAGAATTACAAAAAAACGACTTTATTATTTTAACTTTGGGATCTTTTTCACAATAAGGAAAGTCTCATAACTGCACGTGTGTATTTAAATTTTGTTCATTTTTGAGATTATGAAGTTCATAACAAATCTACTCAGAAATTGAAACAAAGTTTCAAAGCCGTAGCGGTTTTGTCAATTTTCAAGCTGTCTATAAGAGCAATCAAATGAAATTGAAACCTAGAATTAGTAGCAACCTACAAGCGATTAATTTTTGTACAAACCGAGTATTAAGACATAATTTAATAACATTTAAAAAATTCATTAAATTCATGGAGCTGGGAAAAGTAGATGTTACCGGTAAAATTTCTAACATATTTACAAGTTTGAATATCTTCACATTTATAGTCCACCCTCATGTTTACCGGAATTTATTAATGGGCAAATGTACGACAGTTACAAACTAGGCAGAGTAAATTACAATTTGAGTGTATCAAAATCCAGGACATGACCATGATAAGTTAGCGTACTTAAACTGTCATTGTGATTCTTGAAATATTTGCATTTATAACATCTTCCTGTCATCCCCTGTGTTTCCAGCGAAAATCATGCCAGTGTTAAATAGTTTAGTTGGATGGTTGGTCAAATCGTCACACTTTAAAAAAAACTAAATCTACTAAATATTTTGCTCCTATAACTTTCCCTAATATCAAGTTGCAACTGTTTCGTTAAACAGTGGGGCAAAGTGAGACTAAGTTAAACCTTTTCCTTCCACTAGTAACAAATGTGAAATGACACATCTTTTTTATCAGTTTGGATAATTGCCCTATATGGATGCTATTTACCCAGTTACTTTTCAATGCTCATCTGTAGGCAGGTACTGACTTGACCTCTTAAATATTTTCATAAGACTTTGACAGTTCATGCAACATCACCACAAACCGTGTCGGCATTATTTTTATCGCATTGGAGCCAATGTCACAGTTAGTAACATGACAGATATGGATTTTTAAACTGCTTCAAAATCAAGGACATTAGTACATTCCAATTCCAAAATGTCTTAATAAAATGTGAATCGAATGTATACTTTTGGATATACACATTTATACACAAACTTTCGTCAGAGAAGTTGATGATCCAGTATTTAGTGTCCAAACACTTTGTTAATGTCAAAATAATCCATTTGCAAGTAACATGGGGGTTGAAATGGGAGTAACGGTGAAGATCAAATATAAAATATAATTCAGACCAGTAACTTTCCAATTTATTCGAAAGCTGTTAAATCATAGAAAAGTAAGAAACGGGGATCCAGAGAAAGTAGGCATTGGGGCAATGTGTGGTACTTGCATCTTTCATTAGGTAAATGTTTCGATGTAAAATGTACACTGAATTTATTTAAGGAACAATGTGAAGGTATGACTGAAAACAAATGACAAACAAACAGGTAGAGTCATTAGGCGTCATTGTATTATTGTATGTATATCTGGAAGTTTAACTTTATGGTTGGACAAGATCAAAAGTTGCACAAAAAGAAAGTAGTGAAAGTACCGCATTTTTTCTCATCCTTTCCTTCTGCATAATATAATATTATGCAACTTAACATGGAATTTGTCTCAAGACATACAAACACCAGTAATAATATTTTTATGATATGAATAGAAGTTGTTGAAAACTAAAAATCTTTTAGATTCAGATTGTACTTGCAAAAACATATTAAACATATTACTCGCTCGTATTTACATGCAAACTATGCCCTTTTTATGCTTGTATGACTTTGAAGGAATTATAGTACAAGTGGAAAGTGCCAATGAAGCGTTTGGTGCCCAGCCAAGTAAATGCCATTTGAAAAACCTTGAATTGGTGTACATACATGTATCTGTAATCTGTGCATACATGCTCAACGATAATAATATTGAGATGAAATTGTGACCTTTCATAAGCCAGAGTTTGTTTTCAAAGATGGTTTTCTTTTACAAATTAGCATTTTGACCAAATCTTTCGTCACAAAACACATAGGTAGGTAGGTAGGTGCTTTTTTGTGAACATGCTACATGCAAGCAAGATGTAATTTGTACTTCATGAAATGTAGAGAGTTTATAGAGTTAAAGTAATGCGTTCTATTGCGTACTACATGTTGCATCATTCGCATTCATATTCATTGTCGCTACCACTGCATTATTTCTTTATTATTACACAGACATCTATTTTCTTACCCAACGTTTCCTTGTCCCATTCTTTAAGTTGCATCTCTTTTGTAAATTGCATCCGACTTGATATGGATTTTAAAAAATGTTACTCATGATGACATTGATAAACCAGTTTTTAAATAAATGAATAAAAAAAGAAATTTCTCCAGAGAGCTCTTACCAACCAACTTTAAACTTGTCTTACACATTATGTTATTCCCTTCATGCACCGACTGACGCAGGTCTGCTTGTTGTGTTGTGATAATATAGTTATTTGTGTGACGGAAAAACGGATAGAATAACATAATATACGAAGCAACTTAAGATGGTTAGGGATGCGGAGAGAAATTCTTTCCTGGAATGTATTTCTACCCGTCCATGGACTCCATACACGCTTTATGGGGCAATATAAGCCTAAGGACAGGGTCGTGAGATAGCGGAATGACGTGCATTGTACAATATATTATCTATACCGATCGCCGGTATAGCAGAGATAAATAGCTAGGAGAATGTTTCATGATTAGTATTTGTCACATGAGTTGTAGACAAGCTTAAATCTTCGCAAACGTCACACGTTCAAGTAAAGTTCAACGGTAATACGTCTAACTTGAAAATGTCAATATAGGAAATCATGAATATGAATTACATTCGTGACCTAAAAAATCGTATAATCACTGCATAATGATAATTGCTGTTAGTTTGAGATTGAGCGCCTCTGTGGAAGTGGTTCAAGTGTTAAACAATACTAAAGTGCTAAAGCGCTTTCTTTCTTGTGCTAGGAATGCTTGTATTCACGCAAATGAGAAAGAATGAATGAAGTAATTTTAGTTTGATTTATTGCTTAAAGTTCATAATCTTTTTATACAGTATAAGTAAAAGTATGTATAACAATTTATTGTACATACACTAAGTCGATGGATTTAGACAATAAACGAAATTACAAGTAAATTTTCAGCGAAACAAAATTAAAAATTCAACAGGTAATATTATGTGCTACAAAAATGTATTGAATAAAATCTCAAAACTAAAACAATAGGAAAGAAACGAAGAGTAAATAGTAGAAAATCACGGAGACTTCAAGAAGAATTTTTACACTCCTGACTTTAAGCGTGCGCTTCGTCTCACAGGATTATTCTTTGACTTCCGCTTGTCTTCATCAGAGGAGGCCGTGGTTGCTTTTAATCCCGGAACACTCTCCTCATCTTTGGCTGAAAGTTGTGCTTCACTACTTTCCCTGCTTTTGGATAATGAAGTAAAACTTTCTCCAAGAAAAGTTGAATCTTTTACGTGAATAGGAACAGTGATCAACTCCTCCTCATTTGTCATCATGTCTAGACTCATATTTGACAAAGATGTGAAGCTTTTTTCCGTTTCAGGAGCGCAACCTGGACCATCACCACCAGTGGGATCAGCAGGCTCCTATTTGTAATGAAAATATAACATTTAGTTCATGAATTATAATGACAAAACAGGAAAATGTCAAACTAGGAACTTTCCCCTACATATATTTACACCTGTAATGTTACCTCTACCATTACATTTCAAAAGTGAACTCTATCTTACCAGAATATTTTTTGACGTCCCTGTTTCATCAAAGATGGCCATTGAAGTTCGGTTTTTTTCCAAATCATTAGGGTTCTCTTCTTTCGTTGAAGATGAGGAGGGGCCCTGAGTGTTTTCGGTACTGGTTGATTGACTGGGAGGCAAACTACTCGTGGTCGCAGTATTAAGGGGTTGAACGGGATTGAGATCATTTCCACACGACTGCATACTTTGACTTGGCAAAGCACTGGCGTTACTCTCTGCTTCGGGAGTGCATCTTGAGTTATTACTATTTGACAATGAGCAGGAATACACCTATGTTTTAGAAAAAAACGACTCGTTACATGCATGAAGAAAATAAGGCACTATTTGAGGTCACACTAAAGACAAAAATAATGCAGTAGAACCCGATCTTACCGGATTTCGATTTTCTTCATTTACAGCCAGCGTTGAAGTAGTTTCTGGTTTCAGTAAACCTTCTACTGACGTTGGTGCTGATTCATTTCTGACGAAGCCTTCAGACGTTTCGATAGGTGGGATTCCCTCCATGTTACCTAGTACGTGAATAGGAACCGACAGCAACTCATCTTCACTTGCAACCATATTTACAACTGACTGCTGCGAATCACTGCTGTTAACCGTTCCAGGAGGACCTAGAGAGGCATTCGAAGTCGTCGTAGATGATTCTGGTAGTACTCTTTGACCAGAGGTAGGACAAACACTGAAAGTGTTGGATATAAGTAGACCACTCATTTCTTCTTCAGTATCCACATCCATTGGCTCATTTTCCATTTGCTGCTCTGAGGAATCTTTAGTTTCCTCAGGTGTTGTGGAAGGAGCGTAAGCTGTAGCCAAATTCGTAGCCTCAACCTGAGATGTGCTTGGTGTTTGTATTGTAGCAAATGGTTTTGTTGCCTCTGGGACTGCAACTGCTGCAGATGGAGTTGAAACCTGATTAGTTGTATGCGAAGCAGTTGGAACAGACTCGACACTGCCAATAGAAGTTGCGGGTGGCACTAAAGGTTTTGGCTCAACAGATTCTTGTGGCTTTTTAACTATAATATTTACAGGTCCTTGACTAGGCATACCAGTAAATAACTGAATCCCACGACCTCCAGCAATCAAATTCTTTAGATCTGCTGCGTTAAGCTTCATCACGCTCTTATCGCCAGTCCTCAAAAGTATCTTTTCGGACGCATCAGATGGAAGGCTGGCCAGAATTGTACTTCCAGTCGTGGATGTGCCTGAAACAAAGATCGGCTTCTGTTGGCTATTCTCTTCTCTAGACAAACGAATCATAGGAAGCGACATGTTCGACACAAGGTTTTGCTTTGAAATCACAGCAGTCCTTGGTTCTCCAGCCACCTCTGATGACGTCCCAGCTGCTTGCGAGGCAATTAACTTGAGCTTCATTAACTCTGTTGCACTTTGAGACACGTTAGGAGCTGTTGAAGGGGGCATAGATGATACATTTACATTTTCCGACGATTCTGAACCAGGCGAAAGGAGTTTGAATAGTTGCGAGGATTGAGGTCTGTCCTGATGAGATTGCTCAAACTGTCTTAACATTTGTTGGTGCTGAACCACAAATTTGTGCATGTCTAAGGAGGATGGTGGAGTTGAAGTCGCGAGGGTACTGGCGGGTGGGGTAACTTCACTTAATGCCGAAACAATTGCTGATGTCGGAGATCCAGATGTGCCAGCTTTGGGAAGCCTAGTACTCTTTGATTTCTTTTTGCTGGTTTTATCTACAGAGTTGGTGCCGGTGCTCTTCCCCATATAGGGCACAGATGCTGTTACACTACAATAAAATAATAAACATCATCATTTTTTCCTATTCTATCCACAACTGGGAAACGACAAAGTTAAGTTGACCTTACATTCGGGATTCATTTCCACTTGGAAGTTGTCCTTCATTCTGACGTAAAACGAGTGGAAAAGCCGCGCCCTTGGATTTGCTTGGATCCTGATCCTGTCAATTGTATAATAACCAACTTTTTAACTACTTTTTGCATAAACACAAGAAAACAATGACTACATTGAAGTTTTACAATAAACCATGATTACACGTACACTTTGAGTGGAACCCGTGCTTAAATATTTGTATAGTGCTGCTGGATCGTCCTTAGGAATGTCCATCATTTGTGTTGTATTGCTTCGTTGCGGTGGCTGTTGTTGGTTCAACAGTGGTACTCTTTGACTTGGTCCGGAAGGTTTAGACATTCTTCGCTTCGCATTTGGACCTACAATTTTACGCACACGCATACGCAATGTTATTAAAAGTTTCATTTTCACAATAAAATAGTATAGAAACAGTCTCACGTCATGATTCGCTTACTCTGCTGCAGTAGTTTAGAAGCTGTGATGCAACTGGAGGAAGTTATTGATGAGGAAGTAGTTGTAGGATCTGGCCTATAGTATGCTTTTCGCTTGTTGGAAGATTTATTCGATGGAATAAACTTTGGTCCATCAAAATTATAATCAAATGATCCCATATGATGCTTTGCTGAATCCACTTCTCTTTTCAGATTGGAGGAGGAATGATTGCTTTCTAGATGTCTTTCTCCATCGCTATCATACGAGTCCTTGCTGTCATCATTATTGCTGCCAACGTATGCTTCTGGATCCAGTTCGTTGAAACTTGATTTGCGCTTTTTACCACGAAGCAAATTTGATGATTTTCTCGCGTTTAGACTCTCAGAGCCGGCTTGGGATTTGGAAAATTGATGTGGTTTCATCGAAATGTTTGGAGCAATTATCTGGTTATGCTTTGAATGCAGGTTAACAAAGTAAGCGACTTCGTCCATAACGGTTTTGTCCACGTACGACTGTGTGATGAGCAGTTTTTCTCGGTGATCTCTGGAAACGTACAGATTTTCGTTCCCGGATCCGACAATTACCAAAGATGTTTCACAAGCCAAGCGTCTTCTGAACAATTCCATGTCGGTTAAGCTATTACATGTACAATCAAGCAAGAATATATGGATTAAAGTGCATTCAATGGAATTAAAGTCATCTGAAGTTAACTTTCTACTGAAATGTAATATTAAGCTTATCACCTGTTGTTGGAGGCTAAGCCCCCGATGACAAACAAAATGGGATGCTTTATCCCTCCAAAAATTTTGAGAACGTCATCATGTACTTCTCTAAGGCTATGCAGTGGAAACCCTAAAGCAACGATACCATCAACAGGACCAGCAGTAACAGACAACCTGGCAGCCAGGACTGACCCAGATCCCCATCCCACTAGAAAAAGTGGCCGATCAGGGAAACAGTGCCGAACATATTTAATTTTTTCCTTAGCAAGATACATCATCTTTTCCAGGTAGCCCAATGCTGAGGCAGACGACAACGAATCTCGACTGGGTAGGCGCACCTTAACAAACTTTAATAAAAATAATAAAAATCGTTAATAATTTGAAATGGTTCATACTCTAAACTAAACTGCATGTAAAACGGTAATATTTATTCACACCTTTCCTATGCGATTGAACATTCGGTGATACTGCTTTAGTCGCCGATTTATTGACGACTTGGAAAAAATCGCACCCGGAGCAATTACCAAGAAAATCGGATTAGCTGATAACTTCTTTAAGCGTTGCAACAAATCAGGAGAAAAGGGATCCCATTGACGTTCCAACAGAATTTTAAAAGCTTCAGCGTTCTTAGCAGAATGCAATTGAATCATTGCGTCTTCCACTTGAGGAACGATTGATTTTGCTGGCAAATATATATCAAGTTCGTCAGTTTTGCTCTCAGATTTTTCTTCAGAAGTACTTGTTTCAATCGGATTAGGGGAAGCCAACGGATCCCTTTCAATT
Organism: Sinella curviseta; assembly: GCA_004115045.4. Classification (NCBI taxonomy): domain Eukaryota; kingdom Metazoa; phylum Arthropoda; class Collembola; order Entomobryomorpha; family Entomobryidae; genus Sinella; species Sinella curviseta. Next base: position 35,783,218 of record CM023203.3, on the reverse strand, counting down.
TCTGTCTGCATTTCTTGTCCTGGAAAAAATGAAACATGTTCGTGTTGGTCTTCCGGCTCAAGGTATGGCGTCAAAAGATCTTCAAGTTCGTTATCACGGCCATATGCAGACTGGAGGGGTGTTATTATACTCAACTTCATCATTCGGCTAATGAGATGTGGACATTGCGACTTCAGCGTCTAATAAATATTAGTAATTATTTTTTATAATCACAAAGTTATTAAGAATGAGCGCATATTGTATGGATATTTACTTATGTGAATGAATGAAATAAAAAAATACAAACCTGCAACACATCCATGTAGATTGCAAGATACGCAAAGTTCAAAAATTCCGTCAAAACTGAATGGAGCCACTGTGACAACTTTGTATCCCAAAGATATTCACCAAAAATGCGTCGAATTCGACATGCGGTTTTGTCCAGAGATGCACGTCGTAGAACCGGCTCGGTGTCTCCAGCAGACTCATAAGTCAAACGGGCAAGTCTTTCTGCATGCAGCGCACCAATCACCTTGTCAAATAGGGCACCCTGAGATTTTGTCCATCCAGTTCTAAAGCAAACATTAACAGTATGTATGTAAATACGTTGCGAAATTGAATCACAATGCTTAAAGGTTAACTGGTCTATAACAAAGCCACTCGTAAACAAACTTACTTGACTATTTTAGCTTCCCAATTATCGCCAGTGTCAACATCTCGAGCAAACTCGACATATTTCTCACACTCAGTCATCACCTCCTTTGCCTTGTGCACGTCATAAGCCACTCTCTTTTCCGGTTCAGGGTCAACAGTCTCCACGTCAATGTCTAGATCACTTTCCTCTTTGATTTCGTTCTTAGAATGCGACAAACGCAATGAGCTTCCACCCAAATGAAGGGGAGAAGAATCGCCACGCCTGAAAGAAAAATTCACATCGGTAACACTTGTTAGCTTTCACATCGTAGCGATAACTAATTCACATGCTCACAAGTAAAATACATTTTTATCCTCTTACTTCAATAAGTTTTCTAATTTTGACGACGGAGATGACGGTGAAATGGATGACATTGAAAGCTGGGCTCGAGCTCTAGATAAACCTGAATAGCCAATCGGCGATCTTTCTCCTGGTTCAATCAATCCGGGTAAAGGTTTGGCTTTTGCTCCATTTTTAGGGCCTAAAATGTACCGGATCATTTGATGATTACTGCCAACTGCTGGAAGTGGATCCGGGGGAACGCAGTAACTGTGATCAGTTAAAATATACTCCAATACTTGCTTCATCTAGAACAGAAAAATATTTATAATTTAGCAAATGACACATTACCATCATAATATATTAGTAATGTAATAACAAAACTGTATCCAAATACCGTTAAATGAGGACCAACAAGAAACTTTTTATCAAAGACACTAGGTCCAGGAGGATGGCCTGACTTTTTGGCTCTGGAGGTGTTCGTCCTTTTAGATGACTTTGGAGACTTTTGCTGAGAGGGAGACCTAATTTTTGTCTTTTTAAAGGTAGGTTGAAACTCCTGAGCATATTCTGACTTTTTGCTCATCATTGACATTTCCTTTTTACTCTTCCTACCTCGTTTTTTGGGGGGCGGTTTTTCAATACCACCACTGTCGATCATTTTTTGTTTCTTGGTGTAGGGGCGCTTGGTTCGTTCCCCTCGTTGTTTTTCTTTTAAAGACGATCCGCTTTTATGACGAGACTTTGAGTTATCAAAGTACAAGTTTGAAGACGGGTTTTCAAATTTCTCTTGCTTGATATTCTCCAGATTAGGAAAGGAGAGATTGGCATTCGAGTCATCCGAAGACGTAGATGGCATGTTTGCTTTTGATTCGTCCATGTCGACTGCGTTTGAATTGCTCTAAAATCCAAAGAATTAAATTTAGTATTAGTATTAGGTATGTTAAACCTTGACTAAAAGTAGTACCACGTAAACTGTACTAATTTTATAAAAGTATGTATGTATGTCTCACATGATTTCCAGGAACCCCGTCCCTCTGGGGGACACGTGGGGTTACCAGTTGGAAGAAAACAATTTTGACGCCTTATTCTGCAACACAAAAAAAATATTGAGTGGAAAATGAGGAAATGAAATGCTTCCTAAAGATGTAATGATCAAAGTGTGTACATACATGTGCAACATACAATACAACAAGTCATAAAAAGCAAAATTATAAACCAGTAATAGTAAATGAAAATAAGTGAGTACAATAAGCATTCCAACTTACAAAAACCGCCGCAGGAATTTCTTGTCTCCTGTACAGAGACAAGGGAAGAGAACAGGTTCAGAAATACGCAGGAAATACAGGAAAGTAGTCTATTAATGGCAATAATAATATAGGAATAAAAAGCAGTGTTACTTAACAAATACAGAATTTAAATGCTTATCAGTAATAACTACTAAGTGCAGTGCAACCTCAATCCCCCGAAATAATCATTATCACTCTGAGGTAAATATAATACAATTTTTATAATTTAAAAAAAATCGTGTTCTAATTTCTGGCACAGGGAAAATGCTGAAACGGAAACAAGCAATTAAATTATAGATTTACTCAAAAATAATTTGCTCTGGCTATAACCATACACCAAACTAATGACTAGAACTTTAAAACCCCACTTTATATTAAAAGAAAGAGCATTAAAACGTGATACAAGCAATCTAAAAGTTTTCCAACAACCCAACCCACCCACACAGCACGATAAGAAAAATAGGGACTTCATTAGATTATCGGTTTTAAATGATCACCCAATTATGTCCAAATAATAATGTAATGTATTAAAGTAGAGATGACACTCACCGGCTCCTATTCCTTCTCTGATGATTGAAGTGAATACTTCAAACTATGTATTTTAATTGTACTTTAAATAAATTTTAATTGTGTTTAGGAAAAATATGAACTTAATGCGTCCTTGTTGTTACAATAGCTAACGCTTCTCAGACGCAACAACACCGTGCATTTTTCACAAATGCTTCAGTCCTGTGGACCCTTTTGTCAACAAAACAATTAAACTAGTGTATCAGCTCATCAGCTGTGAAGAAAACTATTTTAATTAAACATTTAACTTAAATGTTTACTTCTAAGCACATTGAACTCGGAAGTCCAACTCCAACTTGGTTGCTGTCTCTCCTCACACAAAAATGAATGTCGTTTTGTTTAAAGACTTTAAGAAACTTGACACTTCACACTTGACATGTCAAACCATTGCTTATCCTCGTCTTTTCACATGAATGCCGTTTTCAAGATAAGTCAGACGAATTTTAAGGCCTTATCAATTACTAAACACATGTGCGTGCGCTCGTTCCCGCATTGATACGAGACGATTGTTTGCTGATTGTTGTAAACAAAATGAAAAGAAAACACATTTTGAGTCAGGCGGGGATTTCTCTACGTCTCGCAATGCCCCATCATTCCCTCTCTCATCGATGGTTGTACTCGGATGTGCTACGGTGCGGTGCGTCAGCGGCGAACATACACGCGTTCATGCGTAAATCAGTCCTGTATGTACGATAGATTTGGGACTGGGGCACAGTGAAACTAGTGCATGCGGAGAGGTAGAATCTTTGGACTTTTGGAGTAAAAAAGTTCAAAGCCCATTGATGATGCATTGGATGATGACGATGAGAGTTGAGGGCATTCAGCAACACAATGTATTCTAGTGGAGGAGGAGGTCGACGGATGCAGAGCGAATACAGCAACAGAATTTAAGAAAGGGTATCACCACCTATCATATCACATCATCATCAGCTTCAGCGCTTCAGACTTATGCGGACTAAAAGACTCAAAAGAGCATAAAAAGAAATTCAACTTCAAATTGTATGCATGCTGCCGTGTTGCTCTTCTACCACCACCATACCACATCCACAAAAACAGCATAACAGTTTACAATTGACCATTTAATTTACATTAGATTCCACTTACTAACAAAAAGTTAGTAACAAAAACGCTGGTAGTAGTATTGCGGAAAGTAGAGTGTACGCAGCAAAGAGAGTGCACGCACGATAAGCAGCGAGTGAATGAGACAAGAGAGGAGAGTCGTGGGATTTTGACGAGCGAGCGAGGAGCGAGATAGGTGAGAAAAGAGAGAGAGAGAGTGCTTGCTTTGCTGCTGTTGGCTCTAATCTGCTGCTTGTGGCCGAGTGCGCGAGAGAACGAGGTTGAAAGAGGCAAGTGAATTGAAGAAAGAAGAAGTCTAACAGCTTTTATTGCAACTTGCAACTTTTTTTTTGTCAATATTTATAATACACTTCTCTGAGAGTGAGTAGTAGTCACAGTCAGTAAGTTACTTGCGCTTTCAACTTTACTTTAGGCAGTTAAGTGGAGAGAGAGAGAGAGAACGAGTGAGCTAGTTTTTTTTTCTTCACATATGTTTAATTGCTCATGATGACATTTGAGTCGCGTCAAATTTGCTAAATGGTGGAAATTTGGGTTTGTATTAATAATTAACTTGATTTTTTGGTTTTTCTTGTCTAGAAGTTTTGTTGGATATTGTGAGCGTCAGTTTTGATTCGAAATCTGTCAACATGGCTGATAAGGAGGATTTAGAAAAGACGATTGCCGAGGACTTGGTCGTCACCAAGTACAAGATGGCTGCGGAAATCACCAACAGTAAGTTTAATGTTCATTTAAGTTTTGGGGAAAGTTTGGCATAGCATATGACTAATTACAATTAAATGATGTGAGCACGTCATGCATTCAAATTTGCTATAAATTTAAACTATAATACGGTGGTGCATGAAATATGCTCAAGATACTTTCTAAAATTTGTGAATGGTGTTGGATGCAAGATGGAAGCAACCTTTAACCTGATGAGTTCATTTCCTATTGTATTTCTAACTTGGTCATTTTCACCTCCTGTTGTTTTACAGAGGCTCTAAAGGCGGTAGCTGAGAAATGTGTTGTTGGAGGCTCCGTCAGGGAAATTTGTATATTGGGGGACAAGATTCTGGTGGAGGAAACGGGAAAGCAATTCAAGAAGGAAAAGGAGTTGAAGAAAGGTATGGATCACTTATCAATTCTCTAATTAAACAGCAGAAGTACACAATGTCTGCAAATTGTATATGATGTTAATGCATATTTATGTTTTTTTTGTTACAGGAATCGCTTTTCCAACGTGCATTTCGGTGAACAACTGTATTTGTCATTTCTCTCCACTAAATTCAGAGCCCGACTATGTACTCAAGGAAGAAGATGTTTGCAAGATGTAAGTAACTACACGTTTTGGGATAAAGTTGATAAGAGTAGACGGTTTAGACATATGTTTTAATCTCAAGTTAATGATAATCATAATTCACGTTTTGTTTGCTACACTCATCATACACTAAAAATACACAAGAGTGATTGTGGTTATTTTTTGATGACATTTACAGCGACATGGGTTGTCACATAGATGGATTCATAGCAGTTGTTGCTCATACACTAATCGTTTCCCCTAACGGTAAGGTTACTGGACGTAAAGCGGATGTGTGCTTAGCAGCTCACTACGCCTCGGAAGCAGCTTTGCGATTAGTGAAACCAGGAAATGAGGTATTGTAAATTATCGATGAACAATTTTGCTACTCTTGCTACTTTTATCCAGTTTAAATCTTCGTATATATCTAACTCACCAATTACTTTTATATTTATTTTCACAGTCCGACAAGGTAACAGAAGCTGTTCAAAAAATTGCTGAAAGTTACAAATGTAAGCCAATTGAAGGGATGCTGAGTCATCAGCTAGAGCAAAACCGTATTGATGGAGAGAAAACTATCATCCAAAATCCTAACGAAGCTCAAAGGAAAGAGTATGAAAAATGCACATTCGAACTTCATGAGGTGTATGCTGTGGATGTCCTTATATCAACTGGTGAAGGCCAAGTAAGTCATTAATTAAATTCGTATTTTCTGAACATCTACATGTGAAACAAGTTCTGGGATATTTATTAATTTTGCATTTTGTTCTCGATAGGGAAGGGAATTAGAAACACGCGTATCAGTGTACAAACGTACTGAGGATCAGTACATGCTTAAACTTAAGGCTTCCAGGGCTTTCTTCAGTGAGGTAAATTTGCCTTTTATCAAAGTCAAGATTGTTAAGTGTCGTTATAAACATAATATTTGATTTGACTGTAATATCTCTCTGAACTTTTAGGTGCAAAACAAACATGGCATGATGGCTTTCAACTTGAGAGATTTCGATGACGAAAAGAAAGCCAAGATGGGAGTTGTTGAATGTGTCAAAAACAAGCTTATTGAACCCTACCAGGTTCTCTATGAAAAACCAGGTACAAACACACTACGCAGTAAAAATGAAACTTGCAAACTGCCAATGTGACGTAGTTGTTTGTTTTTCAATTTTTAAGACTAATTGTCCTTTTGTCTTTTTTCATTGTTTCAGGTGAAATCGTAGCACAGTTCAAGTTTACGGTATTGCTAATGCCAGCGGGATTGCATAAAATCACTGGATTGCCTTTGGATCCTACTCTCTTTGAATCAGAAAATAAAATTGAAGATGAAGATCTAAAGGTTAGAAATATGATTAGGATATTCTTGTGTTTTTTGCTTATTTTTGTAAATGTACAGTCTAATAATAAGTTTTTTCTCATTTTTATAGAAATTGTTGGCGTCAGGTGTTAATCCCAGTAAAAAGAAGAAGAAGAACAAGGCCGCGGCTGGTTCCGGTGATGCTAAGGCGAAACCTGCGGGGCAAAATGGTGAAAATGAGTGTTGATCCGTTTCGGTTAAGACTGGTCGGTTCATGCATTATAATTAAATGTATTTTGTTTTTTTCTTAAATACAAAATGGAAACAATACAACCTAGAACCGCAACAATTACAACAATATGTAATGACTTCACATATTATTAAATAATATGGATTTTTGCAAAAGGGAACCTCTTGTATTTAGATTTTAGATACTGTAATTCTAATTATTACTCAACAATCATCCATTGATGCATACAAATTATATATTATGCAACTCTACATTGTTAGAATTTAGACATTCTTCTTCCATTGGTTTATATAATTTGAATTCTCAAAAATTCGTTCCACTATGCGTTTTGTAAGTACTTATTTTTTTCTAATGTTAAACTATTTTATGAAAAATAGTCAGAGAGCATCCCGGTTTGTGTGTGTGTATCCAGTGAATGCCATTTCTAAGATTTTTTATTGGCAGTTTAATAAGCAATTCATATATACAGTTTGAAATAAAAGCTTTTTTTGTGAAGGTATTTTCCGTGACTTTTGCACGTTTTTACAGAGTTAATTATGCAACATTATATGGTTTAAATCGATGATAGCGTTAATTATTATTAGAGGAAAGCAGCAGCATAAATGTAATTTAAAATTTTGCTGGTAAAAATTATACATTCGATAGGCACCGCTTCACGAACCAATCTTAATCATCCCCCACACACTGCTACTATCAATTAGAAAACTCTATTTTGTTTCAAATTTTCATGGCATGTCTTTTCATTTGTTATACCACGTAAAAAATTTAATCGATATTTAGGAAAAATAAATACAAATTACAAAATTGTTAGTACCGCAGCACTTTCACTTTAAACGAAAGTACATTGTACGTCGTAGTAATTAGCATAATTATGATAATATGACGGTGACGGCGTGTGTCTGCTATTCATAAAATTACAGACAACGTGTCATCGGGTGCAGTTGAACGAAATCATGTGGAAAGTTATGTGACCTTTTTTGTGTGTAAAGTTTTTTGGAAATAAAGACTTTTTGAAGCGTTTTTCTTATGCGAGCGGAATGTGTCCGTACAATTTTTTATGTCTCATATCACTATTTGCTATAAAACTTCATTAATCATCCCCAGATATTATTAACTGACTATTTTATGATGGCATTTTATTAGACTTTTTTAAATACACAACATGGTACGGCAGATGTACGTAACCCGATATTCGATATATACAAGGCGAAAAACTACAGAGGAACTGTTGAATCAATATTTACCTACATTATTCATTTTAAATAATCTATTAAAATATGAATCAACTTTATATGGGCTTCGTAGCTGGCTTCTCTGCTTTAGCTGCAGGTGCTGCTGGCGAAGCTGTTTGGGATTCCGATGACAAATCCATTATTTTCTTCCATCCCGTCTCTGCCAGTTTTGGTATTGTTTCTGGAGAGTCGGCGATGGCTTCAGCCACCCAGGCGATACTTTTGTTCCAGGCTGGTTTGACAACACCATTTATCGGACTGCTCACTCCTGAAAGGTCAAAGTTGAGCCATTCCTTGCGAAAGTCAGTAACCGCCTGTAACAAATAAAGATTAGATTAATTATCAAACCAAAAAAAACCCTTATGATGTATATTATATTGTTTCCGGTCCGCATTCTGAACCACTGCTCTGCCACTTACTTGTGAATATGGTTTGACATTAGTGCTAACTGACGAGGTCACGTATTCCGTCCACTTTTTAACATCCGGATTGGCTTCATAAAGAGCTCGCATGTCCTTCTTAAGTATCGCATAATTATCTATCGTTTCATCCGTGCCCTTCCACAGTCCGGCTTCATAGTACAAGTAAACTGTGCCGCCTGCCAAACCAGCTTTCGTTGATAATCTAAAAATAAATATATGCATATTTGGAACATTAATAGATTGTCGAAGCAATTAATATAACTTTACCAACATACCACTTTAATTTTAAACACCATCACCCGCACTAGAAACTATTATAATGATTACTGGAGTTAATATTACCAAATAAATCCAGCGACAAATTAAAATCATTAAAATAAAATATACAAACCTGATTAATCCGCCTAATTTTCTAAGAGCCATCTTCCCGATTATTGAATACGATCCACTATAATAGTTTCTGCTTCTTTTCAAAAAGATAATTTGTTAATTAATTAGTGCTACATTTGTCAGTTTTTTTGCCGTTAATTTATTGACCGAGGGAAGAAATGAACCGGGCAAGCAAAATGTGGACTGTGGAATAGTCAGAGCAGCTGATACAGACGATCAGATGGTTGGGTTGGGTGCGAGTTGCATGGCCACTTGCATGAATTCTCTTGCAATCTGCATTGCATTACGTGCAAATTTGATAAGAACGCTACCGGTACAGTTTAATTAATTAGTTTAATTAATTGTAGATATGGATGAAGACGAAATTGTCGAGTTGTGTGCCTCAGGCATCTTCCCCAAACTCCCATTTTACCTGGAGGAACGAGAGGAATCGAGTTTGAAAGCGTTTTTTGATAACCCGAAGGATAACATCTCGGAAGACAAGTCGAATGGGGACCCTGGAACCAAAGTTATCTGCCCGATATCGGTGACAGAAAGAAGGGAGATTTTAATCAAGGTTTTGAAAAAAGTGGAGGACGATGGAGGGTTGTATTGGTGGCAAAAATTGCCCTCCAAATCACGCGTAAAGGTTATATTGTTTCTCAGTGAAAGCGTACACGGATTGCAGTTGTGGTCGGACAGTGATTGTGGTGGACTTGTGATAAAAATTTGTAATGCAATTAGAAAGATTAATGTGGAGGGAGAGGAGGTGGAGGAAAGTGAAAATGGATTAGCGTCATGGTTTAGGAGGGATTACGATGAGTGTTTGACACCGAACGAGACTGATTTTCATAATATCCTGTTGTCGGTTAGGAAAAAGTTTAGTAAGGCGGATTGGAAGTACTTTCCAGCTTGTGTTCATGGATTTGGGTGGATCATACAACAAATTTCTGTAAGAAAAGTTGAAAGTATTATAGAATACACGGTTTCATTGCTTATGCAAAAGGCACAGCTAACTCCTAGCTTTAATTTAATATTGTTTAATTTTTTATTTAATTGCATATCTCACAGAAACCTCTGCTGACTAATTCTATCGATATGACGCTACCTCCTGCCTTATTATTTTCGGATGACCACTATGATGATTTTAAAGTGCTTGGACTGAAAATCCTAGCTCACATTGTCCATACCACCGTAAGTTTACTCAAACTACTGGTATACCAACTCAATAACCAACTAACATAACAATGGGCTGTTTTTCATGAACCATTTTAGGACAAAGCTGACTTAATCAGAAATAACTGGGCAAACGTTATATACGACGCTGTGCAGCGTCATTGTACAGATAAGGATCCAGTTGTAATCGAACTTATGATGTCCATTCTCTTTAAAGTACTTGAAATTATTGAGAAAAATCCATTGGTTCACAATTCTGAGGTATTTCTTATTGCCCATATAAGCATTTAACACGAACAAAAATGGCAAATGATATTTTTCTGTTGCGCAAAAACTCATTTTCATGGGATTAGTTAATTTTTCATGCAATCATTGATACTTTCTCCAAACAGTTTACAAAGCACGACCAGCTTCTCAAGCAAATCCTTTTCCAAATGGAATTTAGTAGCGACCTTGACCAGAAACGTACGTGGCTTCCTATATTAAATACCTACTTGAATACGCTCGGACTAGCAACCCTTCACTGGAGCGACAAAATATGTGATGTCCTTCGCGATTATTCGATATGCAGTGACTTTAATATTTGGAGCATGGTTCTCGATGTAAGAAATAAATTTTTACATACATATGAAGAGACAAATATGATTACATTTTAAACTAATTCCATCATTGCCATCTTATCATGAATCACAGGTTACAGCTACTCTCGTTAGAAACACATGGATCAAACCACCCTGTGAAAGTATTACGGAAATCATCCTGCGTGTAGTTTTCAACGTTTCGTCATTTCACGCTGTGTGTGTGCCTGATGAAGCGAAGAATGAAATGGTAGGAAAGGCATCCAGTTGCTTGCAGTTATTACGGAAATGTGATCAGTTCATAGGTGTGGAAAGCCAGATTAAAGAAATCACGGAAACCGGAAATTCTCAGCTTCTTCATCCTGATTTTATCAAATGTCTTGAAGGAATTTTAAGTACATAAATAAGTACACAGTTTTTGTATGTTTGTATGTTTTTTATAAAAGTAACGTTTAATAAACAATGAATGCATTTATGTCGAAAAGTGTATAAATAAACTGAATTATTTCCTAACTTATGGAGAAGGAAAGGGAAGAAAAATACTCTTAGATCTACCTACATACGAATATTATGATTATGATGTACTATTAAATCGAGAGGCTACATAAATTATACATAATGTACATAACGTTAAACGAAGTCAGATGTAAAAGCGCCTATAGAATGCTGGTTGTCTGTTTTAATTACTTAATTATCCACTAACGCTCACAAACATCATCAGGCATCTGCACATTCAGTTACAGCTCCAGCTCTCCAAGATATATTTTCTTGTCCACTCCCGCTGACATCACTGAAACAAAAAAAGAAAGCATTTTCAATCATTTCTGCCTTTTGTAGGATAGTTAGATGATCAAAATAACATTATGATGCTGCATTCAACAAAATCAATTACATATTGGCTCCTCAGGATGAATATCAACAGCTACTACTGAGCCCTCATGTCCTGGAAGCTGATACTGAATTTGTCGGGTATTGGTATCCCAAACGTAGACGTATCTATCAGAACTTCCCGACGTTACTCTTTGCCCATCTTTAGACCAGGAACACTTCAGTAAGTATTTCTCAAACCCATGACTATGACCTAGAAAACATTTAGAAGTATTTATAATAATTTTCCGATGTAAGTATTAGTATTGCAACATTTTCAACGTCAACAAGTTTGACGTAACCAACCTTGAAATATTTTCATGCATCTCTCCCGGGGAGCAAATGGCCTAACGTCCCATATTCTCATCGTTCCATCCATTGAATTACTTAGAACATAACTAAACAAAAAAAACCATTTATCATTTTATGCAACTGGAATAATCCATAGCAGTCAGTCAACCAACTGAATTGCGTACCTTCCATCTGGAGAAAGATCTAAACATGTGATGGTGTCCGTGTGACCTTTCAAGGTAAAGGACACATCAGCTTTACGAAGGTCCCAAACCTTAATTTCATTGTCGATCCCGCCACTGACAACCTGCTGAGTACTTTCGCCAAACGTAACAGCAGTAACCTGATATACCGAGTTAAGGTTGACAACGGAGCCACGTCGCCGGATATCCCACACACGAACCTGAGCGTCGTCGCTTCCACTAACGACTAGAGGGGGTCCAGCCTTGGCTTCTCCAACAGCATTGACAAAATTTGTGTGTCCCTTCAAGCGTTTAATTCTAGATCCAGATGATACATCCCACACTCCAACTGTCTTGTCGACGGAAGCGGTGTACAACATTGACCCATCATAGTTGAATCGTAAATCACAAATCGTTCCTCCGTGCGATGGCTGCATTATGGCACTGTCACACTCGCCATACGTTTGCCACAGAACTGTCGAATCAGAAAAAAATACAGACAAGTTATTAAAAGAAGTAAAAGTAACATTATTTAAAGAACATCATTAACTTACAAACACTGCGTTCTGAACCGGCTGACGCCAACACATTTCCTTTTGGGCTAAATCTGGAGCACAGAATTTCTGCAGCATGACCTTCAAGGAGCATGATAGGTGACAATAAAGATGAGGTTCTCTTTGGCTTCGGCTAAAATTTTATAACGACATTATAGGTCGTCATACGTTTATACTTAAACCACCGTATTAAGTTAGTTAAGACAGATATTTCAAGTTTAGACATAAAGACACTTACCCCTTCTGAGTCATATTCCATTAAATCCATTCTTGACTTCTTGGACGCTGGAATAAGGCTCATATTATCTGAAGGGCGCTTGGGCCCAAATTCTGACGGCATAATACTAACTTGAATTAACTACCCTTCCGACTAATTTTAATTAAAAACAGTTTTTGCTGGCGCGACTTTTGGTATTGGTCACTTTAAAATTCAATTGGAAACTAGGTTTGTCAAATTAATTAAAGTAACAGAAACGCTCAAACATAAAAACAACTGGACCAGGAACCATAATTAATTAAGTAAACGCCAAAATATGTAATTTATAGTAATTACTAATTACTCAATTTATCAGTTGATATTTTTATGCCAAGTTTAATTGAAGCCGGTGGAGTGGAGGAAAGCGCAATGCAAGCGAAAGCAAATGAATGAAGGATACCTTGTTTATGTTTTCAACAACCAAGTTTGTATCTCCCTCCAAGAAATGTACACAGATGGGGCACCTTTGAGACAAACAAATGCACCTGGCCGAAGTGAGATGGGCTATTTTTATGCGCCGTTGTAGATTCATTGCAGTTGTTGAATCCCTTTCGTGACCGATGGCCGATGGATGACCGAGACCGACCTGACTGACCCCGGGTCACGTGTCAGTGACCCATGACCCTTAAAGAATCAATGAAAGGAGACGACTTGAAAGTTGGAGGGCTCGGTACTCCACTAGTTTTTATTTGGAGGTAAAGGATAAATGATTTTTAAATAAGATTATTTTAAAGCTAATTTATGTCAATACATTCATATCATTAAATTAATATACGTCATAAGTTGAGCTTGAAATAAGTTGGTTGATTTTTAGTTGAAGAGCATTTTTTATAATATTTGTTGGAGAATTACTTTTATTTTATTTCCGATTAACAAAAGTACTTTTCCCATTTAAAAAATAATCAAAAAATGATCCAGTATCGAAAATACATTAATCTTGGCTCAAATTGCACCTTTTACATACAACATAATCCACGACGAAACAGAGCATTAACGTTTCTTTCCCTTCTTTTTGCCACCACCACTTGGATTATCACCACTTCCATGAGGTTTATTCACCTTTTCCACCCTCGTCTTCAGCTTAGGTATCATCTCTCCGCAGTACACAAGGATTGAATCACCTGCAAAAAAAATAAAAATATTATTCATCATACCTAAATTGACATTTATGTAAAAAGTAAGATCAAATCTCTGAATAAATTGTAATTGAAAAATTTACAATTAGGGATTAGGAAACTTACGATTGGGGAAATTAGGGTTTATTGGGCTTCCATCATCATTTTTAAAATGAACTCGGATTCTACCACGAATTGTTGGTTCATGAGATTTCTCCCGCGAGTACACTTTATTCTCTACTCCAACTGTGAAGCCAGCCGCAGCCAAAACATCCCTAATTTCTTGATAATTTGGATCTTCGCATGCCTGCAAAAATAACATAAAACAAAATTTCATGAATAATCAGCAATCACAACTGGAAAACCAGAGGTCGGCAACAAAATAGCCGAATGTATTAGACGCCCATAATCAACTGAAAAACAAGAAATACTAACCTTATCTTTTGGAATTCTTCTTCCCTCAGAAATCGTCTTTTTGCTGTTTATGTACTGGGGATAGATACATATCCATCTAATTAATAAAAAATGTAGAGAAAAACATTAAAATTAGTCTACCGATGAACACTGAATGACTGAACACAAACATACACGACACGCAAGAGTTATCCTTTTAAGATTAAATATTTGGCACAATTAGTAAAAAATGGTTTTAAAATTCTTACCTTTCCTTATCACTGAACTTTTTGTTTTTCTTAATGTCCATACTGCAAATCCTTATAGGCGACAATCAACTCGAAATAGTTAATTAATCCACAATCCGCATCATCCGACGCTAACTGGTTAACAATTAAACCATCTGTTCACTAACTACTTTCACTGTTTACGAACAACAACGCTCAGATGATGAGACAAGTCAAGGATATCCCAGCAGCCAGAGTCTAGCAAAATATTGCATGCAAAAGTTCTGTTTTGAAACACCCGCCCTTCAGCAGTTTAGTAATATGGAGCAAACTGAGACATCTTAGTGCACATAATAGATTCTACGCGTGATACAATACAATGAACTTGTACCTACTTGACGAATTGGACGAAAAAACGGTCATTCATGCCATGCATGCCACAAAAACATCGAATCTGTAAATCATAATTGATTCACTTTCAAACACGGTTTCGTTAAAAAATGAGTCGCTCATAATTATGTAATTAAAAAGTTGACGGTTTTAAATTAAACATTCATTCATGACTAAACGAGTAACGAACCACATGCTTTTCTTTGTTTGATAAAAACAAATTCATCCATTTTGTGTGTTTGGAATGTGCATGAATGAAGAATTCAGACCTAAAGGTGTAAAGTAGGTAGGTATATCGTGTCATGATGTCATCATCATCATTTTTATCCTGATTCATGCAATATTTTTATTAAACCGTTTCATACAAGTTGTCTTTCTCATAAAAATTTCTCACCCCAAACAAAACCCTAAAAAAATTCCACATTCTAATTCTAATCCCTTTTCACACAACCCTAGTAGATAAAAGAGAAGAAGAAGAAAGGATACCAAAAGCTACACAGGTAGGTATATGAATAGTATGGGTGCATAGCGCAGCATAAGCACAGAGTACAAAACTGCTCTGCTGAAGAAAACGACCGTTACCCATTTTCCAGAGACTGGCGGTGATTGCATTCACACTTGAGCTTATACTCTACTATGCATGCATGCAGTTTGTTGAGAGATGTTTGTGTCAGTTGTTGTGAGTGAGCTCTGTTTTTCTGTTTGTTGAACTGGTTCAGTTGTTCGGTGGTTTTTTTGACCACTGTTCATTCCACAACGCTAGCGGTCAAACAGTCACTCTAACTGCAGTTTTTTCAGTAGTGCTTTTTTTTACGGTTGCGGTGGCTGCTGGATTTTTGTTGTAATTTTTAACTTTTGAAGATTTTTCGGGGACTTGGGCGCGAGGAGGTGGGAGGAGATTTGCAGCTCGTGTCGCGTTGTCAAAATATTCAAAACAGTGAAGTGACTAGAGTGGACAGCGTTGCAAAACTGACGATAAAGCAAATTGGTAAGTTTTTAAATTAATATGCTAATTGGTACGTGTCCGTGATGAAACTGGGAGTTGGGAGACACTAGCGGTTATAGCGGTACAGTCCGTGATATGCCATTAAATGGCATATCACTGGGTACAATTGCAACGAATGTAAATGATTTTGGTGTAATATGGAAATTACTTATCTTTTTTAGGATTTGAACTTATGAAGGGAGAGCCAGTTTAAAAGAAAATCATGACGAAAACACGGAACCAAGCGAAAACTCAACAGGACAACAATGGGCGCCGATCGGGATCTGATTCTGAGGCTAATAGTAATAGTGGATCTGATCAGGGACAAGGAGGTTGCATCCAGCCTGTGCGGAAGTTAATTGACAAGTACAGCACACCGCGGTAAGATCTTGCTGCTTATCACTACTTTACAAGATGGCCTATTATGGTAATCAAAATTGTCTTCATTTGGGTATTGGGTTCATCCAAATTCATAGCTGGACAATGAAATGTTTTAGTTGTGCGATATGCTTTACCATTCTGCCACGACTAGACACTCACAGAAGTACCCTCATCATCACAGGTCTTTAGCAGTGTCGTGTGCAAAGTCTTATCATAAGACTCTCTGTCGTTTCACTCATTGTCAGTTAATTATTGTTACGATGTATTTTCTTGAGACGAACTCCTTCCTAATTATATTATTATTTTTTCGTAATATTCCTATGAAGGCGTTCAATTAAGTTAGATACTCACTCGTGCAACAAGCTCAAACCCCATCAACATAATCAGAAGCCCTTTTTTATCCTCTATAATAAATTCCAGTGACCTACTTCTATTATAGTTGATCCTATCACTGTTTCCAATCGTTGTTCTCATAATCATAAAACCCTCCTCATTTGCTTTGCAATTAAAACCCAATTGCAATTCTTACCTTTTTTACTATGGGTATACTTGAACGGGAACGGGAGTCGGGAATGGGACTATTGGGATTTTATAAGTACAATGCTAAAACTGAAAGAAATGCCAAGTGAATTGAATGTGATTGCTAATGCAAATACTAAATTCACAATATCAAATTATTCTGATTTCAGTAAAGGGAGTGCTCGACCTCCAACAACTCCAGCTTCGACTGCTCGAAGAATGGGCCCTCCTTCATCTGCAGCAAGAAGTGTTCCAAGGCCTGGACCTTCCTCCGTCTTAAGAGTCAACAATGATTTCAATCGCTTTCAGTCAAGAGAATCCGACCCCGTGGAAGTTTACTGTCGTATTAAACCTTTGGATGAAGATTCAGCTGCGTTCAACCGCAGCTGCATTCAGATTCTAGATGACACAAGTTTAGCACTGATTCCTCCCGACACCTCCATTGCATTCAAGCTTGGAACTGCCAAAGAAAGTCATTACGCTTTTCAGCGTGTGTTTGGTAGTGACGCTACCCAGAAACGCATTTTTGACGATATTTCTTTACCGTTAGTTAAGGTAAAGAATCTATCTTATTAATATGTAGTAATAAGTGTTTAGTATTCCATTCCAATTTCGTTAACCAGAATGAAATTTTTTTATAAAATATTTTAGGATTTCCTTCAGGGGAAGAATGCGTTGCTATTTGCGTATGGTGTTACTGGTTCTGGGTATGCTTTCTAATCTTATATTATATTGTGTTATTTTATACTTGCATTTCACTCATTTCAGTTACATTATTGATTAACTAAAATTTTCTTCTTACATCAGGAAAACTTTTACCATGTCTGGAAACAGCACTGATAGTGGCATCATGCCCAGATGCCTTGACGTGATTTTCAATTCGATTTCAAAGAATCGTGCTAGTAAACATGTTTTCAAACCAGATCGATTGAACGGATTTGAGGCGCAATCGAAAGCGGATGCAATGCTGGACCGTCAAAAGGAAATGCATGACAAACAAAGAGACACAGCTAAAACGCCACGGCGAAAGTAAGTTGTGAATATAAATGCGAATATATACTTGTCTTGTTACCTGATTGAATGAATGCAAGTTTTTGTCTTTGTTTAAATTTTTTAATAATGCTTATTATCTTGCATAAACTCAGTGGGCGTGCTCCAATATCCGAGTATGGATTGGATCAGTATCTCAATCGCGTCAGAGATGAAACAACGCTCCCAATCGGGAGTGAAGACTCATTGTATTCCGTATTTGTAACCTACGTGGAGATTTACAACAATTCCGTGTATGATTTACTGGATGAAGCACCAATAGACTCGATGAAAACCCGAGGAGCTATGCAAAACAAGCTGCTTCGTGAGGATGCAAATCGTAATGTGTACGTTAATGGAGTTACTGAGGTGGAGGTTGAATCTCCAGAAGATGCATTTGGGGTGTACTTGAGAGGACAACGTCGTCGTCGTTTGGCTCACACTGCTTTGAATACTGAATCCAGTCGAAGTCATTCAATCTTCAACATTCGTCTCGTTCAGGTATGCATAACACTGACATGTTTTTAATTATGGATGCGTTTTCCCGATTTTACACATGAAATTAATAATATTCCAATTCATACATAGGCGCCGCTTGATCATGAAGGGGAAGAAGTTGCAGAGGGCAATAAATTGATTAATGTTAGTCAATTATCGCTAGTGGATTTGGCCGGAAGTGAACGTCATACAAGAACGCAAGCTACAGGCGATCGTTTGAAAGAAGCAGGTACGCACACAAAAATGTGTTAATGTTGGTTGGAAAAACAAAGTTCAGCTTACTTAACTGCACCAGGAGCTTGTTTTAATTTAATTACTCTACTATTCACACAGGGAACATTAACAATTCTTTGATGACCCTCCGAAAATGCATGGACATTCTTCGTGAAAACCAAAAGCATCCGTCATCTAACCGTGTGGTACCCTACCGTGATTCCAAGTTGACCCATTTCCTCAAGAACTACTTTGATGGTGAAGGTCGCGTTCGAATGATTTTATGCGTAAATCCCAAGAATGAAGACTACGATGAGAATCTTGTAAGATGTTTGTTTAATGAGTATTTTCAAACGTTAGTTCGAATTCGAATTATTCATCTTTTTTTTACCCGACTGATTTATATTTTTCTAGCACGTGATGACCTTTGCGGAACTCACACAAGAGGTTCAGATTGTGCGACCTGTGGAGAAAAAACTTGACCCTATGACACCTCACAGAATGAAGGCGAATGAAATGTACAAGGAGGCGAAACGACAATTGGTGCAAGAGAAGATCATTGAAGAGCATCAGTTACCAAGCAGTGATGTTCAGATGGTATTTGGTTTGGGAATTCCCATTCCATTATGCAAAATGTCAAAATCAACTGAACAGGAAATGCTGTCGACTCTACGGAAAGCCCTAGAGTTGAGAGTCAAGGGAAAAGGAGAGCTGACCAATTACATAGCCGAGAAACGTAAGGCGAACTTTTTTATTTAAGTATCTTATTTTATCATTTTTTCATGTGGAAGTAAGCAAATAATGTGATAATGACATTTTTCTCGTCTTCAGGGCAAAGTTTCCGCCTGAGGCTGTTGGGAATTGAGCGAGAAATGGAGACCCTACGTTCTGAAAATACGAGCTTTCGATCTCATATAGAACGAATAAATGCGGATAAGGAAAGATTGGACAACGTGATTCGAGAAACATTATTCGAAAAAGGAGAACTGGAAACAAAGTACAAGGAACAGGAAAGGCAAATACGTTCGTTGGAGGAAGAGGTATGAGAATGAGAACGGACTCGCTTCACTTCTTTTGACCTTTTGACCACTTGAATATGACGCTATAATTTATGACCCAGAGATCAACTACTTAATCATGATTTTTTTATTATAGCTATTAGTATGTAAAATGGAAATTCGCCAGCGTGATCTTGCCCATCACAAAGAAAAGCAAACACTTAGAGGAGATATGGATTTGCAGCGAGAATTAGATGCTCTAAAACAGGAGCGTGCATTGCAACAAGAGAAGGCAAAACTTGAGGTACTGCACTTGTGTAAAATCGATATTTTAATATGCCGACGATTTTGTGATGTCTCTCATTTTTATGCATTTTTTATCCTTTTTTCTTGCTGTCAACAGGCTGAATTCCGAAATAAAGAAAAAACGATTGAAGCTGTTCGAGAGTTGGTAACCGGGATTGATTCTCCGGGCCGCACAAGAGGCTCCCGAGTCGCTAGATCATCTCGAAGTGTTGCTGCCCTTGAATTGTCTACAACTAGCTCAGAATCAGACATTCCCTCCGTTATTGCCAAGTCTGACCAACGATCTACCAGGTCAAGATTCATGTCTACCCCAGTCCTCCATGAGTCTGTAAGCATTCAAGTTAATCCTCCGTCAACAAGCCGTCGCGTAAGCACAATATAAGTCCATTTTCGAAATTTTATCTTCGCCGTAAAAGTTTGTTGTAAATTTAAAGGACTGTCAATTATAATTTCATATGATATTTTTTTGGTTTCAGAACGCTCTAGTTAGTGGTAACCCGAGATATGGGCGTGCTCGCTCGACGGATACGGATATCTGGGTAGAACATACTGATAGAGCAGTTATTTACAAACCCCAAACAGTATTTCAACCCGTTATGAAGAAGAAGAAATCAGTCAACAAGTTGACCTCGGCGGATGACGTTAAGGGAGCCTCCAGGTATTGCCTTCTGACACAAGAACCTGATTCTGATGGGGATATTCAAACCAAACTTTACAAGGTCAGTCAGGTACATGACGTCAAGAATTATTTGTAAATGTACCAAATATCATATATTCTATCGATTTGCCATAAAAATTTGCTTGCAATGTTTCAACGTGTTTGTTGAACTCAGGGCGAAATAAATCCTACAATTACTGGCGGAGCGAACATGGTTCTAAAGGATGTCGAGTCTTTGAGACAGCTTTCGCCAACCGGGGCAGGATCTCCTAGTCGTAAGCGACCTTCCAACACCTCACCCGGACCTCATCGTTCTCGACGAAGTCGCGGTCTTGGAATCGGGGATGAAGCTGATGGTGTTACATACAGCGAAGTAGAGGAGCGTTGTCGGCACGCAATCTCAAACATTGACTCAAAAACCAGTCGACATAGCCGCAAACGAGATAATGAGTAATTTTTTTTATTTAAGTTGTTATATGGCTTTGTGAATAGGTAGAATTAACTTGCTAGGAGTATAGTAGAAATATCGATGAGTCTTCAAGTGTCAAGTGTATAAATATTTTCGCAATAATGATGACAAGTGTTTATTAATACAAGATTATATGCATGAGTGAGTGTTAATTGCCAAATTCTAGCTCGATGAAGCATTATTAAACTATTTTATATTTTTTGCTACATTATTATTTATACTGCTCCGTTTTCTTCGATTTTATCAGTTTTGTTTTATGATATGTGTGTGAATTTTAAAATTTTAATTATACGTAACTTTACTACGGGAGTGAATTTAAGTACGTACTATTATATGATCCAGTAATAACTTTGTTTCATGCATGATTGTTGGTTGGATTCATTGGATTGTCTTTTGGTAATATTATTGTTAGATGACGATCCATTATTGCCATAAAATCGTTCAGATATGATACTTTTAACTTTGTAGGTGTGTGGTTCACTCCACCGTAACAGCATATTCCTATGATGCAGCCAGTTATTCTTATTGACTGGCATGTTATCACAATAATTTTATGTTTTTTTAACTACACAAATTGAGTAATTTTGTTTGTTTGTAAGAATAATAAACATTGTGACGTGTTACACTATTAAATAAAATTACTTTTTAAGTCGATTTATTTTTAGTCTTTGCTTGTACAATGTATTTAGTATAACTATCACTGGCGCTGCCGTTACCTGTCCTGTCGTTCCTTTCAAGGAGGTTTCGACCCTGGAGGGACTTCATGATCATGATCCCGCTTAGGCTTGAGAAGTGGCACTGAATGGAATAGGATAAACCCTAGGATCAAGGGTGCCACATAAAATAAAGGACTTCTCTTCGACATTAGTGGATGATGATGTTGAATCCCAATAATAACTACACAGTAACTTCCGGATTGACGTTTAACGGTGCAGGTGCTTCGAGCACTAGAAATAACGGCATCATCATGAGTTGGTTTTTGATTGTAGACGAGATCTAAACTTATGTATATTTCTTGTATTTATGAATTGCTACCTTCTCAGGCAATAATGAATAGTAGAAAAGAATACTTCATGAAAATGTGATTGTCACGCCAAAAATGCAGAGATCATTGGAAATGGAACTAGAGTCTAGTTACTAGACTAGCCCACCGCTATAAGCCCGTGATGTGTCACACTAAGTCAACACAAACAATAATTTTCAATTCAAATTATTTCCTCAAAAAACTACAACATAATTGAGCAATTACTCATAGTCATGCTCCTGTTTGCTCACCATATGAATATCCTGTCTTTATGAATGCAGTGGAGTAGAATGAAGAAGCGAACGAAAACACGTTGTATACTTCACTCTACTAAAGGCAAAATCTCTACTAAAAATTTAGCTTTCTATAATCCAAAACAGAAACCTGGAGGAGGTGGAGCAAACAAAACTGCCATTTACCAAAGTATAATTTTAATGAATAGTATACGGCACGGCTATAACGGTTATCATTTTTATTAGCAGTCACCGTTGTTGCGTTGCCAGATGATGTCCCATTTTCCATTTACCTAGTAAGCATTAATAAATTCATGCTAGCAAGTAGTGCTACGCTACTCTTCTACTCGCTCTGCCTGAATAGTAGGTAGAAAGAAAGCAGCGATGAATAGATTTCAACTTTTTGACATCTTTTTAATAGCAGCGCTAGCCAACTATAATAGTATCTGTTTGTCTCGTATGTCCGTCCAATGTAGTAGTTGTATATATTTTTTAATGCTTGTATTTATGTCAGTTAGTTAAGTATTTCATGAATATCTTAACGAGTGGACGATAATGCGTCAAATGTGTGGTTTTCGTGTGGCCCATGATGATCGATAAGATTACGCTACTTCCTTATAGCCGTTTACTGCATCATTTGCCATTTGCCATTCGTTCCTTCGTATTATCGGATTCGATCTCTCTATAATATCGCGTATCACAGATATATGCAAGCACTACTACAACGACCAATCTATATCCTTCTTTCTGCCTGTTTGTTATACACAACAAACAGTCAGACAAACAGAAGAAGTGGTATAGTTAGTAGCGTACAAATTCAATGCAACTTGTGTAATAAGGAAGGATGGCTAGTAGAATGTAAATAAAAGTCAGGTTGTCTCTGTACAAACTCAAACATAACTGAATTAAGAGTGAATTAAGAGTGCATTTTTTTGTAATACTAACTAATAGTTTGTACGAGTACATTCTCTCTCCAGAACAGCATTTATATTTATGTCGCTTCTTCCATCATCATCCTCCTCCTTCTCTCGTGATTATGTGATCTAATTTAATAAATTTCCACTACAACTTACCACTCTCATGTAATTATTATTTGGGAGTTGTGTGTGTGAAAAATGCGAATCTTTTTACCTTAACACCAAATGCAAATTTGCAATAATAATGATGATCAAGGTTTTAGTGTTTCATTAAACAAGCCAACTTGTTTTTGTTGGCATTTCATTCATCAAACAAGTTGATAAAGATACACGGCTCATTAAAAATAATAAAAAAGTGAATTGTTATTCGCAGCAGCGCAGAGAGCAAACTCTTAAATCGAATGGAATGAATGAATGGTTAAACTGGAATCAATGTGTTAATAAAAAACAATTATATAATTGAATAGATTTGACGATTGACTAAAAACGGTGTGATGAAGAAATGAACAGTTAAAGTGGGTCACACAGGGTTTCCTAAGACAGACAGAGTCGGATATCATAATTAACTGTTCTGTTACTATTATTGTGATTGGGTGGTTTTATTAACTGGCGTAAATTTGCAATTTTTGTGATATCGACGCTGTTTTCGATACGAGCTCTAATTTGAAGCGTTAACTGCTATTGCCAAGCTGTCGTCATTGTCAATAGAAAAGTCAAATGTACTGTACTGCATTTTACGTTATTATACCGATGATAATGATAATGAAGGTTGTGAATGTGTCTAAGTCGAAAGTGTAATTAGCATTTAAGTCAATTGTGGTTGCAGTGGGTGAAAAAAAATTTCGGACATTTTTATGATTTCGCCAAGGGGGTTGATCATTTTTATACAGCGGAAGTGGACCAGTGTTGAAAGTCGTCAAGCCATCTTATCTGTTGTCACTGGGAAAGCATCTTTCTTCGGGGGAAAGTGAAGTCGATGTAGTCAAATTTATATTGCCGTTCTGTCTGGTGGGGATCCTGTTATGGACCAGGATCGGCGCAATGGCCCGTTACGTTAAAGATCTTTACCTGGGGACTTCCTTGGAGGACCTGCAGCAAAGGGCAAAGCCTAAGATAGAACAGACCTCTTCCAAACTGTACGATAATATGTAGTATACAAATTTAAATAATTTATTATTATTATATAAGGGCCAAAAAATCATAATTTGCAAATTTTTCTTAATTTTAGGGTGATTAACAGCGCGGAGAAGATTTATGAACAGGCAGAAAAGGTGTACTTGGCTGGGAATGATGAGGAGTTGGCATATTTCTACTTTTTCCGATATGTTGACGCCATTTCAACTGCTCAAAAGAAGGATGACTACAAGAAAGACAAGCAATTCTACGATAAATTGATATCTCCCCAGAAATTCCGGAAGGCAATTGAAGCACTTGAGAAGCTTACTGATAGTCTCGACAGGCGGTATAAACTCAAAAAGGATGCAGAAAAGCACGAGTCGCTAGCCAGGAACAAAGAGTATAACGATGCACTTGAAAATGAAAAGAACTTCAAAAACCGAAAGGGGGGCAATGGAGAAGTTTCATCCGGTGGGGATGCTGTAAAAACATCCTTGTCAAGTATCAACGGAATCATCAAAACAAATGGGGTCGACAAACCTGGTGTAGAGAATGCTGGCATTACTCCGGGCGAGTTGAAAACCTTACTGGAGCAGAAAACAAAAAGGATATTACTAGTTGACTGCCGAGATCAGCACGACTTTTCAACTAATCATATTAATCATTCCAACTGCATTTCCATTCCGGCAACCGCTCTCAAGCAAGGGTGCGTGAAAAAAGTTGCAAATGCAAATATCCTTAAATCGATGTTGTAAAATTAACTTTTACCATGTTTATAATAAGTTTATTAATCGTTTCCTCAGGATGTCTGCTAACGCAATACTAAATGCCCTTAAGGAACATAATCCTGAATCTTATATGGACTGGAATAAGCGGAAAAGCTTTGATTGCATCATTTTGTATGACTGGAATTCCAGTTTTGACCACCGTCTTCCTGTCCTTGGTATAGTCTACGATGCTTTAACAAAGGTGAGTATTTTGGAGGAAATTTAAGTGATAAAATGTTAATTCTTCACTCTATACTTATATCAGCGTTCTTTAATGAAATTGTGCTATTGATTTCCAGTGGGATCAGCAGGATTCGAAGAGTACTAAAATTCAGGTTGTCCAAGGCGGCATGAAAAACATGTATTATACCTATCCCAACTTACTCACCAATCCCCAAACTGGAGCTAGCAGTACCTCCAGTAAAGTAAACGGAAATAGTTCGGAGTTGGGAGAACTGCGTAAGCTAGAGTCAATCTCGTACCCCGACTTAGATGACAGTTTCACGAGTTTACCTAGCCAGAATCGCTCAGAACCAAAAGATAGCAATGTAAATACAAATAATTTTAGCTCCAACAACGTACCTACTAACCTGAACTCGTCAAGCAAGAACGGTAGTAATCACTATGCTAATAACCTTACTAATGTACATGATGTGCCAAAGAGTGGTGGTGGAACAGTACCTGTAGATCGTTCCACGAAACCGATGCGTTTTCCTTCGAGCCAGAAAATTCCAAATGGAACTGTGAATGATGTGGTGGCATCAGAGTTAACTCATCCTCCTGAAGTCACTAAAAGTACTGAAAAGACTGACTTGAAAGTCCAAGAATATTCTCAAGCTCTTGATTCTGCTATTGAGTCAGCGAAAGATGTGGTAAAGAAGGAAACGGAAGTGAAAGCATTGGTCGACCAAGTAAGCAAACAAAGTCATGATGAAGAGATGCAACGTAGACTACAGGAAAAAGAAGAGGAGGTGGAACGCTTAAAAAAGCTGGCGGATCAAAGGAATGAACAGTTGGTACGTTTGAAAATAAATATAGAGATCATTTTTGTATTGTAAAAAATGTCATAAATTGTTGTGCATTACCCTAACGTAATATCCTGATTTACAACAGCAAAAGCTACAGGGTGAATACCTAAGCTTTCTCCGGGAGTCCAAAACAAAAAACTATCTGCCGAGAATCCGTACTCCCCCTGTCGAGGAGAACGTTAGAGCCAAAGAGTTGGAGAAGGAGCGGTTGGATAAAGAGGTCCAAGAACTAAGGATAGCACGAAAGAGGGATGCGGAACTTCGGGCTAAGAACCAAGCTGCCATTTCGGCCTCTGAGAAAAATGGAGAAAATCTTTCCCGACTCCCTCCAATACCCAATACCAATGCGTCTGGACCAGTTAATAAAGGCATTGTGAATGGGACACCGCAGTTACCATCGATTAACAATGCTGTTCCCCCTGTGAATCCACCTGCTCCTATTTTGAAGCCAACAACAGGAGCAGGAGCGGCTACATCATCGTCTGCCTCAAGACCCGTGTCACAAGATTCGTCAGGAGTCACTCGCATGAAGTTGAAAGACGAGTCAACAGAACCTCCCAGATCCTCTGCACTAAAGCGATCGCATTCACATCCAAACATCGCTCAGGTACATGCACTAATGCTTACTAATTCCTAGCTACGCTAAAAATTACTGGAGAAAAATTGTTTATCTAATAAAATATGACTATGAAATTTACCAGTCGCATGATGACGACATGAACACTGACGCAGCGAAAAATTCGCAAGTTCCAAGGGTAAATAGGGGACTGAAACCCAGTGGCCAGCGATCCTATGCTCCAGAACCTATTACTACTCCAAGTAGGAGATTTGCAAGGAATTTCGAAGTCGTCAGCAGTGTAAGCAAAAGCAAAACTATAACATATTTAAGTAGATGTTCCAAAATTTACATACAACATAGGTATGTTCGGATTCTTCTCAACATTCGTTGTTTTCCTTGCAGAGTGAGAAGTCAAAGACAGGCTTAAAAAATTTGGGCAATACGTGCTATATGAATTCTGTTATTCAGTGTCTGGCGCACACAATGAAGCTCGTCGATTATCTCCGGAAAGAAGAATATTCGTAAGGGACTTACGGAAATATTTTATCGATGTGAATATTTGATTACGTCCATTTTCTGTAATGAATAGTTAGTAATTACTTTTATTTTTTTGTTACGCTCATTGCAGAAGAGAGTGGCATCCTGCTAGAAGTCCCACTAAAGGTGAAGCTACCGAGGAGCTTGCAGCAGCAGTTAAACAAATGCACAGTGGCCACAGATCCATATCGTTACTAGATTTAAGGGTAATTAAATGTCTTAATTATAAAGAGTATTTAGTACATTAGTACATTTGTTCAGTTTTGGTATTTATACCATTTGCGTTTTTACAGACAACTGTAGGAAAGCACCATCGTAGCTTCCGTGGTTCAGAACAACAGGATTCGCATGAATTTATCACAATCATGTTGGACTGGATGCATGAGGAAATGAACCGCCAGGAAAAAATGCCTTTCAAGGAGCAGAAAAATGATGGATTGACTGATGAAGTGGCTGCTAGTAGAGCCTGGGAAGATTACAAAGTATGGGGAAACAATAATTTTGAAACTCCCTTCTGATTTTTTACCACTATTACATCCGCTCAAACCGTACTCGTTCGTGTAATTAACAAATTTTTTCTCTCTAGAAATCAAACGATTCGAAAATTTCTGAGCTCTTTTGCGGACATCAAAAATCGTGCGTGACTTGTGGAACCTGTAGTCGCCAGTCGGTAACTTTTGAACCCTTTTTCATCCTATCCGTGCCTATACCGAGTAATGGAAGGAAATGTGATATTCAGGTAAGTTCCTTATCGCTGCTATAAAGAAAACTACATCCGGTATAATTTATAATTGTAAAATGTGCATATTTTCATGTTCCCCACCAGCAATGTATTGATTTCTATACCACGGAAGAAGAAGTCGCTGATTGGAATTGTCCCCATTGCAAAAAGAAAGTTCGAGCTACAAAGAAGATAGACCTGTGGAGACTGCCTCCCTATTTAATTATTCACCTGCAAAGGTAATTAGACGTACAAGACGTACTATTCCATCTAATCAAAGCAAGTTTGTGCCAGGTAACTATTGCCTTCCTATCATGCTGTACTCTCTCATCTTCTGTTCTAGATTCTATTTTGATGGCTACTGGAAGAAGAGACTAACGGAAATTGACTTTCCTGTGGAAAACTTGAACTTAAACCCAAAGGTTTTAGGCAGGCAGAGTAGTAATAGTCATGCTAGTTATGACTATCAGTTATACGGTGTGTCAAATCATTATGGTTCTATGGACGGAGGACATTACACAGCGTACTGTAGACATATAGGAGCAGGGTAAGTAACGGAAATGGACAGAAGTTGTATCGATTTGACTAGAGTGGAATATGTGCTTGAAGATATTTTGAAATTAATTTGAAATTATATTTTTTTTGTTGTCAGGAACTGGTGGAAATTTGATGATCAGGAAGTGTGTCCGATTAATGCTAGAGACGTGTCGACTCCCGCCGCATATATTTTATTTTATCAAAATCGTAATTACTAATATACTTGCTAAGATATCATGATTATGTGTTGTACGTGTGATAGTGTACAGCGCTTTGAAAATTAACTTTTTATGTTACTTCTCGCATTACAATTTTTGACATTCGTTACTGTTCATATAATATATATTATATATATCTTTATTTGTCAAAAAACAAGATGAATTACTGTATTTAATTTAATGATAACAATGAATTATTATACTGTACTGGCAAATTAAATCAACAGTACCCCTTAAACAGAGGGAAGTGAACGTATGTATTCAAGACAATTATATTTGATTTAAATGAATATATATAGTCATGCATTACAAAGATATAGCTTTAGTGTGAAAACAACAATAATTTCCATTATTAATGCAAACATACGGTAATAATAATGAAATGAAACTCACTCTGGTCATTCCGCTAAATATACAAAAAAAAAAGAAATCTCGATCTGTTCAGTTGATTGATTGAACGTTGTTTGTAATAGACTCGTGTCATGTACATATAATTAGTTATGCTTTCGGTTGTTTTTTTTTGTACGAATGTATACTCTTTACTTTTTAATCCTGATTTGATTTTTGTTTTGTCTACGATTATACAAAACATTTAAAATTAAGTACGTTGTTTTGTATGCTGTATGTAGAAGAAATCTTATTCAGTAACATTATATGTAATAATTACAAACGTTTTTTAATGAAGGAAAGCTGTATATATTATTTTATATGCAGTAGTGGAGAAAGAACACGAGAAATCTTACATTTTTTTCACTTTTCAGCTACCTACATCCAGCACGACGCATAAATTTATGACAAATGCATTGACTTTCTTTTCACAAGCTGGCCATATTTTCTTAATTTGCCTGGTATCACAAGGTAAACTCAGTTTAATATTTTCACTGAAAATATTAACTTTATAATAATGTATTATATGTACAAAGGTATTTACAAAGCATTAATGAGTACTTAACAGTAACATATTTTTGACAAATTGGCTGATGCGCTTGCAAAAAGGTAAAACTAGAAACGTACATATTGTTTTATTGCATCTACATTTACCCAACCAGACACCCTTCTGCACTGCATATTGTAAAGTTCAGAAATACCATTAAAATTTTTGTTGAATGGAGACAGTCAAAACCCTAATTTCAAAAGTGTTCAAAGATGGATTTGTTCAGAAAAATCCACCACCCAAAGTCAACAAGTCTGTATCTCAATCAATCCCAAATTAACTTGAAACGTGAAAATAACAACTCAACTTCCATGAAACTTAATTAGGGAAATACATAGTGGACCATAGAAAAGGAAGTGCTTAACTGCTCATAGCTGTAGACATTTTTAATTGTTCAGTTACAAATTGAAATCCCATTAAAATAGTCAATGACAAATTTTTTGGTGGAGTTGGCTTAATTAGGTATGTATTTTATATTTTTTTACGCACGAAGGCAGAGAAGAGTAAAAGATGAAATATTTTTTGTAGATAAGATTGTACGTTTATGTGGTACAAACAAGCGTGTTGTTTCATAAATTTTCCTAGCACACTAAAATTGCAGCGGTAATTATTATTATATCGGACGTCAGTGAAAGTACGACAGTCATTCATGTTATAAATATTAATCATTTAAAAAAAGATATTGCAAAAAAAACGAAAATAATATATATAGCGATAAGTAAACGGTTGAAATGATCGTGCAGCAAACAAGAAAAAAAACAGACAAATTACTTTAAAAACTTTATACTGTGTGGGCAGAGGAACCTATTTTTTAACCGAGCGTACGAATTTACACAAATACTTAATAATAGCAAGACTGGCGTTTGTGAGGGGAAGGATTTTATTCTAACTTGTTATTGGTTTAAGGATAATCATATTATGATAATAACTTATTTATATTTAGCATCTATGCCATTTAGGTTATATTTTAATAGCTAAGACGAGTTTGCGCGAAGAAGCCCTTGAGTACTGCTTTGCGAATCTTTCCGTTTACTACTCGACGGACTAACTGCAGCTGGTGACGATAAACTACCGTTAGAAGTAGAAGCAGATATATGATTATTGGTAGATTGTTGGCCCTCACTTCCATTATCTAATCCATTATTGGTTAGCTTGACGGTCTCTTCCAACGCCGCAGGTGTGAGCCACTCTTTTGGCAGGCATTTTTCTAGAAACGGGATGCATGTACTCACGTATGCTAATCGGTTGACCCAGGTAGGTATCTCACGACCACAAAGTAACTATAAAAAAAGCAACAAAGAATACAACTCATTGATTCCACTTCCTGTGAATTGCTTACAAAATCCATGATTCGGAAGTCACGCACTAACCTGTGAAAGTTCACTTGCGAAATGGTTGCAGTTTTTGTTCATTAAATGGTAACTGATCCCTTTAAAATCGCGTCCTAGATGTGACACGGCCTGATCCACTTCGTCTTTGGTAAAACTTGTGTAGCCTAGTAAGATGCACTCTCTGGAAAGGAAATTTAATGATTAATGAGCGCATACATTTTTACATCCCAACTTTTAACGTTTAGGACCAATTTTCTTTATCAGGCTTACTTGTACTTGTAATGATCTCCCAACTCCTCCGCGTCCTTGGGACTAATTTGAAATATGCCCGAAAATGTGAATGGATGGCCTCCATAAGCATATTCTGTTCCAAATAGTTCCACGCCTGAGTGGAATACACCAAGCCCCATCATGGTAGTATACTGATTGGTCCAGTACTAAAAAATTGGCAAATAAAAATATAAAATTGTTATTCATGTATAAATAAAATAACGTGGCTAGTTTTCAGAAATCTTACCATGTCATAGATGTTCAGAAATACAGGTTCTCTGTGCTGATCCATTGTCACCGCGTTGTTTGCAAAAAGCAACGAACTTGGCTAGTTATTAGAAAGCTTTCTATATATCTATTTTATTGTCCGTCCCAATTTCCGTTAACTCTACTAAACAGTTCCACCGAGCCCGTCAAAAGGTCCTCATCTAAAGCACCTTAAAAACCTTATCACTAATCTAATCACTCTAATTGTAAGGCTACGTATATAATTCTATAAGCTAACACTGCCAACTACACACTTTTCTTCCTATATAGATTGAATCACAAATTTAGAATTTGATTTAATTTCCAAACAAACTGCAACTCTGTAATAATAATTAATTTCTTTCGCAACAGTCTCTGGAGTTTGAAATGACTAATTCATCCCCAATAAATCAAAATGCATTGCTAGCGAGAATAGAACGAATAAAATAGATAAGGTTCGTGTTTGCTTTCACACTATTACAAGCAAACGCAGATAAGTAGATGATGATGATTTGATGATAATTATACTTAAGCTAACTGAACACAACACGAGTGTAAATTCATATACTATTGAAAGGACTCGTATAATTCTACATGCTAGGAGTAAAATATTTCTTAATGCACTTCCGTGTTATCATCATCATATATTATCATCATCAGTTATTTTGTTTGTGCGCACCATGACTCATATAATATGTGATGCTGCTCTCATGCTTTTTATGATTATTTGGCACTTTTTCAGAACAAAAGCAAGTTTCTTTCTTTTTTGTGTCTCTTCTGCTTAAATTGAATAATAATGAATAATAATATTGTCGTGATCACAGCAATGAATCTCATGTATATGCACCAAATAATGCGTAATTTGCATCCTTGCTTATATCAATCCTGTTTTGTAGAGCCGTGATGATCAGAGATCAGGAATTGCTGTCTCTATTTTTGATCCGCTAATTAATAAAAAAAACGCTATACATTTAGATTTTTTTGAGGTAACTACTGTTGTTGTCTGCCTCTGTGTGAGTGTTTGCATAATACAAAGTTTGTAGTATTACAACAAGCAGATAGATAGATAGATCGTGTTCGTACACTCATAACTTTTTTCCTTGAAGTCTTACTGACTGTATTCCTCCTTTTAAAAAAGTCTGTGTTTGCATGCAGACACGTAATAGTAGTATTTTTCATCAGATGTGCTTATTGTGATCTGTGGAGTAGACGGCCAACAGCAGAGATTACATTTTTTATAGATGTCCATGTCCAAGAAGTGTAACATTTTTTGATACTTTGTAGGAAGTAGCCTATACTTTAGTACTACTTACATGATATGTTATAGTTGGTTTGGTGGTATATCTATGTATTTGGTATCTTTTTTGTGTGGCTACTTACCAGCCTCATGTTATGATCATATAAAGGAAAAAACTAGTTTAATTAATTAAATATCTATCATCCATTGTGTTCAAGATGGTAGCATGAGTAAAATATACTCAACCACACACAATAGCACGCGCATCATTGTACAATTTATTAACATAATATTATTATCATGTTTTATTCAGTGCTAAGCACACTATGAAAATACACATTATGAATGAATACAGGGAAAATAGCGATAATAAAGGATGAAATAAGAGGAAATGAAATGATTTATAATAAAAATGGAGAAAACAAAGGATTTGTCCATATAGTACACGCAATACGCATGCATGCAATATTATTTAGCTAAAGCTAAATCGCTAAAATTCATGAGCATTTATGTAATAGTTCCATCATCCATCTATCTGTTATGATTATGACTATTTAGGTACCTGTCTGTCAATTTTGTTATGGGATAAAGAACTTGTGATCTCGTCATATGATTTCCACGAGTGGAATGGCCTGCTAAAAAGTGGGATGAATATACTAACATGGGACATGAATAACAATGATAGAGTTGATGTGAGAAAAACCGCGAACACAAACAACTTTCTCCACCACACTTGTGCTTTACTATATTAGCTGGAGGAATTGGAGTTTTGTTTGCAAATACATAACAGTTTACAAGTAATTAGTAATTACACAAAAAAGAATGACCTATTGTGGAGCGGCGTACTAAAAACAAAAATGTACACAGTTAAGGAAAGTGTTTAGCTTTCTTCCGGCGACGCTGTCTTCACTAAAATCTGTAGCTACAAACATGAGGACATAATATTGTGTGCAATTGGACATACGAGAAAGCAGTGCAAGTTTATTAGAGAAACTTGTGTGAAAGCAGTAAAAAGTGAAAGTCCTCACAATCACATTATACCTTCCAAATTTAAACTATTGTCAGCGTATAGCGAAGCTTAACTACTTTTCTAGGTGCAAACATTTGCCTTAACTAAAAGGTAACTTGCTATAATCGTCAATTTAATCAATTTTACGGGGTGCTGTCCCAAAAAATGGGATTTCCGCGTATGACATGTCATGATAATTTTTTGTGAAGAAGATGTAACATATTATTGTGCTTTTTTAATTCTCAGACATGGCGAGTTGGGGCAGATTTAAGGAGTTCATTAATCGAAATATCCTGTTGGTAGTAATGATTCCGAGTCTTGGTGGACTTCACTGGGGCTGGCAAAAGATCCAAGAGGATGAAGTTTTTGTTGCAAAACATGAAAGAAGAGAATTTCCTACCGTGACGGTAATAAAAATAGATATATATTGTGTTGAGCAACAATAATTGATTATTGGATGATTATAGTGACATACTTAAGAGGATGGATGATTATGTCGCAATAGATATCGTCGTGCTATTTTTGTCACGAATATCCGGATTCGGGGGAGTTTAATGGAAGTAACATTTTTGGATATTTTTTTTGTTTCTATTCTAGCTGTTCAAGCATGCTAAGTACTTGGTCGGATTAGGACCGCAGCCTGGAAAACACCCGCCACCTTCCTAACTAGCCGTTTCTAGTTTTATGTTAGGCTATTCTTCTCGATATGCAATTAGATTAAAATAACCGTTTAACGATGTAAATAAAAACGTATATGGCGTAGTCAGATTTTGTATAGACCTTGTACTACATTGCACGATTCTTTTTTTAATTTATTGCGATTTATTTATTGTAACAATCGCAAATTCGCAAATCTGCATTACTCATAAAAAGTATGTACTAGAATTTGAGTTTCTTTCGGTGAAAGTCAGTCGACTTTGACCGTGGCGTGATGGCGTGAAACTTTGGGTCCTCCTCTTGCAGGGATGATGAAAGTACACACAATACATAATTGCTATAATTATACACATTGCCCTTGCAATTTATGAACACGAACAAGAGTCAACATAAAAATCGGTCCAGAGATATTGCTATATTGTAACTAGTGTGTAACTTTTTACATACTGCATATGTATGTATGATTCAGAATTCAGACTGGGTACTGGGTTCCGTATTACATGGACAAATTGTCATTATTATCATTTTTACGGGATTTTTTTGGACTGAGGAAGTTGGATAATATCCATCCAATTCCACACCCCTCGGTAGGGTAGGGTGACTTTGTTTCTCCTCCACAAAGAATCATGCAATGCCAAAATATAAAGTTCATTATGAGTTGTATATAAAACGTCATGATATTATGCTCATTCTTGACTTTTCATCAATTACTACAATGAGAACCTATGTTTCTTGTTCCGTGACCCCTTAAAGAGCTTAAATTATATTGCTGTCAAACTTTTTTTTAAACAGATAGCATACCAAAGGCGCAGAGTTTGTTATGTTTTGTATATTTACAAAATATTCAGTTATGGAATGGATGCGAATGAGGGGAAGAAATCAACGACATTTCTTACACTCGCTTCAAAGCTTCAATAACCCAAGTCCCCTAAAACACGGCCTGTCAGAGATTGCCATTGTCATCCAAATTTCTCATCCATAAATCTATAAAATCATTTTGCATGAAATTAATACATATACTCCAATACGGTATTTTTACATACGGACCAATCATGGATAGCATAAAATTAATCATTTGCGAATCAATGAAAACATTCACTGGACTGGTAGATTTTGACCAAAATAAGCGGAGTCCCTGAAGTCAACAATGCAACACACGCACTCATACTCTTCAAATGTAGGAGTGGGGCAACTTGATCATTTCAACAATTAAATACAGACCTATTTCGAGAGAGTGAAATCCACCTGAAAACCTGCTTTTGGTACTGATCAAATATGATAATTTTATCGTAATGTTTTATTTCCGAAGTAAAATGCGGTTCACAGTGCCATTTTCAGCAAAATAAAAGTATTATGTACAAAACATGCCATTGTCATATAATCCAAATTAAACAGGTATTACCGGTACCGGTACCACACTATTATAATTAGTTGCTTATTATCGCAGCTCTCAAATGAATACATCCGTGGAGTATAAACACAGACCTACTCTTATCATAGCAGGTTTCATTTATTGTCTTTAGTATAGAGGCTCTAGTAAGGCTTTAGTAAGAGGCTCTGCGAACGTTGCACCCGCCTACATCCTCTTAATTCAGTTGCACAATTCTATCCCCCCGAAATTTCTATTAAAAAGGGAAAAAATCCACAATTGAAACTGGACCGAGTTTCTGTGTGATGGCCATAATAGCATTTTTGCATTTACATTGTATGTGCAGGTTGTTTCATTCTCATTTTATGAACTGGAATTCAATTGAATTCAGAACCTAGATACATATACTTCAATGATATTTAATTTACATACATGTGTACTTTATCATGCCATTAAATTCTCTAATCTCTCTGGCTTCTGTTTTCTAATCCTTTGCATTGCAACTTTTCTTTATTGTGCCTATAAACTTCAAAAATTTCTTCACATCCTTTTTTGGCTTTTCACTCGCTCCTCACACTAACGAAGTAACGAAGCAAGTCTGGAGGTTTTCATCGCTTGTCATGCGAGGATTTTTTCTAAGACGTACGTACGCACTGTGCACAAATAAAGCCGAGGAGATACAAGATAATGACTGACTGAACAATGACTTGCTGTGAGAATGACTACTTTCTGCATCACTCACCGTGTATGCCTCTCTCACTAATGCAATGCTTAATAAAATGTTTGTGATGATATGATATTCTGATATTCTGCGTTCCATTACGTAACATCCACAATTGCGACTTGCATCCAACAAGAAGGTAAGTGTAAAAAATGCAAAGGGAAACGCTTGGTCATGCAAAGCAACAATTTATTTTGAGGGGTTGTTTTTTCATGTACAAATCCTGGATGAGATGATTTGATAAATATTTTTTATACAGCTTTCTTTCACACAAGTTCTCTGTCTCAGTTTTGCTGTGAAGTCAGTCTGGTGAAGCTGTCGAATCCACAAGTGGCGACGGTGATCCGCTTTCATGAGCTCACTGACGTTGACGAAAAGAGTGTGCGCTTTGTTTCTGTCGCGTTCTTCGCGTAGGTACGAATATTTTAGTGCGTGGGTAGCCAAACATCTTTCTAATTGACCATTAATTAGCCCATTTATAGACGGATATATTGTTTTTGGTCATTTTGAATTGTATCCTGTTTAGCTAAATTGTATTTTAATGCATGATAAGTTCATTTGAGTTTTTGACAATGCTGTGCTGTGTGGGAAACTGATGACTTTTGCATGCAAAAATTCATTGTTTTAATCAGTGTGTCTGTGTGAAACTTGAAACTTAATTATTGTATAAGATTCAAGGGGTTCAAGTTTTCAAAAGTTTTTAAAAATGAGTGTGTCGTCTGCTAGCTCATATGAGCCCAACAAGTCGCCTGCAGCCAACAGGAGATTTAGAACTCCCGTAAGTTTCATTTTCAAATGTCGCATACACACATACATCATAATCATAATTAACTTTCCATAACTTATCATTGGTGAAGCTTTGTAATGTAAGAAGCAGAAATGATAGCAGTAAGTACTTTACGATAACAACATTTCACGTGTTTTCTTTGGACACTCGACATTAAATTTGTTTGTTTGTACACCAACACTTGAATGATAAGCTGAAGGAGATTTGACAGAGTTCAATATTTATCAAGTTTTAAAAGACATAATGCGTGGGGTGTTTCAATTATTATTTATTACCACGTAACTTTCAAATAGTAAATTTTCAAAACAGATTTTTAATTACGTTTGATGTGATTGATAATACTATCACACTTAAATATTATGCACGTGTATAAAATCTTGAATTGTAGACGGAATTTTCTCTCACCCACGTTTCCCTTGTGGAAACACATAATATCATGTTTATATCTGTCTAATTGACAACTATCATACAAATATTCACGAGTAATCATGCATTAATCGTTAACCTCAGAGTTTCTTTATTCCAGCCAGCTTCTGGCCACTCATGCCTTAAAATATTAATACGCTCCACGTAATAGTAATGATACATACGATGCCACAAGTGTAAGGGTGATGATGTCAAAGAAGCCGATTTAATATCATTTAATGCGACATTACACATTAGATATAAATAGCTATTACTTCTTTATTAACTATGGTTGTTGTAACTGGTTATTGTAATCTTAGGTTATATTTATTTTCGTGCTTATCGAAAGTTGCTGCATACATCAAGTTCAGATTGGACAACATTCAAACAGCTTCACTTTTGACATTGATATTGTATTATCATGAGAGGTCTGCATGAAGTTAAACTGAGAAGTTTGACAAATATGCGTAAAGATGTATTCTCGAAGACGATAAAAAAGATAAGAGAGTTTGTTATTTGTTCTCCCTCTCCCCTGCCATTGGATCCGAGTCAAGGAGTAATTAATCATTTTGTATATCAATATCAGAATTCAATTTTTTTGTCCACAAGAATTTACCCTCCAGCAGACATTTTCTTCATATTATTAACAGTCTGCAATTGAAGCAAAGGGAAACTGCATCGGGGATTGAACGCTAGCGTCTTTTATAGAAGAATTCAAAGGAAAAGTAATCTCATCATTTGCCCATAGGCAAAATTCATGATGCATGAAGTTCTTCGTTTAAATTGGGCTTCATGAGGCTTTTCCACCTAGTGTAGGTATTCATTATCCAGAGAAAAGGGGCTTCATTAGGTGCAAGGAACGGAAAACGAACAAAAAGTATGCAATTTATGATTTACTACCTGTTCGCATCTTCAATACATTCACCTCTGTATACAGTCACGTTTTTATAAACGATTTGTAACATTGCACACATGATATTTTTGCACAGGCGTATTTTTATAATTAATATAATACGTGACGATGAAATGATAATGACAGTAGAAATAGGTGTTCGATTTTTGTCGGAAGAATGCACACAAAAGCTGCTATAATATCCATCGCCATTATGATTTCTGATGTATGACTTGTGTCGCTGATTATTCAGAGCAATCCTTGGCTGCCTTACATTGGAGATTGCACTGCCCTTGAGAAATACCTCAAGTCTAAACAAGGAGTAGGATGGCTGATTCCAAAATATGCAAGCGCACTTTTCAGAGGGATTTCCCAGGTACCTTTAACTAGGATGACGGAGGGGAAGTTTTATTTTCTTGATCATCAATAATTTAATTTATATGGAATTATTAGGTCATCTTGGCCAACAACCCATTGGCCGGACTTGTCATCCTAATTGCACTTTTCTGGGCGGATGTCTTTGTGGGCCTAGCCGCTGTTGTTGCAGCCACGTCGGCCATAATTACAGCAGTGGTAAGATTTTATAAAACATTACATTATGACACGAGAATTCAGTTTGCTAAAGACCCCTTCGTCTCGTTGCCAGTTGGTTCAAATTGCAACTAATTTGAAAATCATCCAAAGTAAAACGTGCTTCATAAAACACCATGTTTTCACGATCTTACTTGTTGGTTGTCTTTTTAAGTACAATTTCATGTTTGTTCGTTACCTATGCAGAATATTTTACATGAAGCTCACTGTATGACTCATCGCTTATTTTGCAATAAAAATTATAGCTAATGCGACAAGAACCATCCTCGATTGCAGCCGGTTTGACAACGTATAATGCCGTCTTGGTGGGAACTGTGACAGCGTCTCTGTGGACTCCCTTATATGGCGAATCACTGGGGATTACACTGTGGAGCTTTATAATTCTTGGATCTGCTCTTAGGTCGGGGCCTGTTTTTTGTTATTATGAATGACATGACGCAATACTGCGTAATCGTAAAAATTACAGTGATTTACTTGCTTCCAAACACCATCATTATTATTCTTAACTTATAAACTTCAGATGCATCTAGAGATATATATTCATTTCATGTACCTATTAATACATAATTTAATTTGCGGATGTTTTCAGTGTGTTCATTACTTCTGCGATTGCAAACATGCTATCATCCCTAAAAATTCCGTTGCCGGCTCTGACAGTTCCGTTCAATGTAGTCATCGTTCTACTTTTTGTGTGCCTGATGCCGAGAGGAAATGTGGAAACGAATTTAGCTGGAAATGACCCTGTTGCATTACTGCTGCAGCAGAACTTGATCCCAAATGAAGAACTGGGGCATCTGAGTCACGGCAATAATAATAACATGGTCTCAGGAATCCCTGTCTCAAGGCATGAAAGGAAAGCAGAAGATTTGAGCGATAAACCAACAACAGATTTTGAGGCAGCAGATGAACCGATGACAAATTCATCAGAGGTTATGGATTGGGGCAAAGTGAGATAGCATCTATTTTTTGACAGTAGGACATGTCACAGTAGGGCATTTTTAGGTTAATGCAAAATTTCATGGTATTGAATTTTGTGCAGATTTTAACGGGAATAATCCTCTCCTCTGGTCAAGTATACGGAATCGAGGATGTCATTGCAAGTGTCCTTATTTACGTTGGGGTTATGATTTATTCTCCCATCTTATTCATGATGAGCGTTGTGGGAGCTATAATAGGGACAATATTTGGTACTTTCCGAACATTTTAAACCTCAATAATATTTTGTTAACCCAAATGTTATTCCTAATTAACCTCGTCAATATTCCAGGTATTTTCTTTGAAAGTGCGCCTTATGGAGCAATTTATTCTGGAATATGGGGATATAACGCATTGTTATCTGCTTCTTCCGTTGGAGGCTTCTTCATTGTGCTCACGTGTCACAGTTTTTGGAACTCTGTGGCCAATGTGATCTTTACAGTGATACTTCAACAGACGTTGATTATTGCACTAAAACCGGTATGTGGACTGACTTTTCATTTAGATGTGTATTTATATGTCCATCACATAATACCGAAAAACGG
The DNA here is from genome assembly GCA_004115045.4 of Sinella curviseta. Classification (NCBI taxonomy): domain Eukaryota; kingdom Metazoa; phylum Arthropoda; class Collembola; order Entomobryomorpha; family Entomobryidae; genus Sinella; species Sinella curviseta. The sequence goes on along the minus strand of CM023203.3, from coordinate 35,742,782 downwards.
GTTTATAAAATTGTCGTCCTTGTATGTTATTTTAGGCGAGTATACCAGTCTTCACCATTCCGTTTGTGCTTAGCACGTTGTTCTTCTTATCAGTTACCACTGCCGGCAATCACTTGCCACGCGTATCCACCATAACGTTTCCGGAAATGCACCGCTATATTTACAGAGAAACAAGAAGAGTTAAAAGGGAGGATCGACGGGAGAAAAATGTGGCAGCGGATGAAGTAGCAGAGGAGAAAGAACTGGTACTGACCGATGTTAAAGTCATCAAGGAGGATGAAGATGAGGAGACAGCACTGGCTCAAGACGAAGCCAAAGGAAGTAATGAAAATGTAGGTACCAGTCAAGAAGCATAATGATGACATTGCAGGAAAGAGACAATCATAGATTTACAAAATTACAAATCCAATTGCTGCCAGCAATAATATTATTGTGCATAACTATAACCCTTTCAATATGTATAACCTTTTTACTCAGTTTTTTATTATTTTATTTTTCATTAATTTATTATTTGTACCAGTGAATGTTTAATTTATTTCATATCATTTTTTATGATATCACAAAAAATGCATTCATTAAAGTGTTCATTTCCATTTCATATACATAGTTTGCTGCTTGTTAATAAAATGTATGTAATGACGATGAAAGTAAGAAGGGAAAGGACAAATGGATATTCTAAGAATATTTTTCAGATGACAAAGATGTTGATTATACAGAGATGTTGAGAGTAAATACAGAGTGAAATTATCAGAGTTGAAGAATAAAGATTTCGCTTTATGTAAAATCTGAAATGCCGCCTGTCATAACCTTCATGTCTGCATCTGTGTAATATTATATATTAAGCACTTAAAAGCTAAAATTACAAAAAAAAACTGTGGACATGAATGATGGGGATGTCATTTAAATAACGGGTTTAATTTGGCCAAAGTCTAGATACTGTAACGGTATGTATGCAAAATTATATTTTTTTGCTATTTTGCCGGCCTTCTCAAGCGCAACTATGTCTGCGTCAATTTAAAAAGGGTAAGATAGCTTACAGTGCAAGTGTGATAACCCAGACCAAGATCATATCATACATCTACACAAGTTTGTATGTGTTTTATGGAACGAACGGTCAAAAATATTGTTTCATCTCGTATCGCTTCACTATACGCTTTGTGTAGATTGTACATATTCGAAAGCATAAAGAGTCATCTAAAATTACTAACCAATTAGGCAAATTTACTTCTGTTCAATATGCAGAAGTTCTTTGCGTTGTTCTGTTCATCCTCCCAATATGAAATCACTTTTCAGTTCAAATGACTTCATAAATCTTAGAGAATTTTGTGGATGAAGAATGGAAGTTCAAGTTCAACAATAGCAAATTTTCAAGCTAAATTGTGGATCGTAGATGTCTATTTGCAGTGCTAGTCCAAGGCCTCGTACGTGACTTTCCATTGATCAAATTGGAACTGATCATAAAACTACATTTGGCACTTATCTTAATCTTATCAATAACGAGAATTAATACGGTGTGGGTTTAGATAACGCAAAATGTCAAACTACGTATACAATAGATCAAATAGGAGAAACCCTAATTCCAATCGACACGGCGAGACCGATGAAGACAATGTAATGTGATATTCTACCTGTATAAATTAAGAAATTGTATTTAAAACCGTGTACAACTTTTCATGGACTTCCGTTGGTTTAGGACATGTGGTACTTTTGTTTCGGAGATAGCGCCGTGATCAATTCGTACCTAAAGGACAAAATGGGCTGGAAATGGATTATTCCAAAGTTTCTCAATGCCCTTTTCCGAGGAATTAGCCAGGTTGAAAAATATTTCTAGAACGTTCATATCTTAGCGGTAAACTATTATAAGTCCTCAACTTATATGTTCAATCACTCTTATTTTAGGTTGTATTTGCAAACAACCCATTTTCAGGGGTCCTTATATTAACGGGAATATTTTGGTTTAATCTGACACTTGGATATATAGTACTGGCGTCCATTTCAATAGCCGTACTTACTGCTGTGGTGAATAAAATATAAAAAAGACACAATATCTCATAAATGCGAAGATTTTGTTAAAGGAAAAATGTCCAATAATTCAGGTGGTAAATATACATCCTAAAAGCATTATTGCCGGCATTGTGACCTTTAATGCAGTCCTCCTGTCAAGCGTGACAAGTTCCTTGTGGACGCCTTTGTACAAGGAACCGTTACCGATGAATGTCTGCATTGCCATACTTATTGGTTCCGCTGTTAGGTATTTTTTAACAGAAAATATGGTTTGGATTTGGAAATAAATACACAAAAAATTCATCTAATTTTTAATGGAATTTTAAATATTTATGTTCTATGATCAACAGCGTGCTACTTTCCAATGGACTAAGCAATATTTTATCTTCATGTAAACCTAGTATTCCAATTCTATCCATTCCTTTTCATATTTTGGTATTTCTCATATTTCCCTGTTTAAAACCTGATTCTCTCCCGTTGTTACAAGAAGAAACAGGGATCGTAAATCAGTCCAGTGTATTAAATATAAATTCAGTGGAAAGTGAAGACTCCCTTTATAACCGTTCCAGCGAGGATTTCTTTGCTGGATCAAATGGAACAGATTACGACCAATTCTACACTTGGGGCAACGTGCAAAACGTATAAAGTTCCTACATTCTTCGTGTTTAATTTTGTTAGATAACGGATAAAACTCATTTACTAAATGTATTTTTACGACTATTCCATCAGGTTGTTATTGCTGCCACTTTATCCAGTGGCCAGGTATTTGGATTTGCAGATATTTTCGTCAGTTTACTCATATATGCAGCCATTCTAATGTACTCACCTATACTCACATTCATGTGCTTTTACGGAGCAGTTATTGGAACAGTTTCAGGTAGTAAAAATATTAAAAAACACAGGAAAATCATTGATTTGTTGAAAGATCAAACTATATTTTTAACAACTTAGGTCTTTTTCTAACGCCATTTCCGAATGACGAGGTACTCTTGGGTGTTTGGGGGTTCAATGGCTTTTTGGCATGTGGTACGATTGGCGTGTTCTACATTTTCAATTTATACAGTTTCATGAACGGGACAGTAAATGCTGTCTTCACTGCGGTTATCCAGTTTACAATAACTTCATATTTCACTTCGGTAAGCATGTTTTAAATACAGAAATATTAATGCCAATCAGATTTTAATGAATTTCATCTCGTATTTATATTTCATTGTTAGCTAAATATGCCAGTTTTTGGATTGCCATTCCTATTCAGTACATTGTTGTTTGTTAACATAACAAGCAACGGTCCACAGCTTGTTCGAGTAAAAAATGTCACTTTCCCTGAGCATCAGAGACGTTGTTTCACAAAGCGGAAGGAAGACGAAGTAATATTTTACATATACGAATGTTTTATATTTGTTTGTAGAAAGTGTTAAGAAACACGAAGAAATTCAAAATTTAACATAATTTTATCTGGAATTACAGACTACGGCAGAAAGAAATTTGATGAGTCCATAGGGTTCAATAACTAATGATAGCTTTCAGCGGTTATCATCGATCGTGTGTTTGCTTACGACAATTTAGTAAATACTTAATGTGAAAGTTAATTTGTGCTTTAATCTAATTAGCTTGTCTACTTAAACTAGTTGATTGTGAGGTAGCATTGGTTAATTCGTTGGAATTGAAATGATGTTATTTATTATGTTGTCATAAATCAAATTCAAAAAATATTTTTTGCACATGCAAAATAAAGAGTTTTGTTTGTTTTCTACAATATCAGATTAAAATTACATTGTGTTTTATTGCCCTCTTCAACCTACTACATAGCTAATATCTTGCATATAACAATTAACATTGCGCGATGGAAAGTTACATATATTTTAAACATTTACCTATTTTGACCTTCGTTATTACAGGCTTTATTTCGCAATCTGTGCATATTTAACAATCTTAAGCTAGTGAATGATTTACCACAATTCGGACAAATGTATTGATCTCCTTTATGAAGTGAGAAATGACGCGACACTCCTCCTCGTGTCCCGAATGATTTTCCTAAAAGTTCAGTAGGTACATCATTCAGAATATCTTATTTTGATTATTAGGATTCAACAGTGTTTAACTGCAGTATAACTAGATAGGTATGCATTATATAAAATGTTATGTTTACTTACCACACTCCAAGCAATAATAAAGGCCATCAGGTTTCCGAATATATTGTTTTGAAGGATGACGAAAAGGTTTAGATGTTTCTGCACTCCCTGAGAAAATGTGAGAATTTCTTACAATCAATTGAGTAAAAAAATAAGAAAATTCCTATATGTATGACTTGTTGAATACTAAATAGAAACGACTATGATGCGAAGATAATTACTTTCATCTATCTATTCATATCTCACTAAATCCAGAAATAGTACATTTAAAATTACATTATAGATGCTCATAAATGTGATCTTCTCATATGAGCTTTTAAACTTTTCTCGTTTTTGTAATAGGTGCCGCATTGATTGCATTTCAATTTTGGTTTTGCTTGCGTCTCATGGTCAGGTAAATGCTGATAAACATTTGGCAGTGATGCATAAGATCGTCCTTAAAAAGAACAATTAAAGACACAATGCATTAAATTAACTGATATGTATGTTCGAATGTTTAAAATGGCATTTTTGAAATTTTACCACAGCCAAGAAGGCAATGATATCGGCCATCCGCTCGTTTCTCGTAAATTTGAGAATGTCGATTTCGATAAGTCTTGTAGCTCCTTTTGCTCGACGGTTTCTTCCTCTGATTCCCAACTATATGTTTCACCTCATCTGAATTCAATTTAACAAGCCAATTAAAAAAATATATTTGTGTCCACAGTCATTATGATATAATGCCAACCATCCTTACATTATTAATGTCAGCATAAGTTTTCCTATCCAAAATGCGTAGCGTTTCTGTTACCATTAAACCATGAAATGCATGACTGTTTATAATGCAATACATTGATGTTACGCGATAATCATTCCACAAAAAGCCTAATGTCTTGTGCAACAATGAAAACAAGTCTAATAAGCCACGAGTGAAAATAAGCTTTCTCCAGCGTTTCGATGAAAAGGTTTGGGAATTCTGTGATTGCACAATGCATAGGAAATGGACACGAAGTCATGTAAAAATTATGGATTTTATTAAGATATTATTTATTAAAGAAAGTATATGCAATTTGTTTTTAGATCTTTCTTGGTTAGAGATTATCAAAATGAATTTTTCTTCAGTCCAACTATTTATTTCTTTTGGTAAGGCGATTTGGCTACAGCTACTTCCGGATGAGTCCGATTCATGTGATTTAATAAAGTCGCAGGTCCACTCCTTATGCTGTGAGTATAAGTCCTCCTTTTGTAAAATCATATCATAATTTAGATTATAACCTACATGAGTGCAGTCGAGCAGTCACTGTACAGTGATCAGTTAAAGCTGACTACGGTAATACGATAATGCACTTACTGACACAATTTACAACACCACTGACGAACACTGTCATCCCAGTCAAAAAAGTTATAAACTTTAGAGCGTGTGTTGGATGGAACAGGTCTACTTTCAATGGAGTCTTGTCCCTTCTTTTGCAATGGGGAACCTACATAACAAGATGTTGATTGCGACGCTGCTGTAGTTGAAGAGCTTGGATGCTGAGGATGTGGGACCTTAAATAGCATTAACTGTTCGGTATTCCTACCTTCCTGTTGTAGGGAATTGTCTACAATAAAAACCAAACTAATTTTCAGTACATGCTTTAGGTGTTCGGTATACATTTGTGCGCATTGCAGTGTTTCTTATGAGTCATAAGTTATGACTGGTTGGGTCAGTGTGAAATATCAGCTTGAGCTATGATCAGTAGGAGATAACTTCGGTGGGTTACTTTTATGCACTCCGCATTCCAATTGGAAACGAAAATTATGAGTGTGAATCATGTGAATGCTAAATAAACTCATATCAACAATGTCAAAATGGTACAGTTATTAAGTTCACATTTTTATTTCATTCAAAATCACTCGCTTCAAAAACCATATCCTGTGTTTTATATCATTTATCACTGATAATCTTATATTTTTAATTATGCAATTAATTCATCAGTTTCTCATGTGAAACTGAACCAAATGTTGTTGGAGCCGATCTACCTTGGGTGAACTGTAGGCTTTGCCACAAAATTTACATGTTGCAATTACAGCACCGTTTGCATTCTGAGATTTTAGGAAGTAATGCCACGTAGGGGATTGCTTCTTGTCCTTCCTTGCAATTTCCGACCTGACCGAATCTGCACAAAGTAAGAATACAGTGTGTGGAAATGAAAATATATTTTGGTGATCCAGTTACTTGATTATCCAGTCAACAACAATTACCCATAAGATGCAGTTTAGGATGTCTAGCATATCTGATTACGTTTAGTTGGCACGATATGTCACACGACTAATGAGGATGATTTAAATAGGTAATTATGAGTTTTTAATAGTTTGTATCAAAGTACCCCAATACTTCTACACAGTATGAATGAAGGGGAATGAAAAAGCATCAACATAACAGCACTACATTTCCACCAAAACTACGAACGAATGGTGTTTTACGATCCACCTATCATTCTTTGGAAGTCAAGAGGATGTCTAGACTTTAAGTGGGTTCTCAACGTAGAAGTAGTTGATTTTTGACCAAAGCCTTTGAAAAAATCTCTTCCGCAACTCATACAACGGGCCCTTGTAGGATCGTCTGTGTCCTCAAAGTAAGCCCAAACTGCACTTTTACGGTTGTCCTTTGAACCAGGAGCTACAAAGTCGGAACAAAATATCGATCACTGATACAACAAACTAAACTGGAATGGAAATGTACAATCTTAAAATCAGCAACTTTTAACGTAAAACATTTGTAATCCTATGCCTTAAATATCTGCAGTGTAAAACACGGACAAACGGAACAAAAAATGCAAAATCGTATGCACCTGAGACCTACCGCATACCATGAATTTAACGTATATGGGGATGCATTTAAAATGAACATCTATCTTTAATTATGACCATAACCACACTCTCTTTATTCTACTAGTTAATAACAACAATGTATTCGTCCTTGTGATGATTCTTTAAATGTCGAATTAAAGGTCCAGTCGTATTCCCTCCACCTCTGCTAATGATTCTGTTACACAGTTTACAATGGCATTCTGAATTTTCCATTTCATCGTAAAACATCCAAACTTTCGAGGTTCGCTTTCCTTTTCGGTAGTCCTGTTGTTGCAAATCACCTATGGATCAATTAAGTAGGATAGATGAGCCAAGTTAGCCATGATATTAGAGCATTTTAGTGATCAGCATCTTGTACACAGAACTAGCTAATATGCATTTCTACCTACCTAGGTATATGGATTTTGTAAAGATGTTTAAAGGACAAGCTAGCTGGTAATTAGTATATTGCCTTTATGTCTGGTGAAAACTTCGGAATAAAATGACAGCATATTACAATCAGTCTGAATGCTACTAGGCATTCTTTTCAATTTATGTGTAAGCAATTTAAATAGAGCTTTATTAACCTCCATATTATTAGCATTTTGCAAATAAAACGATATTTTCAACACTGGAGCATAGATAATCGAAGGCTGATCACTTAAGAACTACATACGTATGTACAAAAAAATTGTACAATTGGTTTATAGCTAAAAACTAACTAAAATTAATACTGCTTTGCTATATATCTACGAAATTAAATCTTGTAGGTAAATATTCTAGTCGATGAGAATTGCTGCCCTGCTGGTCTGTAGAAATATTTAATAATCTAATCCAAATCAAAGTGGTTTAAAATGCTATTCAACGTTGGCGACGAAGTTGATCTTGAGCCACACACAGCAAGTGGACCGCCCTCGCATTCTTCAGGATGATGCTTACGCATGTGCGTTAACAAATTGCTAGTTCCAGCTTTGCTAGAAATTTGTTTATGGCAAAGGTTGCAAGTAAAAAGTCTGGACACTCCTTTCACTGGCATGTAGAAGTCATAAACAGGTGCTCGAGACGGATTCGCTTTCCCGGTAGTTGTGGTCGACTGATACGGTCTTGGTAGAGGGAGTGTCATCCTACCTAAGGGTCAAGTAATGCCAGAAACGTAAAAACTCAAGCAAGTTATTGTTGTATTCTCGCTAAAAATGTTAGTACCATACCAAATGCCAAACTCTCATGACCCATTAATATGCAACATGGACATGACTATAACCATAGTTTGAGAAACGAATGATGCTGAAGAAAGCCATTTTACACACCGATCAATGCTCATCTCCGAAGAGCCTGATATTTTAAACCTCTGTTACATGACAATCACTAGTCATAGGTATATTTAATGAATTGGTCAATGGCACCAACAAAATTTATTTAAGTGTTATACATACTTCTGTAAAATATTTATGTTAGTTACATTTTACAGAATGCCAGTTAATTCTAAGAAATAAATACGAACTACTACGAAAGCAGATCGAACTTATGAACTTGTCGTCCTTAATGGGATACATACATTATAAAAATATAGGTATTTAGAAAGTTTTAATTTTTAGGTCTCTTAAGAAGATTGAGGTGCTCTGAAAGTTCTGCATGTCTCGTGTGCAAATGACTCCATAAGTGGCCGGTACCAAGTCTCGACGCAACCGACCGTTGACAAATTGTGCAAATATATTTGCCATCCCCCACATCATGGTAATATCTGTGAACTGCACTTGGTTTCTTGGCTTTGTAGGAAAAGGTACTTGCGCCTGTGTAAATGAAGATAATGATTTGTTCTTATCTGATCATAGCAATACTCATGTAAATTTAGAAACTTTCATTTTAAACCATTCAAAAGTCACGTTGAAATGGTTTTGCTCGACTCGATAGTACTTTTAATTGCAATATGATTCGAAAATGGTTGCCAAATATCCAGTCACTATTTTAACTCCCCACACTATTCAGAGGATGCATTTTGTTTTCTACACTGGATTTGTATTGAATGTATGTATTTAGCGTAATGTTTGTACCTATGCATGCACAACAAAGAAACTTTCAATATGTAACGAATTTCAAATTGGAAAGAAGGGATGCCTCTTTTTCATGGCATCGCCGTAAATGCTTTATGAGATTGCTTGTTCCACAATTCGAGCCTTGGATTAATTTGGAACAAAGCTTGCAGATGTATCTGTGATTAGAAGATTCTGATTCTGAGTTTACAACCCTTTCGTAAAACTGGTAAGCGGCGGACCGACCTCTGCCTGTGGTACAGAAGACAAAAAAATAAAGTCGGAATTAGTTTAAGATTTGCGAATCCACTATAGAACTGAGAACATCCCGTGTAGTGCATTAGAAAATGTTTCTTTAGGCGTAGTCGTGATATGCTGCATGATTGGAGATATTCATATAATTAGAGAACCCATATAATTTTAAAAGCACGAATACATTCCGTTCAGAATTCAGAATTAGTGACTTTTTATTCAAACGATCACATCACAGTATACAATGAAGTATCTACCCAATTTAATTTAATCATAATAACAAGAATCACCCACCCACACCCAAAGCACCAGCTTACATACAGAAAAAATGAATCGTTCAAACACTAGCAAGAGGAGGGTTTGATTCAAAAGATTCTTGTAGTTGTGGATGGACGCGATTCAGGTGCCGCCTAAGATTAAAGGTATTTCCTCCTTGTGCCGTGATGACCCTTGAACAAAGTGTGCACAAATAAGTCTTGCTTCCTTTCTTCTTCTTTCCTGTTATTTTAAGTTCTTCAAAGAACCGACGTGTCAGACTTGATCCTAGCTTTCCACCTAAGAAGACGTCGAAAGTTTATATTAGGCAACCGCAGGTGAAAGTTATTAAAACACCTCTGAAGTGTGTTTCTAGTTCCTATTCCTGAATATCCGAACGTATATTATATGAACGCAAAGGTATGTAATATAGTTGTCAATAATAGTTCCGTGAAAACCTAATCGAGTTTAAAAAATAACGTACAATGAGAGATGTAACTCACATGTCTCTTTATTATCGTAATATGTAATATGTTTCATAACAAATGCTGGCTGGTAATGCATCTGATCATACAATACTGCTCATAAAACATACTATAAATATAGACTATAATAAATTTAAATGTTAGCTTCCGGATGGTTACGGCGCAAGTGACGCAACAGGTTACTCGTATTCTTCCCGAAACCCTTGATGACAGTGGAACATATTTTGCAGGAATATGCAGCAGATTTACAATCCCCCGGATATCCATTCACGACAGTGTCATAAAAATTAAAGACTAAAGGTCGTGGTCGTGCCTCTGGTACCCCACCTATACAACATGAAAACTACCGTTAGAAAATCTTTGAAACATCCGAGTTTATGAAAGTCTAAGAAGGGGGAATAGTCTTAGAACGCATAACATAGGATGCCATTCGCTTCGCTTTCGTTTGAACAAAGTAATCCCCTCACAGTTCACGTTATAAAATATGCCCCCTACTTTGACTAGTCATGGAATATAATGTTTTTAATACCTACGCGATTCTGTGCCGATTCTCGAGTACCAGAATAACGAGAAAACCCTTATCTATTATAGCCACTTGTTTGCCGATGAAGTCGTGCCACTTCAATGCTCTGCCGAACTGCTTCTGCGGCTGCAGGATGTCGATTTCGCAAATGCCTTTTAAGATTGGAAGTGTGAGTTCCGGATTCTTTTACGGTTGCGAAACAGAGATGACACGAATACGTTCTCTTAATGGACATCCCTTCTCCAATACTCGAAATTCGATTAAAGTAGTTATACACTGACGCTCGTGATCTGCCACCTATGATTGTATACAATTTCAAACAAATCTATATTCAACAGTTGATATAAAGCATAATGGACATGGAGCCCTTATTATGAAGTTGAATTCATTTCTATTGGATTCCTCTGTACAGTACTAACAAGCTAAAAGCAACAACTTTAAAACTTTATGCTGCGCAGTGTATGAAAATGGAAGTAAAGTAAAAAGTATGTAAATGCACTACAATCACCATTTAAACATTTTGTCGTATTTATTTATACAATTTAAGGTATACAGCCAGCAACACTGATAACTTATTTATCTAAGACCAAGACTGTATAATATGACCCTGTGAACTGTTTATGTGCATGCATAATGCACGTTTGTGGACTTAATTATCAGGTAAAATAATCTAACATACGTGAGAAGATGTAAACGTTAGGACAGTACATATTATTATATCATTTTTTAATTTTACGAGATCGTGCATATATGTAGTGCAGAATGTGCACGAAAGGGCTCATTGCGCTTTATGTTTTTCCTAGTTTAGATAATTTACTGTGTTCAAGCATTTCCCCGTTAAAGAGCACTTTGTTGAATTGATTTTATACCAATTTGACAATTACAGGGCATATAATTCACGTATCAGGAGGAGAATGGGCTATATTGAAACGTGTAATTTTCTCCGCTGGCGTTTTGATAGAATCTACAATCCTCATCAGGGTCACAAGGCTGTTCGCATTATTACCCTCAACATCTGAAAATTAAATAATGCAAATATCTATGAATGAACATCATCAAATTTATGATAGATGTCCAAATGTAAGTTAACTAGTAGTGACTGCGATTAAAACTACCTATCACTTCCTATCAAACCAAAACCTATTACAAATATACCTATGCTGCAATGTGGAATGGAATAATACGATGTGAATTTATGCTCATCAATTAGTTAAACTGCACCGTAAAATATCATTTATTTCTTATTCGTCTGTAATTGGTAATGACTCTTTTTTACTGTTAACATTAACTTTACGAATTATGCACTTATAAATGGAATTCTTGTTTTAAATTGGAGGTGGACCCGGAGGATGAATTCCGTCTGCAGGTGCATGGTGCTAACGCTTTTGTTTTCTCTTTCTGATAAAAGGGGGAGGAGGATTCCTCGATTCTTCTTCAAGGATTGCTCGATATTCAGGTTTATGTGACGCTTTTAAATGTTTTCGGAGGTCACCTGAGGTAGAAATTTTAACTGAATTTAAACATAGTCTACATTTGCACGTTTTAGTCAGTACGTCCTTATCTTCGAAAAACCTCCAAACAAGACTCGTCCTCTTGGAATTCAACATTAACGCACTTGCGCGAAGTGGCATACCTACAAAACAGAAAAGATACCTATTTGCAGATGGCGTTTGTGAATAACTATACGAGCCTCAATCCAGTTATATATATTGTACAAATAATAATTGCATGTGGCGAAGGTATGAATATCAAAATACGGTACGGTACTATGTATGTATGCATGTATATAGTGTGTATTCTAAAAATGATTCCAAAATTCTTTAATCAAGCCAACAGTCCAATTTATTTTCACAAACATGGCGTCAACTGGAAGCGCCTGGTGTAATTGTAAAACTTGCATTTACAAAGGACAAAGACAACGATTACAATAATTTCCCAAAAGCACTGCATTCTTCAAAAACATGCGCATGCCACTGTCGAAGGTGCCTCACCAGATTACTGGTCGCACCGTCCTTCCTCATTGCAAATAGCGTCTCTTTGTTACACAAAGTACATTTGTACTTCTCGACATTTCCATCTTGAACAGCGACGAAGTACATCCATGCAATGCTTCGTTTCCCTTTGTCCCTTTCCAAACCTAGACAGATACAGTATGATTGAAGTGTAATTACTTTTATTGCCAAAGGCACAACATCGTGAACTTTGCATTAAATAAATGACTTTCCGAACTCCGGAGTATGAAGTCCTTTGAAGTTCGGAACCTACTCACATGAAAAGCGACTTATGTATATAATACAATAATATGTGCAATGCAACTAACTGTGATGATAAATGTATGCACGTTCTTTAGATTTCTGTAACTTTCCAGCACAAATTCTTATGATCAGGCGAGAACATACTACTCATACTCGTGTAAGAAGTAAAATGTTTAATTTTTAGCCCATCGCGTCGTGATAAAACTTGTATCATACAAGTAACAAGATGCGTACATGCATGTAGTTAATAACAATACAAGTACGCACAATTCCACCTCATTTTAATAGCTTACTTAATATATTGCGATACTGATAAAAAAGTGAACATACACTTATGTAAGTAAGTAAAAATACATAATTTTCAGTAAGTACAAAATGATTTTCAGCACTCGTATTTACATACAATGAAAAACGGATTAACGAAAAGTTATTTATTTTCCAATTTCATGTCCCACAAATGGTTGATCAGTTAAACAGATCCGACGCTTTCTTATATTTGTGCTTTTAACAGCTTGAAATTCTACGGGGTGATGATTCATTAAATGGCGATGTAACAAAGTTGTACTTGCATTGTTCCTAAGAATAATACTATTACATAAGCAGCATGACGCCTGCAATCCTTCCATGCGTTTGAAAAACATCCAAACACCGCTTGAAAACTTTTTTGGTATTTTGGAGGCTTTCGCGACAGCAGATTGTGTCAACTGAAATCTTCGCTTCTTGTAACCTACAATAACAAATTCATTTTGAAATTTGATCATGATGATTTTGTAACTAACTACATACTCTACTTTTCCCGTTTTAGAACTAATTCCGTCACTTTACAACAAAGATCAATTTTAAATATTTCACGGAAGGTATATGTTTAACATAGGTATTGTGTTTTGCAAACGAAATGTTTCTTGGTAGTAGTCCTACTAGAATCTACGAAAATATTGTGCTTAGATTTAAGATGACTTCGCATTGCACTCGTTGACTGCTCCGTCCTGCTAATGATAGCAAAGCATAAGCTACATTTTACTAATGATCCGGTCTCATTTGCATCCGTAAAGTGCATCCAGACCCCGCTCCTCTTTCCCAGTCTTCGTCCTAACATTGTATGCACAAGAAATAGAAAACGTTCCAAATTTTACAAAAATTGAAGTTCTACAGTACATACTGTTGGATTGAGAAGAAATGTATTTTTATTGCGACTTCTGTACTTGGTTATGCGATTGATTAAAACTTTTACTCCCTATCCGTGTTGAACAAGGCTTGTTCATAGTACATTTTACCTAACTGAATCAATGGTTATCTCGTGACTTTTAGGATCAACCGGATGGAGTATTTATTTATTCCTGATGCTTATCTAAGGTTGGCGAATTTCCTTTAGCATGGTCTCTGAAGATGTGTGTTCAATAGATGACGTCGAATATGAGACGTAGTTTGATTAGGACCTATCGTAAACAAGCGGCGACATATTCCGCACCGAAGTTTGTCACTCATACCTTCCACCCTTTCAAAATAACTCCATATAATACTTCGCTTCTTATTTTGACCTGGTTCTCGACTATCTCGATCTGTAAAGTCAAGAACATCAAGTCTATGAGGCTATGAACATATTATCAACTGCCAAACAACCATTTTGTCGAAAACAATTTATCCTTAAATGATTTTTTCAGAAACATGAAACTATGATTGGTAGACTTGTCAGCTATGCACTTTCAATCACAATCACAACTGGAAGTGTTTGGTGGAGCAATGTTAATATTTTATTATTAAAAGATTTGCAAGATATGAACAAAAACATAGCTTTCAAAAAGCCAATTTCTCGAAAAGCTCTATAAAATTACATTTACAATTTTGTAATTACTATTTCTATTTCTATTACTGGCGAGAAGAATTGGCAGTGGCCACAAAGTCGGATGGGATAACGACCCATGGCTTTTTGCTACGACCTACTGAGACAAGAAATTCCTCGTAGGTCTTATACTCATCCGGATGTCTCCTCTGGAAATGAATAACAACAAATACTTCTAAAGTGTCAATCGCTTTAGTCCCTAAAGTATCAAAATTAACTTTGTGATCTACTACCTTTAAATGTGTGTTAAAATTTGACGTGGGATTAAAGCGGCCACTTATCAACACTTCTTTTACATTCATTTTGGAGCAAAGCATGCATTTAGCCTTCACTCTGCCTGCATCATCCGCACATTGAATTTCAAAAAACCGTCCGTTTAATATGACTAGAAAAGAGAAAACGGTTGGAGTTAATAGAAATCAACCACACTCCCAATCAACCAACTGTGTATAAAGTTCATAATATGCAGTACACAATGTGTACTTACTTTATTCGTATCAGCACTTTTGCTATTGATGTAGTTTTATGTAAATACGGTTTGTATATGATTAACCGTGACATTATTATCAGAGGACCAACATTACAACAGAATCAAGAGAGAGAAAAATGTGCTGTTGGCTGGAATATCAAGTAACAGTAAGCGACTACATATGCACTGGCAATTGGCAAGATGGCCTAATTCAGACACAAATCATACATTATATACCTATGTATGACTTAACGAAGGACCCCTTTCCAACCTATTTAGGGATGCACACAGAACTGTGTCAACTACATAGTACTTTCCAATTCAAAGTTTGCACCACCCAATACTTTCATTATAAATACAAGACTTATTCCCATTTTGAATCTACTCGATTTGGTCATGGTCATAAATACTTGCACTTTTTGCACACCTAATATTAGCTCGAATAAAATAGCATGACCAATCCAGGTGCCACTAACTATGACACTAGCTAATTTGCTTCCCACTTCCCTGACTTTTGCAAGATGAATCCTCACTAGCGTATATAAAACTAGTACGCAATAAGTAAATATTTAAGTTTAGTCTTTTGGTAGAATTTCGCATTATCACTTACATATTATGTAGTTTTTACTTAAACTTGAACAATAAATAGTCTTTCGAACATGTTAGTCACATTCGAGGAACCTTCTTATATTCGCTTTTGGTACTGAAATCATTTAGTTGTTTGTGGAATGCGAAATTCTGCCAAAAGGTAACTATTTAAGGTTATATTATTTCTCACCTGGTATGCTTCCTCTGGGGCGATTCATTCCCATGGGTTGACTACTGGAGCTGGGGCCTGGGCCAGGCACTGAAACGGTAGGTAAGGACGCTGTCATTGATAAGCCGGCAGGGTGTGGCGGATATCCGTAACTATCATCATTAGATCCACCATACGAATCTATAATATTTTGAAATTGGAGTACATAATTAGCTTCTGTACTTTGTAGTTCAGTTTTACCATGCATAACTACTTGACATATGTACTTATATTTATGTTTAGTAAATTATTTCACCTTCTCCAACACTTTCATTGTGCATCATTTCAGACTGATCATGGTCATTTTCTTCTTCATATCCAGAATAAACATGAATTGGTTCGGTTTTGAGATTATTAAAGTCGATTCCTTCTTCTCCATCACCTTCTTCCATATCACCAGTTTCATACTGTTCCGATTCCTCTAACGGATCTAGGACACCAGTTGAAGGCGGCTGTCCTTGATTGGCAGCAGCAACGCTGATGCTTATGGGTTCTCCTACAATCACTGGTGCAACCTCAGAACCACTACCTGAGGCTTCCGAAAGACGAGGTTTCTTGTTTGGAGTCGGCGGTGACTCACCGACTGCTGAGGACACAGGAATAGTTACTTTGCTAGATGATGGCACTGCGACGGGCCGATTGGCGTGAATACTTGCTGGGCGTTGAGGAACTGGTGTAGGATCCACTTTATGGTGAGTCTGGTGATGATGCTGTGGTTGATGATGGGACGCATTCGGGTTGGCGTGAAACTGGTTGGAAAATTAAAATTATCCTTCCAGTTGAATGTAAATGATGATAACGGGACTACAAGTTAATTAACTTATATAATTATACCTGTCGTCCAGTTTCGGTAACATTCCCAATCAAGCCCTCAATTTTAAGCAGATTACCAGCTTGTAAAAAGCTATCCACATCCTTACTAGGAATGTCCACTCTCCCTTGATACATGAACTGAATAAGGTACCTGAGGTTTAGCGCACTGACATTCCCAAGTATGATGATCGTGTTTGACTTGTCAGCTTTGTTTTTCTGGAAAGTATAAATAAAAGGTATACCAACAGTTAAACTGACTGAAACCTTCATTCTCAAATTTACAGCAACAGACAAGTAAATTAGTATAATAAATAACATATCATTATTACCTTAAAGAGATCCTTAAAAAATGAACTGCATAATGAGAGCACCAACTTATGCGCCTGAATATACTCTCCATCACAAGCCAGCGTCACATCAGTCAGTAAGAGGTCATCCTGACCAACAAGATTTCGGAGTCCATCGAAAATATGGGATTGCTGGGAGCTCCAATTCAAACTGTAGGTATTGGGCAATGTGTTTGAAGGCGTTAGCGTGATCATTTTTAACTACAAGCCGCCAACTCTAATGGCGATCCCGCTTTAACAAAAGTCACGACACAACTGATCCCAGTGATTGACCACTCCAATCAATCACGATTCCTTTCTTCAATCTCCCTTCTTTAGTAGTAGTGGTCGCAAGTCAGAGCCAGAAGTAACCTGCAATAAATAACATTCAAGAAAGCAACATACACATTAAATACTGATTACAACTACATATTATGCAGCCAGTCCTATCCGAGGCGCCACCCTAAACTTACAGTAACGATGATAAAAGCTAATTATGTTAGATAGAAGATAGGTTAGCGTTTGACTTTGACTCACCTTCAAGATCCGACGTGAGTTAAAATTTAAATGTCCAAACTTTAAAATATAAACCACTAATTTTATTAACTTTAAAAGTTGCAATGCAATGAACGCTTCCAAAAAACGATGAACCTCAAATGCTCGGGGGAAAATGATTACTTTAATGAACCAATTTCACCAGTCAAAAAAATTGCTGCAAAGCCGAATCAGCGTTTTGCGTGTTGTTGTTGTTGCCGTACAAAAAGCATTGAGATCGATATAGGTATAAAAGATGGTGTGTGTATCTGTCCGTTTCACTACCAATTCGGCGGAGTGTCGTCGTTGTCGTCCAACAACTCGGATAGCGTATTACTAATACCGTGTTTGGTTTTTTTTGGTGTGAAAAGAAAAGTATGGCAGGATAGAAAATACCAAAAATGAACAAGCAGCCAACCAGCCTATTATAAACTTTTGAACCAAGTAACCGACATCGAATGTAGACAGAAGGCAATGAAAATTAAAAAATGAAATGCAGGTGCCTGTCGTCGGTAGGAAAGAATCGAATAGGCTTTTCCACTAAGGGGATATTTTAAGATAATGAGTATGAGATTATTTGCATGAACTAATTAATATGAGCGACAATTAAAGAACATTAAAGAAAGTCCTAATAAAAGTCATCGAACTGGTCTACTCTTTTGCTTTCAAATGTTTGATGCGTTAATTTTATTGTTACTCACTTTAACTCAGACCTTTGCATTATTCTTAACCATTAAGATTACCTACATACCAATATTTTGGAAAGTAATTTCTTAGCAGTAGGAGCAACGACTTTCGACTTTTCTTGTTTAGAATGGAGGATCAAGCTCGTTGTACCTAAAATGCGTGGTCTTCTTTAGCCCCGTCTACCTGACAAAGTGTTCATGTATATTATGTAGAAACATAAGTAGAGTAGGTATGCTTTCTTCGTTTTGTACCGGAGATTCATTCAGAATCGATTCTTCAGCATAATATAAATATAAGTCATCAAAGCTAAACACAAGAACAAGCCTTCAGCAATTTGTAAGTAAAATTGCCTCAAGTGGTAGTCTGACAGAGTCCCCCTAAACCACAATGGGAAAGAAAATGGGAAATTGTTGAGTTCGGATATGATGTTCTTCTGTTCTTCTTACATAACAGACAGCGTACAAGGCAAGGCGTACATTAACCGAAAAGAATGGTTTTAACTTTAGGATGGACTTTGTTTTCAGAAGAAGAAAAGGAAGGTAAGCGTCGTCGCGTCGGTGGCATCGTATGTCTTATGAAATTCATATGAATACAATACAAGTTTTCTTGCAGGCAGAGGCGCCTATGCATCGTTGCAGTAATGGAGTCTCAGGAGCAACTTAAAGTTAACCAGAAATTAATGCTTACTATTGAAATTGATACGATTACATAAAGTAGAAAATATGTGTTTTTGGATACTGAACAATTTGGCTTTCAAGTATGATGCATATGAGGAAAACCGGGTGTGAAAATATTTTTTTATTCATTAACGTACATCTCGTATTACGAGAAGGTTTGAAGGTTTATTTGGGTAACAAGGTTTAAAAATTTATCATTTTTTAATTACCTACAACCTATACATATACATATAACATTGCAAACCTAGTAATATAGTCTAATATCTACAACAGTTTTTCAGATATGGTTGTCGTTTTACTAAATAAGAGGTGGTCAACATTTCAACTCTAAAATATATACTCTATAAGTTTTATGTAAGCGAATTTAAATTCATAATCTACTTGGTAAAAATGTTTAAAAACTTTTACTACATATACATATTATAGTTTCAGCCTTTCAAAATAGGTATTACCGTTATGCTTGCGTAGCTCCTTTGCTTATCACCCCTATGCACATGACATACATAGATCCTGCAAATAACTACAAAGTAAGATCATAGATATAATGATTGAAATGGAATTTTAAAAACATCAAAATAAATTACTAACTAACAAAAACAAAAGTGAAGATTGATTGATTCACTACCAGCGTCACGATCAACATAAGCAACTATATTATAAGCATTATTGGAGTTTCAGGAACGTCTTACGGTTTCCAAAACCGTAACCGTCAAAACAAAATGAAATTTTAAAAAAATCGACTTGTCTTCTCTATTTTCTTCGCTTCCAATCGTCAAATATGATGTCCCCAGCAAACTGTCCGAGCATTCTGCATGTGACATCATTTATGGAAGTATGTCTTTGCTGAAGCACGGAGCCATCAGCAACTCGCAACCTCCTTGTTCCAAGAACCCTGCATTCATAATTATTTGCATGCATACAAAAAGTTGTACTGATTTTATAAAGCTCATTAAATTTTGCACAAACCTTAAATGTGAATCTACCACAGCATCCGGATCCGAAAATCCCTTGCCAATTGGAGCTGTACCGGAAAACTTGTATGCAGTCAGCGTAGCATATCTAATCACACATTCAAAATACTGATCAGACTTGAATACAAAGTTTTCGCAGCCAGGAAGATTCCCAGGCATCAGTTTCCCGTTGATCTCATTCATTGCAGTTGTATTTTCAACCAATCTCACTGCCATTTTCACTCCATCAAGGAGAGCCATTGTATCAATATCGTTTTGCAAATATTTTGGGTCAATAATGGGCTGTGTCATAGGATTGGTATCTCGTAACGTAACTTTACCAGCCCCAATAGGACTGTTTAATGTGACAAGTTGAAAAAACGAGTCTTGTTTAGCTGCTTTAGAAAAATGGTGGACCATTTCTGGTTTGAAATTGAATGCTCGAATAATGACGTCCTTTATCTCTTCAGGCATGCCCACTGACAAAATGTAGGAGTGGATGTCTGGTTTACGAAGACGGCCAAGTTTCTTGGCAGTGTCTGTGATAATGGACCAGGTACCTTCGGATAGAGAGGATCGAACTGGTCCTCTCCCTGAGGTTACCCAATTTAAGAGAGTGGGAATGGTTAAGTCTCGCTCAATTATCATTGATGTACCCGGACTAACCGTAAAGGGGCCCAGCAGTACCCCGTACTTATCTTGTAAGTATTGGCCAACTGGGAGGTTTACCACGGTTTTTAACTATAAAGGGAACGGTTTAAATATTAAAATCCTTTGATGAAATCGCGTAAATATATCAAACCTTTTATGAATCTCAACATACCCCGAGTTCCCGTAAATGTTCCTTAGGACCAATACCAGACAACATAAGTATTTGTGGAGTTCTTACGGCTCCAGCGCTCAGGATAACTTCAAATCTAGCTTTGGCAACGTAGCGTTTTCCATGTCGCATGTATTCCACCCCATACACCTCGTTTCCAGTGTTTTCTGTAAACAGGACTCGTGTCACGTGGGAAAACTTGCGCACTACAAGATTACTCCGTGCCATTGCTGGTTGCAGGAACTCGTGGTACGCGTCCGATCGGCGACCGTGGTTCATGTATAAATCCATTTTAGCAAACCCTGCGTACGATAAGATATCAACTATCAGTATAGCCTTATTAATAAAAGCCGTTGTATGGAAAATATTATTGATTTATCATACCTTCTGTGTAAGGTCCATATCCGTTAGGGTCTCGAACTGAGTATCCCAACTCTTGTCCAGCTCTCATCATGTTATTTGTGAATTCGGAAACTATTGGTCTTTCCACTTGGAGCCGACCTCCAGATCCATGAGTAGCTATTTGGTATAAATAGACAGCACAATATTTTTCAATGAAAAATAATAAAAGGGATACCGGATTATGGATACAACATAATTTCACATACCTGGATCAAACCAGCCATTATAATTTTCTAGTGCCTTGTAATACTTTAACATGTTTGTCAACTTCCATCTACTATCTCCAGTTTTCTGTGCGATTTCGTCGAATCCCTGTACGTTTCCTCTGACATACATCATAGCATTTAGTAAACTTGATCCCCCGAGTACTTTCCCCCCAGGCCAAATGGATGTCTGACAAAATGAAAAAGGGCACGGATGTAAATGAACCTTCATAATTTCAATTCAATAGAAAATATCGTAGAGGAAATTAGCAATTTACTAATTACATTATTTATCAGTCCAAAGCAAGCTTGTGATTGGGGCTGCGTTTTATGTCCCCAATCGATTGCTGGATCATTATACTGCGCAAATGCATAAGTAGGCACTGAATGAATGACTGAAGGGGAAGAGCCTGCTTCCAAGACTAGTACGGAAAACCTCTCAGAAAGGCGTGACGCCAATGAGCTCCCAGTAGATCCTGCTCCAACTACAACCAAAAAGTTTACCAAAAAATCACAAGAAATCTCATATGTATGAGTAGTAGTAATGTGTTTCATAAGATGTTAAGATAAATTCAATATTCAAATTTTTACCTATAATGAAATCAAAAGTGTCTGCATTATTTTGCGACGGTAAATTCATGAGATCCATTTGACGATCCATTTCTGTGAAGAAGTGGAATCCAGGGCTCATCAGCGACAAAATTGTGTACACTACAGGGGCAAGTCGCACTGCGGATTGCGCAATGCCATGTCCCCTTCTAGTGAATGTTACTGGATCCATAATTGATATGGGAATATTACCAAAGACTAAATTCTGAGAACTTTATATAGGTAAATATGACATATACTATTAGATTTATGTTCCAGGTCAGGAGCATTCAAAACGACCAATTGTCCCCTGTAGTCCATGAAAGACTAACAGCTAAAACAGTCGTGTGCGATCTATTTTAACTTTACACTTAAAATTAGAGACAATTGAGGTAAACCGAAATAGCACTTGGTTCCATTCAGATATTCCCGAAATTATAGAGTACAAATTTCTTGTAGCCTGAGATGATGCCATTCGTCATCCATGTTTTTATTTATGATATGCTACCGATAGGGTAGCCCACCACCACCTCGGTTTGCTATTTATTACAGTCCATTGTTTTCCGTATCTTTATATCCAGATTCACTACACTCAACTGTATTTACGCACCTGTGGTAATTGTAACAAACTTGAGTCATAATGAAACAATGCTTCATGGAGTTTATGCATGAGAAAATAAATTCATTGAATTAACCTGTGACGACATTTCCTACTAGAATCCAGAAACGTGAAGTTTTGCCATCTACATGCTAGTTTATACTATTTTCAGATGAAATTACACCATTCATCAGTTTCACATTTTCCCCGTCCAAATTTTATCAACTCTCCAGATCACACAAGAACGTAAAACTTAAAACATCAACTGACGACATACACATATATTAACTCTTTAAGGTAGAAGTATTTTCTAAGAGATGGACAAATTCCAGTTCGGAATTCTTCAATTTTATGCACCGAACGTTCACCTTGAATTTACTTGCTGTAGCGAACAATAGCCGTAATTTAATGTTATTTTTAAAAATAGAAAACCCAAGTATCACCACATTTGAGTTAAGTACAGCAAAGTAAATTATCACACTTTTGCTCCAATAATTCGAGTCATATCGCCTGGAAAACTAGAGTAATTGCTAGGTGTGCGCATCACATGCGTTTTCTTGAATAGTGAGCATTTTGTTTTATTCCCATGATATGATCACCTTTTCTGCATAATAAAATTAAAAAATTTCAAGTATTATGTTCATTATATTGCAACACGTTCTTATACTTAAACGATGTATTATGATAAGCTACCTAGTAAACACCAACAACAACGTGGCACTATGTTGTGTTATCAATTTATGCAAGTTTTAAACTGGTTTTATGGGCCAGGCTACTATTCTTGCTAGAAGCATAGGAACGGTTTTACTCATTTCAAAAATAGCTTATGTAGGTAAATATAACCTAAACTTTTTATACGTCCGTCACGCTTCTATAATTTCAAGTACTTATGTAAAAATGAGAAAAACCGATTCTGGACAAAAACAAGATCTGTAAAACGGCACATGCTACAAGTTGCAAGATTCACTCTGCCAGTTCTGGTATTCTATACTCGTTCGAATTGCATATTCCATGGAATCCTTTAAGTTAAACGAAACGCCCGAAATTATAGAGGAGCACCAACTGAACCGGGTCACACCATTAATTTACAATTAGGTAACTTAAGATTTATAAACTTTCTACGCTACGACTCGGTGTCTCCAATTAAGCGGTAGAGAGAGATGTTCGTCCGCAGTAACAACATAACAACATAATATTATCTCTTCCATTATCCTGGAAATGAGGACAAGGATGAATGAGGAAAGGTTAAAACTGGCGGAAAATCACATAACAAAACGGATTGTAGTTCACCTTGCAACTTTACAATTCTACAGTTTAATCGGTAGTCAATTAAAACTGATACATGATATTAAATATGGGTCGTAAGTTGTTTTCGATTTCACTTTAGACTTGGCCACAGTTTTTGGGATTTTCCGAGGTTAATTTCGAACAACGCAGGCAGCACTAAAATAATCACCCGTGACTAATGTTTTTTCTCAATTTTTAATGAACGAATTTGAAAGTCATATCCGTTACTTAAAATCAGACGCTCAGTAGTCCTGGTCATGCAGAGTTAAAGCTGCTGCAGAAGACTGACTACAGCACGAGGAGTGTAAACGTGCACAACGCATGCTGCGCTGGGATCAACGATGTACGATCTTGAATTGGACAACTCAAGCCTTATTGCCTAACGATATCATTTGCAAATTTCCATTGTTATTTAAGTAAATTTTTATGCAATAAATTTTATTATTGTCATTGTCAAGTTTATCTCCTCCGTGCAATATGTGTAACAGGTGCACTTAAAATTTTTAAGCCTCTTTTGATATAAATTCTCGTTATTCATAACTACTCATCATCGTTGATCTTTTGACACGGCATTTGCGTGTGAACTTCACAAAATGTTTGACTTAATTGGTGGTACTGGTTTGACGTGTCAGCATAGGTACCGCACCGCATGAGGTGTACTGTCATAGGACATGTGCGGTCCGTTCTCAAGAGTGTAAGTTAAACAATGCAATAAGCCGGCTGCTGCAATTATGAAAATTTTCCAGTTTGATGCCTTCGCTCAAAATATAAAGCATTAAACGTACACACCGGTTTCAAATTGGCTGAGTGTCATTGTCATTGCTTTCGGCATCAGGCCACTTTTTAAACTTGTCACTTTTATTTTTATTAAAATTTTGACAACCACTGGTCGTATACTGTACGGCCTTGTCGAAGAAAAAATTTGCGACACTTGCTTGGTCACTGAAGTCGATGGGGAAATCCCGTACAGTGCATTTTGTACTAGCGTTTGTTATTGCTAGCGAATCAGTTAATAACATTAGTTTAGTATGTCATTTGCCACCATTTAAAATTGTCACGACACGCTATATTTTGCACAAAACACGTAAAAATAGCCGTGTAATTTTACATTGCTCTACAATATTTAAGACCGATCCATAAGCGAGGGCAAGAGCGTCAGAAAGCGATGTGTGCTATATTTATCTTGATGCGCTCTGTCATTTACCTTCAAAGTTAAAAACAGGACTCTTTACACGATTGCATGCTTGTTTGCAACGAAATGACAGAATAAATCTTCTTGTCCCATGTTCTAATAAGTTCTTTTGAATGGCACAATTACACCGGCCAAACGTCCCAATTGATAATGTAGGTAGGTAGGTATGTATATTTACAATATCAACTAGCCCTTTAAAAGTACTTTATACTCAATCCAAACCAAACTAGTAAATTGAAAATTCTGTCTGCAATATTGGTCATGTAAATATCACATACATTGGTGCACACAAGTGGAGACAATGCAATCATTTGATTAAAAAAGCCCATGATGCGGCATACTTTACTACAAAAATAACATAATACATAATCAACGGCACCTGTGCGCTCTGCGCTCATTCAGTCAGATTTCCGGTTTTCCTCTCCCATTTAGTTTGCATAGGCATGTGGATATAACTTTGATGTAGGTACTGCAACTGCATGCAAGCCAACGTGTATGATGGAAGTTCTCATCTTACCACATGTACAAATTACTGTAGTTTGTGAGCTAATAAGATTGAAGCGTTATCTTCTTTGTGCAGCGATCATAATCTGTCGAATGACCACACTTACATAATACAACAGAGGATCTCATCCCTCCCACTCCCACTGCTGAGATCAAAATAAGTTCTGGTTTTCGTAAGGAATACAATTTTTACTCTTAATTATAAATATACACTTGGCACGAATATTTGCAATATTTTGTCAAATGGCACGTGCTCTGTTTTATAACCATCGCACTGTGATTCCGCCCTAGTGATACTTTATTGTTAATGAGTATCAGCAAAATATTACAGTGATTAAAAAGTATGTGCTAGTTAATCTTTTTAATGATACAATTAATGTAGTAGTGAAATTTCAATGAATGCTAATTGTATAATACATGCTTACGCAGTTTGTAAGTACAGTATTGGTAAACAAATGGCGATTATAACAAATAATGCAGGTGCAAAATAATTATTACAATTATTATTATTATTATAAACAAGATTACAATTTGGTTAAGGGTTATCATACATGCATATATGAAAAATAATCTGGATGCAAATGGCAGCTTTAAAAGTGCACTACCTGTAAAATTACAGACATAAAATTTAAGACGTTTACTACAAGACGAAACAATAATATGTCGTGTGTATATCTGATAGCCATATATACCTTACCAATTTTATGTACATAGATGTATGCAGCAACATACTTAAAACAGTACCTTAAACTGATTCTTCAAAAGTGATCATCGTGTGGCCGTTCAAATTTAGATAAGAGCGTAACTACCATATGAAGATAAGCTCACAAACCGTGTCGCGACTTGATGCAACAATACAAATTATGGGGAGTATGTTATGCGGAATGTAGATTCAATCGTGTATAGTTTTTTACAGTGAAGACAATGCATAATTCATAGTTCATCTTACATGGTATAATCTTATTGCTTATCTTGCCATAAATGAGCATTCTTTATCACTATCATTGACGCAGAACGTGGGGCAATCAGAATCACCGAAATAAAGCAAATATGATCGTTCCGGTCCGGAAGTGACAAATTTACAGTTTTGCAAAAAAATAATATTTACTCACAAAATTTTAATGATAGGCTGTATATGGAATTAATATCACAGAAATATTTTTGTGTTGTTAGATGATAATTTTGGAGGAAGTTGCAATTTGCAATATTACATTGCGGCTAATGGCTAATATTGGCAATGTGGAAATCTTAGTTCAATTCTGGTTTCATCATCCTTCATTTTTTTGTCATGTTGTATACACACACGAGTCGGCTATTATAACATTTATAGAGTACTAATTTTTTGAATTGGAGACCCTGACATGATTACTATTCAAAAAGTTGTGTCTATTGTGCTCAATTTTACAATTTTCTTGGTCATGCGACAGGTTGATGAACATTATACGGTCGGCGCGCGTCTGCCGGCCCGAGTACTCGTGCATAATTTTTTTCTAATTAAGCGCATATGTATTTTTCTAACTCCATAGGACATTCAAATCAATTCAAAACGTTACATGCTATTTGTAATTTATTCAGCGCCAACTTCCATCCTGATAACTACCAGCGGTTAAAAAAGTACGAAGAAAAAACTAGCAGGACGTCATCATGAATGATGAAATCATAGGGCAAGATTTGTCAACCCTAGTATTTAGAAGATGCATTCGTGGAAAACTTTTTGCATGTGTTCTCATCGATTGTGCAATATGTATGATAATATGACAATAAAACTTACTCATTCATTGTTCTTCCGTGATATTTATATGCTAAAAGTAAAATCTGGCAGAACAAAAAAAATCCAATTCAAACATCTCGATCTGCTTCAAAGCTCAAAGATAGAGCTTGCAATTACAACAATTCACGTAATATTTTGTCTAAAGAACGACTGTGGGTTACAGAACTAGGACGAGAGTCGTGGAATGGAATGTTGCTTTAGCCTACGTGACTACCTAACCTGACTCATACGACTGCATGAACTAATTTGAAAGTTATGACAAAGATGTCAAACGCCCGTGTGAGCAAACAGGAATAACCCATATAGCAAGTTACGTTGCTATTGTAGGAACTGCACCATTTAATTTCCTTGCTTTATAGCATCAATGAGTCTGGTACTGTCATTTTTATACAGGTACAAATGAAACGGATGACCTAAGGCTATTCATGTAAGTGAGTGATGCGGTTGGGTCATTACTTTCCTTTTACTTTTTTTATTTTCTTTGCTTTTAAACAACCCAAAAATGAAATGACGTAAAAAATGCATATAATATGGACTTATGAGTCATGAGTCATGTCATACTAGTTTTTTACCTGAGCTGTTTTGGTTTTGCCTTTTTCTTGTAATAGTAATTATTACTCTCTTCATTCTCACTATATTTATGATTACCTATATAGAACAAGATTTGGATGTACAACCAAATTGAACACTTCAAGAGGCGTCAACTAGATGTTCCCAGTTGTGTACAACGTGCCATTACTTTGTTATAGTTCATAGGCACGTCTACATTGTTAAATTGTTTGTATCATAAAGTAAACTCTTAATTTATTTCCATTTTTTCTTCCTTAAATGTCGTAAATAATAAAAAAGAATACTATTAAATTTTAATTCACTTGCTAGATATTCCATAAAACTAGTGCCTATGTGTGATTACACTCGAGAATTGGTACACCGGCTTGTCTGCACAGTCGGCACATGCATGTCATCGATACTATTACCCAATTGGGTTCAACAGATAAAAATCACATTTTATATCCGTTAAAAGTATACATAGATGCATTCTTTGTAGATCATTCATTCTATTGAGGAGGTGTGAGGTATAAAATTTATTAATTTGAACCATAATTTGCAAAAATATGATTCACACATGACTTCATTACGCAGATTTTCCCACGCAGATACCATAAAGTGCATATAAGTGTCACTTAGGTAGGTACACAATTTAAGACCACACAATATTTTCTTTATTGCTTACCAATATTACGACACGTGTACTTAATTTTAAATGACACCGTTCTTGCAAAGTCATTTAATTTTCCATTCCAAACACTTTTATGAATGAATCTTAAGATCTTCGCTATGCTATTTTAGGTGTCTTTCCAGGTAACTGGATAAATACAAGCCAAAAGACATATTCAAACTGAGAAGGATCTCATGCATCATGAGCATATGAAATATACAAAGACAATCGTATAATGGATAGTACGTTATAAAAAAACTATGCACTCGTATGCATAAACTAAACCACATTTTATTGCTGACATTGGTACGTAGTATCTGTACGTGCCACTACAAGTAATTAGTACCTAATCTTAGTCACACAAAGACTTAATTCGATATATTATACGAATTTGCAAGTTTAATGTCGATGGTATGATGGTATGGTATGGTATATGCACTCAGTCATGTACGAATCAAATCTATACTAATGGTGGATTAAATTCTACATCACGTTAAAATGAAAAGATGCATTACTTCGTTTTTAAACGGTCTCAAATCGACTTGTAATATCCAATTAAGCTATCTGACACAAAATGTTATATGTAGTAGTTGACACAACGTGTTTGCAATTCTAATTAACGTGCACACACCAGGAATAACAAGATAATGATGACGTGATATACCATGAAATATAGCCTTTCAACAACCATAATTTTTTCCTACGCATGAATACACATCGCAAAATAGATGAATCATCTTCATCATGAAGTTTCTGAATTTTGCTTGTACATGCATTGTATTATATTCAGTTGGAATGGTTAGTGGGAAACCACCGTCACCATAATTTGCACAAGCTGTCGTATTGTGCTTTGTTATTCTTTTCGTTGAGGTTTTAACAAAATAATGAAGACCAACCACAAAATAGCTGAATAATAACAATATTGTAATATCATATTAAACCCGACATTTCTATAAATAATGCAAAAGCCTCAAATTCATAAGCGTTGGTGAACGTGCTATGATTTTAAATTATGATAAGCTTGGCTCATTGAAATTAACAGGAAACGTAACTACAAGCTGAGAAAAACGCTTTTTTAATATTCGTCTTCATACATCATATCCGTTTTAGTCTGCCTCTGAAAATTACATTTTTAGATCGCAGTTCACTGAAAGCCGCATATACTTTACTTAATAATTTTCTAATTCTATAATCAATTACAACCTTCATTATTTTCAGAAACAAGTTTTCAATTTGCACTGGTAAGCAAGATGAATAGAGATAATATTCTAGGGACTTTACTTTTGTGCATATGTTTACAGATTATCTTGTGTTGTGGAAAATCAATAGTTCCAGTGGTAAGTTTCATTCTTTTGATCTGGAATTCTGATTTGGAATTTTGAACAATTCAATATACATATGAAATATGTTCCGTTAAGAATCAAAGCATCCAAAACACTGGAAATCTTTCGGAAAGTACAACCACCAGACGAACGTATACATGCCAATGTGAGGATACTTCAGAGCCTTTATGTGCCAATAATGGAGTCACATACAAGAACCAATGCAGATTTGAGTGTGCGAAACATAAGGTTGAACGTAAGTCTTCAAAATGCTTAATTTACCAAAATTTACAACACGATACCTAAATACGTGCATGCACCTAAACATTTTTACGAATACCGAAATTACTGATTGATTTTACGGGAATATAATTTGCATTCGTTACGTTCGTAAAAAAATCTTGATTTTAATTCCATAGGGCTGCGTATAGTGAAAGAAGGGGACTGTGGGAAATACATTTCTAAGCTGCAATTCTGGAGTTTTGGAGGTTAACAACAAAACTTGTATTGTGTGCTTGTGTTTCATTTATGATACAAGTCAGAAAAGATAACAACGGAACTGATATTTAAATTAATTTTGTTGCTGTTACTATAATATAATTTATGCTATTGTGTTTAAAGTAAGGGTTCAAGTTCAATGTTAAACATTTCGACTGTTTTACAATAAAAACATATTTTTACGAATTCTCATATCAGATTGAATGAATACATTATCGTGTTTAAATTTCATATAGCTGTAAGTTGTTTGTAGCTAATCTACATGTTCATCTTCAAAGTAAGAATGCAAAGTGGTTGTGATAAGTTAAAAAGTGTACCGGTCGGTGCATGTTCATATTTCATTTCATAATAAGTATAAGGCTTGAACTTGACGAAATTGTGTAACTGAAGAGTTCAAAAAATGCAACAACACGATATCCTCTTCACATCTTCAGCTACCGTGCCTAACAGATGAAATTGTTTTTAATTATTATTGCCTACCTATGCGCACATTCATAATAACATCCATCTATTCTATCCTCATTTGTCATAAATGTTCTTTTTATTACACTTGTCGGTAACAAGCAACGTGTGATTATAAGTCATTTGCAAGCAAAACACTCTTGCATAAATCTTTCAAAATTACTTTATTAATCAGATTAACCACTAACTATACCTTCACGTAAAATAACATAGGTAAGCGTCTTATTCTACAGTGATATCTGAAGCTATTTAAAAATGTAACGTTGTTTGTTTTCATCAAAACTGTTTACACGCTTCCTATGAAGAAATAAAATTATCACTGCAATGCTAAGATTTTCGGTCAATAAATTGAATTAAATAACTTTAATCTTTCAAAATATTATTCAACTGTGCTCAACTACGATACCAATGACAATGAGAAAAATTTATAGCGGAAGTGCTGCCAATTTGAAAAAATCTCTCATATTTTTACGAAAAAATAAAATAAAAAGTTGTATTGTAAATTACTTAAAAGCTTTATGTTTGTTGATATTTTTTGTATAATGTTTTGAATGTAGCCTTATTCCTTATTTATATAAAAACAGTACAAATCAAACATTAATGAGACAACGCATTATGGCACACAACAAAGTCAGAGAGCAATGTATTCTAAACACTGGTAGGGTAATCAGCTATTTCATGAGAGAAGTTTGGGGCTTCCTGAGACTTCGAACAATTACAGTTCGTTGCTCGAGATTGGACACATTCAAAGAATTAACTAGTTTCCTTGTAAGTAGTATTATAACTTACTATCGCATACGAGCTCAATCTTTTTCATTGTTTGATCTCAAATCATGAGTCACCTCCAATTGATCTAACAAACACATAAAATAATTATACTGATGAATAAATGCAGGCCTTGGAGATATTTACGGTGTTAAGTTCATCGTTCGTAATTACTTTGGCTTGGATGACTTCATATTTTGCTGGACTGCCTATAGCTATCTCTTTTCTAATCACGACAATAACACTAGCGTATATCGCCAGGCGCTGGTACCGATGTGAGCCTGACGAGGACCAAGTTGCTCCAAGCTATTTTTTGCTAAAATTGAGACTGGTGAACATTTAATCTTAAAAATTGAATAGCCTAATTTGTCTTCAAATATCTAAAATAACTCTGCCGATTTTGTATTTTAGGCCAAACTGCTTTCCTCCTGTGTTTGCACTCTAATCTGTCTGCTTACATTTCTCATCATGTCGATTCAATTCATGACCATTTCATTCAGAGTGGATAAAAAATACTTCATCGTTACTAACTTGGTCCCCGCTGAAGAACGGCCTTCAGTTTTCCTAGCGTCTAATCGTAGGATCAATCCCGATAAATTTTTCGTGTACAATGCGCGGTTTCCTGCAACGATATTTCTAATTGCTTTGGAAAGCGTCCTGCTAACAGATATAACCTCAAATGTGGTACAAATGACAAGGGACAAAGATTTCCGAGCAGCATTGGTACTGTATTCTATTATAATGTTATCAATCGGTGCTTATCGACTAGGTAAATACAATAAAATACACTTTATTACAGGTTTATGAGGGTCCACTAATATTGCGAAGTATATTGAGAATAGTTCTTGGTGTTTGGGCATTTAACATCTTAAACATAAACCACCAAAGTTTTATGTTTGGGGTAACTTTACTTACCTTAATTGTACTTTGGATAATGGCTACTTTAGTAGATGTGGGCGTTTATCACAGAGAAAATGGCGTTCCCAGGAGTATGGATATTTATGGATACAAGAGAATGCAAGATGTGTGCTGGGTAAGAATTGCCCAATAATAACAATAAGTTATAATAATGCAGTTAGAATCATAATATTGCTGAATTTTCGCAGTGCCAGCTTGACCTTAACATTGTTGCATACAGTGTTCTCATACTGCTTTATTCACAATGGAAAACTGCTAGAAATTTACTTCGACATGGACAATTTTCAGAAAATTTTGAACTACCTTCGTACAAGATAAAGGAATTACTGCCAGCAATTTTTACACTACTTGAGTTAGAAAGTCATGAAGAAGTCGAATCTAGTACGATAGAGGATGGTCCTAAATCCCCTTTTCAAGCATTTCTGAGACAACTCGTGAAATGCCAATTAAATTCTGAATTTGTCTTCTTTATTCTGATGGGAATGGTTTCCCTCCGAGTTAAGAGAAACTTTGAGAATTCGTACAGATTTTCAGGAATTCTGAGAAACACCAGGTGGAATGAACAAGATTTGCAATTGCATCACCTTGTTTCTGCCAGGCACAGCCATGCAAGACATGATTATAACCGAAGAGTTCCATTCCGCCATTTATGGACTCACGATAATAATGAAGAAGAAGATGAAGAAGTTAACCATGATGTAATAATGTAGCTCATTGTTGCTGAAATAAATGCATAGCATTGTATTGGTGTGCCTTTCATGCGTTGTAAGGAAATTGGGTTTTATTTATCGAATTTGTCTTGTCAAAACCTTCATTCATTGTCTTTAATCACTCCAATCGCAGGATTTCAGCAGCAGTTGTACTACAGCTTCTAAACCAATTTTATCTTCATCATCAAAAGCTTCAATTTCCACGTCGTCAATATCCAAAACGCCAAGAGTTTTTCCCTAAATGATTAAAATATAAAATACATGTTGCTAATTGCGTTGATTATTTAGAGACAATGTTGCACTTAATTCAAATTGAAACGTACTGATTCCGAAATTAGAGGAACGACAATCTCGGATGCAGAGGAAGAATCGCAGGCAATATGTCCTGGAAATTCGTGGACGTTTCGGATCACTTGAGTAATTCCGGTCTTTGCTGCCGCACCGCATACGCCACGACCAAATTTTATTTCAGTACAAGCCACCTTTCGGATAATTGCAGTTTATAAAATATGATTTTTTTTTTTCAATTAAATATTTGCATCAATTTGTACTTTTGTATAAAAGAGTACATTACCTTTCCTTGAAATGGTCCCAAGCGCAAAAGATCTGGTTTGTCTTTCGCAGCTAAATAAAACCCGGCCCAATTGACAGGTTTATCTTTGAACACATCCAGAGAATTAAGTGCATGATATATAAGGGAAGATGCGTTCGCAAGATTTGTAATCTGTCAAATGAGATATGTAGAAAGATTTATCGACACCCCGAAATATGAAAAACAGAATTTAGAATTAGTAGGATTAAAGATTATTTCAAATTTGCTTACTACATCTCGCTGTCCAGATACCAACGCTTCGAGCGTTTTGAATAACTCCTTGTAAAACTCTGCTTTTGAAAGAGATGCGTCAAAACAAAAATCAAACATTCTGAACAATTTAGTGGTATTAAATATTTAGTTTTCAATTCACAGCAATCTTATTATTTCCAGAATAGGTTAGGTATATATATATTCTTTCAATTCGTCCAGCAGCACAATATAGGGTACCATTGAATATTGAATCTAAAGCTCCTACTGAACAATGATCTGTTCCAAAGGACTACATGCACCAAAAGCTAGATGTAATTTAGCTCGTTATATGTAACTTGCAACATAGTGGTGTATTGTGAGTGAACAATTCACGTACAAAGGAAATTTAGTGATCTGATTACCACATATGGGTATGTAACTTTACTTTAGTTTAGTTGAATCTGTTTGGATTTCAGACTCTGGAATCTGTAAGATATTAGGCTACATCTAGATTCAATGCATCTATCACTATACATAGTGTAAATGCAGCAACTCTGTACAATTGACGCATGCTAGTTTAATTGAATGATTATTTATATTATTGGATTAAACTGGGTGCTTAGGATAATACCCATATATTAATGACATGACACAAATACATACAGATTGTCCGTAATACAAACTCTGTATACTCTGCAATTGCATACTATACCATAATTTTTAATAATTTAGCCACAAGAATCTTGTGACAAGATTCATCCACTTACTATTAGTCGTACTTGTGACTTACTCTCCCATACACATAAACAACTAAAATGAGAAGAGGAATGAATATTTTATGGTATTTGAATTGAGTAAATTTAATTGAGTCAAATTAATCGCATATCAAACGATGAACGGTTTTAAATTTCTTTTTATGACACGAATAAAATATTTTATTCAGACAGATGGAAAAAGATTAGTCCTCTTCTATGTGATCCTAATTCCAAATGTCCTAGGTATTTCCATTTGTCATGATCTGCTCAGAAACCGTTTAGATCAACCCAGCCGCGTAGCTGACTTAATTATGCGACATTGAACTTTGCGACATTTAATTTAATTCTCAAAATAATTAAAGATTGATGAGTGCGAGTGATGAATCTTAGTGTATTGACGTGTGAATGTATTTTATTAATCTGATATGGATGAGGATTTCTGGTGGCTCATGAATTCATGATTTTTTCTGGAGGGAAAAGGACTACACTACATATTATGTACCATTACTGGCATTACTCTTATATTCAGAATAGAATAGTTTTTTATAAAAGTTTCAGAATGCAACTTTCATGTTCCTATTGTGAATCTCAACAACAAACCTCAATAATGCAAAACACAGGAAAGAAATAGAAAGTACTATAAATAGTACATGAATACAAGTCCCGGTGGTTTCATGAATAAATACATGGAATCCAGCATTCTGAGGGATTTTTTTTAGTATACATTAAATTGGAACGATGGATAACGGCCGGCAGCATGGGATGAGCGGAGGAAGAAAACGCAACCGTCCCAAGAGGGTGGGAATCCACCCTAGCAATATGGACGGACTTTCATAGATTTTCGCGGAGATTTTATCTCCGCGTTTTCTCCACCGCTCGAGTTAGGGGACGACCGTTATTCATATTCATCGTTCAAATAATGTCAGCTAAAAAAATTTCCTCAGAATTCGGTGGGTTGGGTTAGTATGGGCGTGTATAGGGGGGGGGGGGGTTAATTAGTGTTAATTAGTCATAATTAGTGAAAATTAGTAAAAATTTTTAAAAGTGAGTAAAAATAGTAAAAATTTGTAAAAAATAGTAAAAGTGAGTAGAAAGTTGTAAAAATGAGTAAAAAGTAGTAAAAATGAGTAAAATGTAGTAAAAATTACTAAAACTGGTTAAAATTAATAAAAATGGAAAAAATGGTGGAAAATGGTCTTAAATTAAGACTCTTAATTAGTCAAAAGCTGTAAAAAATGTTAAGGGACGAAGGCCTTCGCCCCTTCTCATACATTTTACACAGTTTATCTGCAATATCCAAGTGTGAAAGAGCACAAAAACTATGGCTTTCTTGAGCTGGCTCGAGAGACAACCAGTTTTATGGAAGGCAAAAGGCCAGCAGAAGTGAAGTAAATACTCATGTTCATGCTTCCAAATCCAATTCAACAAGCCAAACAAAGATGCTATGTGTTGTGAAGAACAAAGTCCGGCACGGATCATAGAATCTGAGACAAAGTAAATTTGTAGTGGCGAATTAAAACCCAGTCGGCTTGGATGTTAGGATCAACACAGCCGGGATGAGTGTGTGGATTGTGGATTCACTAACGAGCAAATTGTTTTGATTGTGCTTTCTTCCAGTTCCAGTGACCTTCGAGAGTGAAATTACTTCCTGTCAACACACCTGCCAATTGCCGATTTCTAATAATATTTAGTTTAGCTGAAGTGATTTGTCTGGTAGAAAATAGTCAGGAAATAGGAAAGGAACTCTCGGTGAATCGCATTTGTTATTGTTGGTAGTAGTGCTAATAAACAAGATCACACAAGCCCTCTTATCGAAAGTCCATTAAGTGGAGTGTCAAAATGTCGCCACCCAAAAACTCAGGGAAGGAAGTCGCACCTGGAGGAGGTCCACCACAAGGAAATGTCATCAACCTGATGGCATTGGCCCCTCAACAACTTGCCCAATTAAAGCAACAAGTAGAGCAAGAATTGCAATTCTATCAGGATGCGATAATGCAGTTAAAGGATGTGCAAATGAAAATGCAAGAGTCAAATAATTGCGTCAAGAGTTTAAATCCAGAAAAGAAGGAGATGCTAGTTCCAGTTACTGGATCGGTAAGTCCTTAACAAAGCTTTTACTATTAACAACTCGTTACGACATGAATGAAATGCAAGGGACATTAATCAGGCGTGTATTTTTAATTATTTTTTTTTGCGTACAGATGTTTGTCAAAGGTGAACTTGAAGACCCCGAGAAAGTATGGATTGATGTAGGAACTGGATATTATGTAGAAAAGGTAATCAAACCATTCCTGTTGTTACACATATAAATCAATTATCGTGCAAACTGTTTGCTGCCCCAAAGTTTGGATTACATGCTTTTGAACGTAGTTACTTAATGTTATATTTTTTTGTTTCAGACCATCGAAGAGGCACAGGATTACTTTAAACGAAAAGTGGAATTTCTTACAGGACAAATAGAAAAGGTTCAGACTGTTGGAAGAGAAAAATCTACCGTTCGCCAAGGTAAGCACATCTAACAACGACAACTGATGTTGTACATCATGTTTACAAACCATTAATATTGTTAATATTAAGTTATTGTATTGTATGATACTAATTGAATTTTATATTTCGTCTTCAATTTTACAGCTATCAACGAAGTTCTAGAGACGAAGATAATACAGATGCAAGCTGCTCAGGCACAACAACGGAAAACAGCAAAAACATAAGTGTGGTGCAATGAGTAGAATAGTTAAATATTATTCTTACGATATCAAAAATGCAAAGTAAACTGTATCCATTTTATACCATTACCTTTATCTCATTTCTATAAATGGTTTAAGTTTAGATTGTGTACTGCTAAAAAGTCAATTTTTCTTAACAAAACTGCATAAGCAAAATAAAAAAAGCATAAAATATTAACATTACTACTGTCGTTTTCGTTTAGACCAGTAATAAATCTAAATTAATCATTTTCGCTGTTCTTACTTAATTACGATGTTGATAATGATTCATTAACTTTGGCCGTAGACTACGGCCCGTAGTGTCCATACATGTATAACATGTTATCCTGAACATTTTAATTCTGCTTACACATGTCTGAAAAATTAATTCAATACCGAATTTACTCATAATTTAACCTGCTTATAGTGATATATACGTAAATACGTTATATAATAATTAATTAATGTTATACTTTATAAAAGGAGCACAAATAAGTAAATATCTAACTACAATTGATGAAATTTTCACATCTGAAATTCAGATTCTGAATTGTCTTATTTGCCACCTCAAGAAAACACACGCAAACAGATATGCAAACCTCTGCTTACACGTTTCGTTATCTCTCGTTACCCCAAGCGGCTGAATCATGTTGCGCCAACCCAACATCTGCTAGACGTAAAAAATGTTTTCCTTTGTACCATTTCATTGCATTGTTCTTGTTTCATACATTGCGAGTGCTGCTGAGTTCACTGACTGTGTTTCGACTTGTTTTGTTGTGTAACTGACACAATTAGTAGCATAATTAACTAATTACCTTCTTGCCACTCGTACAATACATCAGTAATTAGTCAATCAATACAAATTTAACTGTTAGAAGGGTGCCAGTGCGGTAGCATTGTCAAGTAACGGACAATGAAGTTAAACACGGAGGTCGCAGATTCTCTGCTCTCGGAGCCGGCTTCTTCACTGCCAAATGAGAAGATTGACCGTGTTTCCGCTCAGGATGGCATTGTTGTCCATGAGGAATTTGACACGCGGAAGACGCGCCGACAGTTTTCATGTCAGTACGCTCATTCTTACACTGTCCGGCTGTGGGCCATTAGACCAAAGTTAGTGGAAGCGGTCCAATCAGAATGGCCAGGTGTGGACATCAAGAAGATTGCGGAGTTGTGCGAATTTTCCCAGGCCAATTCCTTGGCAAGCAGTTCGGATACTGGAGGTAACAGCAGCACTGCTAAAAATCGAGAGGGAGGAAACACCAGAAATTCGGAGGACCATGGCCAGCATATAGCGTTTCGGGAAGACGTTACTGTTGGTATGATGAAACTCTTTGTTCAATAACAACTCAATTGAATAATTCTCATAAATTAATAGCGAAATTACTTTAATTGTTACGCTCGTTCTTTTTTATTTCAGCCGTCATTGGAACTGTGTTTAAATACCAACCCGAGAAGCCTTCCATTCTTCAAGAATTGGCTGAAGATAATCCAATGGTGCCGGTAGTAGCGAGAACCAAGTTTACGAGCGACCAAGATACAATTCAACTGGAAGATGAGACGACGCGAGTTCATTTAGTGCCAACGCCAGGATGCGGTGTGACGATTGGAACACTTGTGAATGGAATTATATGTGCCGTAAAGGGAAAGCCTAATGCGAATGGAAAGTTTGAAGTCACTGACGTCATTTTTCCAACGCCACGACCGAAAACTGGCTTAGATATTAAAATGGATTTTGAAATGGTGAGTAGAGCTGAGAGTATAAAAATGCGAAGAATAGTTATTACAATCATAGCTGCAAGTTTCGCCAATTTTATTGTTTACACTTTCTTGTTTGAAAATAGATATTCGTTTCCGGTTTGGAGTTTGGACGTGATACGCATAATGCTAATTTGCAAATCGACATACTCTTTGACTATTTGGAAGGTCTGGCGGGTAGCCCTTCAGAGTTAGAAAGTCACGGCAAGCAACGAAGTAAAGTATTTTTTGTTGGAAATACGTTCTTAACATTTATAACCGGTGATGGGAAGGATAAGAAGATTAGGATTGATATCGCCAAAAAATTGGATGAAGCACTGGATCAGTTGTCGGTAAGTGGATATAAATCATAAATAAATTAGTACTGAAATGACCTGAATAGAGAACGAAAATCAAATAATAAATGAGATTTTATTATAATAATTTCTGTAGCAAACTATGGACGTGTTCATCCTACCTGGTGAAAATGATCCATCGGAGCCCATGCTTCCTCAAATCCCTCTTCACCGGTGTATCTTGCCACGATCTTCACGACGACCTACGTTCAGAGCGCTAACTAATCCTTGTCGGGTGGAGATTCCGTTATCAAAAGGAAAACAAAATCCTCAGTTGGACATCCTTTTGTCCAGTGGACAGAACGTAAAGGATGCGCTTAGAAATTCTGAAGTAACTTCTCCCTTAGAAATGGCACAGCACATGCTCCGGTGGGGCCACATATGTCCAACGGCACCTGATACATTACCTCTGCATCCGGGCGTGGAGGATGACGTTTTCGTTGTCAAAACTATGCCTGATATTTATGCCATTGGAAATCAACCGTCATTTGATGCGATGGAATGGAAAAATACCAAAATTCTTACCATTCCCAAATTTTCTGAAACGGGAACTGTCGTTTTAATGAACAAAGAAATGAATTTCCTTCCAATTACATTTCAAACATCATAAAACTAAACTATTTATTTCCTCCTCACTCAATGTATTAGTGTATAGGATTTACTATTGTAATCCATGTTTTATATCGTATTTAATTTAACCATTGTATAGATTCAGAGATTCAGACTACCCATTCAGAATATGTACTTTATTTAACTGAAAATTGTAATAAAAAATACTTCAGAGATAATTTTTCAATAAAGCAGTACGTACGTCTCTACTTTCTACACCAACCACCAACATGCTTTCACTTGGTGCGCTGCATTATCAGATCGCTTGATGACATCCAATAGGCCTTGTTCCATATCTGTTTAGATACATATTATGTTAATAAGTTAGCACTATAACTGATTAACGGAATTAAAATGGGCGAGTGCGATGGAATGTTTTGAGCTGTAAAATGTAATATGATTTCTCTAATTTTATGAAGGTCCCAATCACGAGCGAGTATAGAATTTTTTTCTCTAGATAATTATAGCTTAACCAATTAGATGATTTAACAGGATGATGGCGATGATAATACAGGTATTTTGTATGTCGATTCAATTTCCGAGATTGGGGCAATTCCCGAGTACGAGAAATAAGTTCAAATGATTTCAAGTATTGAGTTAGGGATTCGAATATAATGTGACTAAGGATCATCTTTCTCATTGAAAGCGTTCTTTACCTTTTTCATAACACTAATAAAGTAGATCATTAGCGCAGCAGACAGACAAAAATAATGATATAGTGGCACAAATAACAATAAATGAAAAGTAAAAAAATGATAGTAATATTTTGGCTTCAATTGTGGTAAATGATGCACAAACAAGACTGGGTTCATTGGTCCAACTTCACTGGAATTGTTCCAAATTCTGAACTTTTTGTTGTTCACTTACACGTATGTACAATATTTATAAGTATCAATCAATGAGACGAGGAATAATAGCGAACCTTACCTTTGCACCTTTTGAGCATGCTTGGTTCTCACTATTATTTTGTGATTTGCTCTCCTTTGTAGAATTCATTGACTTATTTCAACCTTCAACCTAGTGGTTAATTTTAAATGATATTGTTGCATGAGTTACAAATTCCGTGTCTGTGCACGAATGATACAAAATTATCCCTGCGTGGGTTATTATTATTTTACTTTGCTTAGAAGTACATTATGTCTTTGGGGATTCCTTCAAGAAAGACGAACAATTTCTCAATGCTCGAACGAAATCAAATAATTACTGTCTAAACGAAACTTTGAGTACGTCTCAGATAAAATGCCAATTTTCAACTCTCCACGGGAAACTTTTAATTCTTTTTTATCCCCTGATGTTTGGTTTTGGTTCATATTGTGTGATGTGTGCTGCTGCTCTCGTTTTACTTCAAGACGTTCTAAACCTTTTTCATGGAATTCTTAAAAGTTGAGCTTTTCAAATAATTGTATAGAGAATTGTAATTCTAGCATGAGTGAAAGGTTTAAAAGACGGCATCTGGTGTAAATAGATCTGGCTTAATAATTGGGGTTACTTGAAATAATATCCGTAACTGTAACTTGTCTCATTCTCGAACCACAGTTACTTAATTAAATTACATTGGTTCATGAACAGAATAAAGAATTTTGACTGAGGCAATATGAGATTTATATGTAGGTTTGTAAAATGCAGAGAATAGGTGGAAACAAACCTGTCAAATGAATTGGTGACAACAGAAAAAGTCATTTATCTTATGTATTTACAGAGTACTTGTTTCTGTTGGATTAAACGTAAGTGCAAGTTCTTAAAGAATTTTAAAAATGCGTTTCCATCAATAAAAACATCAATCCAGGAAAAGCGATAAAAACATTTGTTGAAGATGAACATTTTCCCACACTCCCTCTAACTTGTTTTCTGCCTCGACGGTTGACACTATCACTTTTTAGGTGGAGTTGACTTAGGTATTTTGGGCTTTCTGCTACATGGGTTCATTGATTTAGAGTAATCATTGAAGTTCAGAACAATGATTACGATGCGGTATGCTGTGCTTGTTTTATACTTCCACTGATGACTGAAGCGTTCGCCAGGTAAAATGTCGATACTTGTTGTGAACAAATCAAACTTGGATAAGATTTAATGAGTGCATTTCGACTAAAAGTAGTGCATTCATTTATATAAACTGAAGAATAGCCATATTAATATTTTTACATACAAAATCC
The DNA here is from genome assembly GCA_004115045.4 of Sinella curviseta. Lineage (NCBI taxonomy): Eukaryota > Metazoa > Arthropoda > Collembola > Entomobryomorpha > Entomobryidae > Sinella > Sinella curviseta. Next base: position 35,700,588 of record CM023203.3, on the reverse strand, counting down.
AAATCATGTGCATGAATGAATCTTTTAAACACTTGCAAATACCATTTATGAAACAAGTCAATGTGACTCCTTTTCATCCTTGTCCATTTTCCCATTAAGAAAAAAGAAACGGTCGAGCTGATACTTTGTTTAGGGATGTAGAATCATTTTTTATCAACCCTATACTACTACTGGAGACATGGGGCAATAGGAACTTGAAGATGTTTCTATACGAGCTGAGCACTTATACCAGTTAGTTATACTTTGAATTACACAGGAATAAAGTAAGAAATAAAGTGTATTTCTCGTTCCTTCCTTTTTATATGTACATCATTTTCCATTTCCACTCATATTAGTTGCTAGCTGCATGTAGCCGGAGAGCCAGACCTCAATTTTTTTACAGTATAATATTATGTAACACTGTTGGGATGCGTTATGCGTTATAGAAAGAAAGAACCATTTTTTATGAATGCACTTGTTCACTGTCTCGAATCAACCCTCAGCTCTTGTTTGGGGTTTTCTGGAAGTCGAGAGTGTTTGTTGTGGCGATGATAGTAGTAGCCAGTTTTTTTATGTTCACTGTTCACATATCCATGTACATAATATGCATCCCTACAACGTATACGAATTATATCGGTTCGTGTTTTATCTTCACTTTGCTTGCTAAGATCCTGACAAAGACAGGGGCATCCAAAAAAAATTATGATGCGATGCGTGATGGGCTAGTCTACACTTTGGTAAAGATGAGAACAGAGAGAAGAAAAAAAGTTTTTTTTTTCTAAGCGCATCCGTTTGCGTGTGTATGCATTGAAAAGTCATAAAGGTTTTCTTCGTTTACGTATTCTGGGATACTCTCAAATATACACACAAGTGTATATGTAGCTGTTAATAGAAAAGAGAATTTCTTTTCCCAATTCCATAATGTTAGTGGGGAATACCCTCTACTGCACGCTTTATGCCAACAACAGAGAATATTATGAACTTTCCTTTATCTTACATTACCGCACGGCATAGTAAACAGGGAAAACTTGGGCAATCTCATCTTTGTGTAGGTTCGACTTTAGTGAGGGTGGTTCACCATACACTGCGTATATTAGGTAGGTAACATGGATAACATGAATGCAAGGAGTTGAACAGGGTAAAAAACACTCCATTGTCAAATATCCCCAAAAGTGCTGGAAATTTTTTCTTCAGTCTTCAGTCAGACTTGCTGCAAGAAGGAACCAGCAAAGGATATGGTCATCATGAGTCGGGATCAGGAATGAGAGAATTGACTTTTGTGTATTCATCTTTCGTGCAAGTGTATATGGTAAACCGTTGCTCAAAGCTTGAAAAGCTCTTTGCAGAAGAAATCTTCATAAACGTTCCCGTATGTGAAGTGTAGAGTTTGTATTGGAGTGAGGATAATCAATCAATATCTACAAGAATACTGATTTCAAAAAAGTCTTCAAAGTAGTCCCAGCGGGGTTGTTTCATTATGTGCAGACAGATCATTAGACATTGATCCAATCAATTCAAATGTGTATAATTAACTCTACGTTCATAATTAATATTATCACAATAAAACGCTTGTCTACGCAATTAGTGGTATAGTGTGGTTGTGTCATCGTGAAGGATTTTCGTTTAAGTCTGGTCGTTGGAAATGGTAAGTTTAAATATTGAACTAATATCATCAGTATCATCACTGCACACAATATTGTAGTTGCAAGCAGTCACTGTCCACTTGGCGGAAAGCTTCCAAAATTAACAAAATTTTAGCTTTTGTTTTTACCTTGTAGTGTGCATGTATGAATTCTCTCTCTCTCTCTCTATCTCTTCTGCTCAACAGTTTTCTCTTTCTCTTTCATTGCTCTATACCTGCAGATATTCTTATTTTAATTGGTTCAGTTGTAATTATCATAATAGTTAACCTTTTGCCTAGTCCATCATCAATACTGCACAAAAAAGAATTTTACCGTTGGAGAAAGCAAGAAAACCAAATTTCTCACAGAATATTCATAATGCTCCCCGTCAGGTTGTCTCTAGCACCGGATTTGCCATTTAGAGATTTCAGTTTCCGTTCCGTCAAGAGTAAATAGGTGAAACAGCTTGTAAAATGTGTACACATTTATTATTTATAACCTTATTTAGTTGGAAAGGGAAAAATAAATGCTATACACATTGCTGTTTTACAAGAAATGCATTTTCCACTATCCACTTTGATATTTGAAACTGGTAACCGACAACCGAGTGAAGGAGTCAAGAAAAGTGATGATTTCTTTAAGAAAGGAAAGGGGCAAAACAGCGTGTACAACAAGATGTGGATTTCATGTTGTAAATATGTACGTATAAAGCAGCCCAGAAGTAATTTTCGTATTTTTCCAAAAGGTCTCCTGACATTTTTGTCTGTCGACGCATTCGCTTTTTTTCCCGACTGAATTAATCCCCTTGGACTTATCTGGGAAAATCTACCGGGACCTTCTTTATGTTTGAAGTTTTCTTAACATGTTTCGCTAGTCACAAAGTGTTGCATAATAATTCTGCATGTAGATACATATACCACCCTCTCTAACTGACAACATGTGCATTGTTTTTCTCACTTTACTTTCACTCTCACAGTTACCGTTTTCTTCCTTTTCCAAGTAGTAATTTTTCGTGTGATTTTTTTCGTATTTTTATGCTTAACTCTAAGAATGGCTTGTAGTTGTAGCTTGAATTTTTTTACAAGTACATTCCCACTTTTCGTGGGAGAGTATCTTCTGCTGTACGTAGAAAAATCATGCAGCATTAAAGACAACATTTATTTTAGCTTTTCGCTTTCCCCTTCTGTCATTTCCTCCAAACTTTTCTACGAACGAAGCACGGAAGTGAAAGAAAAAGCTCAGTTGCACTCTAACAAGCTTATACTGGAAAGCATCAACCTTTCTCGTATTTTTTCTCTCTCTTTTTCGGCATCTTCATGAAAAACTGAAAAATGGACACAGGGAAACTTAACAAGTTTACCATTACCAGGCTTTCCACTATTAATGTAGTGTTGGATTCCATTTTCGTCACAGCTTTCATATTTTTTACTCCAATTTAGGGAAAAAAATCGGGAACCAAACTAAACGAAGCGAATGGAAACAGGAATACGGGATGGAGATGGAAATACTGAGAATTTTGCTGACTCGGGGAAAAGCATATAAACCGATATACAACATACATGCCTCTGTGTGAACTCGAAAAAAATACTTTATGCAGTAATTTCCGTTCTAAAAGTAAGTGAAAACGTAGAAAAGTAAGAAAACATTAGGAGCACTTTGGAGTAAATGGAAAAGCGCGATATAGTGTTTAGAAACTTTTCAGAAAAAATAATTGAGTAGAAGCTCCAAGTGAAAACGGAAATCGACTCCTCAATTTTTGTTTAATGGGGGCGTTTTTTATAGTGAAGCAAGCGTGTCAATACAATTTGGAAAGTGAGTGAAAAGTGAAATGTTAAGAAACACGTCTCCCTGTCTGCTATTCTCATCATCGCTTCTACCGGAAGGAAAATTGCAGCTCGAGGGGGCAAAACCAATTTTGTTAATAAAGACATTGAATTTCAATAATGTTACGACTACTACGACCATTTTCTGAGCTTCAACTCCCGGTATTGATCGGTATCAAATTGCATACGATATTGAAACACTAGAATGAATATAAAAAGTGATAGTTTTCGTAATTCAAGTAATACCGCAGTGTTCGCCAGCTCTAATTGAAGAGGGAGATGAGTCTCCGTCTCACATTAGAATTAATGAACTGACCAGGGAAATCCTGTTTCCCGTTCCATTTCGGAACAAATAATAGTAATCAATAAGTTGTCATTGTGGATGCATGTGTCTTATTTGTTGTGGCCAGGCTTGGTTCACTTTGTTAAGTGAAAAGAGGATTTTAGTAATAGAATGATAATAACTATCATATCATCATCTCAACTAAAGCCTGTGTCGTGATTGTATGGACTATGTAAGCTCTTGATATGTTGTAGTTTTGGTGTGGTGATTATTCGGGAGAAAAAAAGTAGTGCATATTACGCTGAAAAAAATGGAAAGGATGATGATATCAAAGACTCCCGAATCTGGCTTTCCCCTCCTCTCCTTGTTATTACTTTGTAACTGCAGAAATGAGAAACTTTGGAAATGATTCTTTCGCCACTCAACAACACAACCTACCACATCATCAATTTCCTCCCCTATCAGCAAAGCAAACTGTCTCATCTCCTCCAGCATTTGTGAAAATGGAGGCGCATCATTCAGCAAAGAGCATTGGGGTGGGAACAAGTTCCAAAAAATCGAACAAAACGCAGCACTTCTCACCTGCCACTGTTGCTGCTCCCTTCTCACATCATCATCAAAATCATCATCACAATAATATCAATGGTCAACATAACAGTAACGTTAATAATAATTACACTAATAATAATAACAATCCCCACAACATTCCAATAAATCTTAGTCATGGCCAACTAGGCGCACCAACGGCGGCGGCGACAACGTTCTTGGCTTCGCCTCCGACATCAGAAACCACTACTGTTCATCATTTGCCAACAGTGGCGTTGGCAGCCGCATGTCCCACTACTTCGATTAGAGGACCTTCACCAGCTCATCATCATCATCAACAAAGTTCAATCAATGGCTTACCTTATCATTCATCACATTCACCAACTCTACCCATGGCTCGTAAGAAAAAGTTATTTTTTTCTCTTCTCCTCATTCCATTCCAGGCACGCATACATGTATACCGTGGGATCGTTTTTTATTGAATACATTTTTTTGTCCCACAATTCCATTCTCCTTTTTTTGTATCGGGTCGCATCGTTTTTTATGTCACATACGATAAAAAGGCAGAGGCAAAAAATGTTAAATTATCTTTACGTTTTATCTTACATCATAAATCTTTCAGAAAGTTTTTTGTTCCTTTTTCTTGCAAGAGTCAAGAGAAGAAGCATTCTTCTGTCCTGTCCACTGAGAGTTTTCTGGAAAAAAATAGGAAGGAATTAGAAACGTAATACGATCCAACTCTGATCATCATTCAGGTGCGCTATACCTGTCGTCTAGCTTCTTATAATCTGTTAAACTTGTACTTTATGTTAAAAACGAATCAGGTGTAAAAAGTAACTCTGACTTTTAAAGGCGTAATAATATCATCTCGTCATAAGATGCGTATATGCCTGTTCAGTTTTGCTCGGGAACAGATAATGGCCAAGTTGTTGAAAATCTTAACTAGCTCAAAACAGATAACAATAAATGTCGTGTTGGCTGTAACGACTGGAAAATATATGCCTCCATGTGTACGTTAATGTTCTTATAGTTTGAGCTTGATTTCAAAATGGGATTAGTGTATGATCTTCTGCAACATAACTGAACATGATCTTGTATGAAGTTGAAGGGGCAAGGAGCACACCGATGATATAGCGTCCATTACTTGATTACCTGATCTTTCCTTTTTGGTCCACTAAGTTTTAATAGAGAAATGGAGAACTGGAACATTGCGGTATATTTTAAAGAAGAGTTACAACGGGTCTGATTACGGGGATGTTGTTTACTGTGCAGTTATGTTATTTATTGTGAAATGTTTCGAATGACTGAGCTTTCTTCACTTGACGGAAGACCTGATTTTGTTACAAGATACTATTTTCTTGACACTATACAATTGTACACAAGCTACACATAAGGATACATGCAGCAGTAATTCACTTCCTTTCGCCATCATTGTTATCATCAAAATATTTAATTATGAACATTTCAACCGTGATGACTACGCTGAAAGTTGGTTATCTATTAAACGCAAACATTCCTATTCCTGACTCTGTCTGTACAACCCTTCTGATTATAGGACTACTTCGTTTTATAACAACGGATGACGGATTTATCGTATGACAACTGTCACATTTTAATAACAAAAATTACGAAGCCATAAGCTCTAACCTCCCTGTTTTTTCTTAGTTTTTTGTCACATGTCAAATTAAAGGTACAGATGTACGTGGGAGGACTTGGGCCATTCTATATAAAACAGATAATTCACTCCGTGACTTTTTCCTGTTTGAAATTCACAAACAACAATAAACCTTTCTTCTTGTTCATAAAACATGTTCCTGTCACAATGATGCAAACAAAGAAGGACGGGTTGAAATAAAAATTGGTTTGCCTTCAGTGTTTGTGTACGAGTGTGAGTCATATACATGAGATAAGAAAAATGACGACAACAACTGACAATAGCCAAACATGGAAATCATGAAAAATTGATGAGTAATTCCAGTGTTAAGCTTGAGACACGAGTACTTGGTTAAGGTTTTTTGAGCTGTCAAAAGGATCAACTAGAACAACATTGGGAAAGCGGTTGATGTACAGATGTACATGAAACAGAAATACTTTATTCGTCGTATTTTTGTTATTCGTTCAAAAACTCGGCAAAAAGTGTGTTCGAATATAATATAGCTGATTGGCTCATAACACAATGTGATCATACACAAGACAAACCGATGTGATCTTGTCTAGTGCTTTTCCTCAAACCCTTTACAGCGACACATATAACATCAAATTTTAAGTAAAGATGTAATCAGTAACTCAGTCACCTCCTATCAATTTTTTCTATGCTCATGATAACAATGAAAGGGAAAGAAATTTAACGTACAAATATTTCGTTTGTACCCAAGCATGTCATGTCGAGTTAGAATGACAGATGTATCAGAATCAGGATGCGAGGTACACGTTCATCATGTTAGTACATAGAAATTTCAACTCAATTCTGTCAACCAAATCATCATGAATCATACATGTAAAGTAAAACCCCAACAATCATTAAATAACATTACCATTTTGTCGCTCAGTCACTTTCATGTGCAACTTTTCTAATTCCATTAATCATTGACATTTATATTTAGACAAAATCCTGTTGGGCCTTGTATCAACATTTAGTTAATTTATCGTTGGCCAATTTACATCCGTGAATTCAGTGAATTATATTCTTTCTCCAGAAAATTTGCAATTATCCTTATTTTTTGTACAGATACTGCTTTACCATCGGAAGTTCACGCCAACAGTTCATCAGGATTGAGTTCTTCAAACCGTAGCTCGCCGTTGTCTGTACCGACACCTCAGAGCAATACCATCACCCCAAATTCGCCCTATCACCACACACAGTATCATATGCCCCATTTTAATAAAATTCACAATCTCACCAACAGCATCTCTACCGGAACTATTGCCGACCTCTCACAAAATAACCAAAGTAGTAGTAGTGCTTCACCCCTTTCAAATTCTTCTCAGTCTGGGTCAACGCCACAAGCTAACGCTGAAGTCACCAAGAACTTTGCGTCAACCCGCAGTGATGACAGTAGTAGTCCCGAAAGCAGAAGTACAAGTAGTGTTGCAGACAGTAACAATGCTGCTACTTCGAGGATTGTCAGTCAGAACGTGAATGGGACATGTAAGTAGATTTTCAGATTTTTTACAGAAAAATGCTTCACTGCTATTTGCTATTAACCTTGTCTTCTCTCTAAACTTTCTTCGTGGCTTATTATGTTGAAATCATATACGCATACACGATATTCTTCTCATGTTTCCAATTTTCTTCGTAAATCCAGTTGTAAAAATTTGTATTGAAAGGACGTGTCTGTCTACTGCATGCAGTGCTTGCATATGCAACAAAAACAGTATGGTTCACAGATTTCAATTTTGTAAAGAAAGAAGCCAGAAAAAAATGTCGCTCCTTTGAACTCTGCTGAAATACAAGAGAAGAGAGAGGATATAATATTTTTAAAGGATTTATTGAGAGAGGAAGACTGGGAATTTTTTGTTGTTGAAAAATGGAATGTCAAAGTTTTCATAAACTTGGAATACTGAACGTCACAATATACAAGCGTTTTTCATAAGCAGTCTACACCATTACATGGTTTAATGGAAAGAATGTGGCGGAAATATGGTACGTTTAGCCTTGAACTTTTTAAATAAAAATAACAGCAGCTCATATCACCACCTTATGTTGTAATTTGCTTGACATAAAAATGGTAAGCTACGTAGGTATCTGGTTACATACACACTAACAACAAGAAAAGAATATTAAGCCTAGTTTAATTGGTGGCTTCGGTATAAGCTACTAATTATAAAATTAATTCCTACTTCCATACATTTTTAGTTAGTAGTTTGTGATGAAATGATGATTTATATATTTTTATTTCTCTTTCATTATTGTAATTAAACGTTGTAAATTTCTGGATTTAATAGTACACCAACTTGAGTTCTTAGTGAAAATACAAATTAAATGCTTCCAAAAATTATAGACATTCCCCAAAAAAACGCAAACTTTACTTGTAAGGTATCATCATGCATTGTCATCACAGTCATCAAATTGTAATGAACTGCTCCTTTCCTGTCATCCATTTTCACGCCCCACACACATCACCCTTGTCAAGAAAGTCACCTTTCATTCCATTGACTTTGGTGAACACCTAAATTTTCCCCTTTTTCCGTGTTCATGGAGTTTCTTTCCACATTATTTTCAAGTTGTGGGTTCGTTCGTTCGTTGAAAACGCTGTGTTTTGCCACTTTCCTTGTGAATTATTGTTACTCCATATATTTCAAGAGATAATAACCCTTTTTTCTTCAGAACCAGAAACCGTTCTATATGCTCCCTTTGGAATGTGCCTTAAAATCCTCACTTTTTCAAAGTATCGATTCAGTTTTTTACGAACACTTACATACAATTCTTATTGCATGACGGAACATAGCAAAAATTCAGAGCTTTAAACAACAAAAGGAGATCGAAGGCATTTTATTTTGAATGCTGGTTTATTACAGTCATTAGCCATCTCCGTGTGCGAGCCTTGTGCCTTCATTTCATTGAGAGTTGTCGCAAACCCTGCATTTATGTACCAGAAAAAAAGCGTAAGTGATAATTTGGGTCTTTAAAAAAAAGGTAACAAACAGGTAGACGCATACTTATAGGTACACTCAAAGAAGAATGTCTGTCTGTTTTTGTATCCTTTTCTTTTGCCCAGTCAAAGTACAATCGATTCCCTCCCGTTTAGGAGTGAACTGGCTGATACATAACGTCAAAACGCACGCGTTTGTAATGACGATGATGATACAAAACAGAGAGCGTGATATTCCTAGTATATTTTTGAACTGACTGTGTATGGATTGTTTGAAATAATCATCCATAAAAAGGACTCTTTTCACCCTGAAGGCTAAGTTATGGCCTTAAATCAAAACTTTTTTTTGATACCGTCCACCGTCGTATGCCATACCGATAATAATGGCTCATCGTTACCCATTGTATGCTTTTTGGCTTGTGTTCTAGTCTAACCTTCTCCTCCCAAAGATCATGCAAGATTTGTTATAATAAGGCCAATAAAGTACTTTTACATCCCTCAACTTCTTTTATCATCTTTCCAAGTCCTTTGAGAGACAGTCGCATCATATCTACAATTTAGATCAATTCTGCTTTAGGCAAAAAAAAGATTTGACGGTAGAAAAAAAAGAAACTAAAAACTGCAGAGGAGAAGAGCATAGGGATGAATTTATACAGAAAAAAGTGGTGCCTTACACGAAGGATATTAGTAATTATCCTGGTTGTTTTCTTTTTTTCTTCTTCGAATGGTGAATGCCTAGAGCAAAGAAAAATTCACATTTTCTTTGGTATATCTGGTCCAGTTTCCAGAGTGGCGCGATACCACCTGTTCTGAATTCAACATTTGGTTGGTTTTCTAATGCTTATTACTGATTTTTACTGTCATTACGAGGAGAGTTTAACTCTTGTTCAGGTTTAAGGAAAACCTTACTATATGCTTCGTAAAGCAATGATTCAAATTCTTAAAAACTGAAATGATAATAAAGGGCAATTTTAATTAGATAATTAGAAAATCAACTTTGTTGAGCTTTTCGGTTTTTCTTATAAATCTGCCTGTCTGTATTCTGCGTTAGCTTGAACGAGGTATATATCTAAGGTACCTTATTTCTCAATTCAAATTATTTTGCGTTTTTACATACATCATCATAATATTTCGCCCGTCAGGTACTTGCCAGTATCAATGATTTTAATATTCCTCATTTTCCATCCACCTCCATAAGTCTAATAACAAGGAATATGTAACATCACCTTGTGTATCAGAGAACGGTAACAAACAAATCGGTAAACTGAAAGTGTAACAAATATTGTAAAAAGCAAAGACTCACGCTGGGTTGAAAGTTACATTATATGCTTATTTTTTATGCCTCCTCTCTCGATATCAAGCAGTCAGAGAGAATGCCTCTTGGAGAGTTTTCTTTGATCAGTCTTTCTGATACGACTCTGTGGAAGGGGGAAAGAGAGAAAATGATTGTAAAACCGCAAGAGGCAAAGAAACTTCATCTCCAAAGAAAAAAAAACACAAAGAACAAAAAAGAATCAAGCCAAACCCAACCTGTCCCGAGAAGAATCTCTATTCAATTCCTAATTATAATCCGTGATGGTATGGTATACGAATAAAAAAAACTTGTACATGGATTCGCTTCAACATTTGTTACTTTTTTTTGCTTTTGATGTTCTTTGCAGATAATAGAAATGCTTTCAGGTGCACGACATACAATAAAGAAAGTGACGGACGATGTAATGGTCAATCATTCTTCTTCTGTAACTATACATTCATCTCCTTTTTTCAACTACCAACTCCTTTTGCGCTTATATCAGTTTTCAGATCAGTAAAAAAACCATCATCGTCATTACAGTCAGTTGAGAAGTTAAGGAGGAGAGCTTCAAATACGTGATCCAGTTGTATCTGCATGCATGTATGTTAGAGAGGTAATAACAAGTAAGGTACATGTTATCATCATTAATGTAACCGCTTCAAGCAATGATGATGAGCCAAGGCCCAGAAAGAATAGCTGCTTCTGTATCTGACTTGTTCAAGTGTCAGTCATCAATGGAAATGGTAAAAGTCAGGATACTCCAAAGGTTATATACATACATGTAAATACACGCACTGGTGCTATAATGCCCATTGTAGATAATGTAAGAAACCGATAAGCGAGAAGGGCAGGGCACACATTGGAAGCTACATTGTAAAAATTGTAAATGTAAGCATTGCTGATCCTGATATGGTTTAATGATTAGAACGACGACGTCTTCGCTGCTAAGATGCTTCTTCATCTTGGTGATTTGAAACTTCAGCCGCAACCACAAAAATCCTATTACAAATACCAACTTTTACAATGTTTGTGCGTATTTTACCAACGCACAATCATTTCCTCTTTCTCTTCCATATCGTCAGTTTATATAGTAGTAGTAGCAGATGACTGGCCCGAAAAAAAGAACATTATTTTTTTTTGTACTTGGAACATGAGGATGTACATAAAAAATGGAATTACATGTTATGGTTCTTATTAAAGTATTAAAAAATCAGACAGGATATAAAGGCCAGAGGGCATCTGAAGCAAAGAAAGAAAAAAATTATCTTCAAGACAAATCATCATTAAATTCATCATCATCATCGTCATCTTACTCTGTATTTAGTATTATATAATAGTATTTCTTACATAATATTGTATGCAACTGCATCTCTCTCTGCTAGTGGCAGTCAAAATTTATGCTGCTCTCTTCTCTTTTCCAAGTACTGATTTCCATGTGTTGAAGTAACAGGAACGCAACCTCAACCCTTGAGCCTGGGCTCGAACGGCAAAAAAATGAAAGGAAAACAAGAAATGTGTGTGCACAGCACAGGATATTTTTTGTGCTTCTTCAGCAGAGTGCTCATCATATTTATAATATGTTTCGGCCAGAGTTCTCGCTTTCTAGTCATAATCACCATACTGCATATTTTTCACCTTCATCATTCGTCGTATTATTTCGTTTTCTGTGGTTTCCTTCCATCATGCACTTATTGCCTGCACTTGTTTACTTTTCCAGTTTTCGTTGCTCCAGACAGTGCTCAAATGTTCATTGAGTATATGCCAAGAGCATCAATAAATATATTATACTGAGTAGATATGTTTGTATACCTGCATGTGTAGCCTCAGTACTTTTTATTTTCAGTTTTTAATCATTATTCTAATGATTTTTTTCTGACCATTTTTTTCTTACTGGTCGGCTCGACTTTTTCTTCTCCACCTCACGGCGTCCACGACGCTGAATGTAATCGCCCTTGCAGTAAGATGCCTTTTCCATCTCATATAAAAAATATGTATATCTTTTCATGTGCCCCGTTTCGTCGAAAAAAATAGAATGTATATTTCTTAAGATATTACGCAGAAGCGCCAATAGCTCGAGCCAAAAAAGACTACTTGCTGTTATGTATATGCATAATATTACCATCATAGTTATCCATATAAGGGAAGATAGGACTACCAGAAGAATAAAAAAATGATTATTTTCATAACAATAATATTGTACGCTAACAGAACGCTGGTTTATTGTTAAGCTTGCCTCCTCTGGTGTAAAAGTCTGAGATGAAGTATGGAGTATTGATGCCGATAATCAACGTGTTTTCTTTCTTTCTTCGCTTTACTTTGGATTCGATATGCACCCTAGGCTCCACCACAATTTCAGATGTATGAACGGAAAAAAATACTGGACAAGAAGGCTTTTGGTTGTAAAGAATATATGCGCGTGCAGTGGTGTGTGTGGATGCATAAAAAATTCAAATTACATACAACGGTTATACTTACACTTTTTGTCGGGTTTCAGTTTCTTGTCGTGACTAGAAAAAAAATTATAGTTTGATGCTGCTGTGTGGTACGTTGATTTAAGGCCATGTTTTCGATAAATTTTGTTGTTACTTCGATTCATTTAATTTACTGGAATTAGAGATGCAAAATTTATTGTAAAACGATAATGAAGTAATTCAGCTTGTGTGTTGAACAAACTCATATCGTACAAAAAGGGGTAATTTGTCATGAAAAAATGAAATGTAGAAACTAAATTGAATGCATAGGTACTAAAAATTGGAGAAAAAATGCCCAAGCATAATGTGAGTAATTTTATAATGAACTTGTCATTTCTGATAATGATAGCGTTGAAAATTTTAACTTGAAAATGTTTTCATAATAAATCAGACTGAATGTTTCAAGCAACGGTTTTGATTACATTTTGCGTTCTGAGAGCCTGCTAGTGTAGAATGGAATCATTTAGAGTCCAAATTTTGGACAAGTTATTAGTTAATTTGGTATTAAGTTATTGACTTATGAGAACCTTTGGTATTTAGGTAATAGTGTTTTAATAACTTTCGTTCATTTTCACGAGTCCCACTACAGCAACTCTTTCCTCTGATTTATGATTGTATCTTCATTACATGAAACTTATTGTGAGTATCTTTACGTCGCCGGAAGAGCAGATTTAAAATAAATTACTATAACTATTACAGTGTACTCCTTACTAACTTATCTGGGTGTACAGGTTAGAAAAATTAGCTACATTGGATTTTATAATCGTAAGTAACTAGCCTCAAAAATTTCTGTTTCAGGACATTTCTACAGCAAGTTTATAACAGTTCATGGATGATCTAAATTGAAAAATAGGAATGAGACAGGGACCAATGTAGTAGCATAATTATAGCATATCTGTTTTAGGCTGAAATTTCAATCTCACATTTCGTAGCTCCACTTTTACTCATCATCATCACTCACCCCAATGCCTTGATGACAAGTAGATTAATTAGACGAACGAAAATGTTCAACAGATCGTGGTTAATGCAAATTAATGACTTGAAGATGAAATTATAAAAACGACTCTCATTTTTCAAGGTGTTTTTCTTTTCTGAATATCTAGCTGGAAACAAAAAATAAACTGAATGAAGTGCAGTTGTGGTGGTACCTTCGAAAATGAAGCAAGCATGATTTTGCTCTTGTCTGATTACTAGTAGCAAAAAAAAACTCATCACAATAAAAGGTGATGATAAAATGACCGTGACAGATCAACATGAAGATACACTTCCTTCTGCTTGATAATGAAAAAAATAAAAGAAATGCAGGGTAATGCGGTGTGAGAAAAATGATCTGCATGGCACAGTTTTTTGAGCCTTTTGGAGCTGCTGCAATGAGGAGATGAGATTCAGCAAATCTTTTCAATGTTTTTTTCCTTCCACAAAGCCGTTCTGTAATGTATGCATAAATGCTGAGCCTATTCATTTACGTTTCGTGGTACACTTTCACAAGCTACCCCATTAAAATTAAAAGTCGAGCAATAAGGCAGATTTGAAACGGTTTTTTGGTTAAAGAGCATCACCAGTTGATGACGACGATGATTACTCTGAACAATTTTCATCATGATTTTCATGATACATGTAATCAGTCATCAGTCAGCGAGACTTTTTTTTGGAATATCAACAACGTAACTTGAGCCTTGCATTATTTTACACTAATGCTTTATGCATAAATATGCATCTATTTATTTATACACTATTATTTCTATACGGAAAATACAAAGATTAATAAATAGCGTCCGGAGGAAGAAAGATGAGAGTCCCATAATGTTCTAATTATTATGGAAGTCATGCACTTTGATCTTTTTTCCCTTTCTTTACTGCTAACAAGGCGGCACTTTAGACAATAGCTCGTAATCTGCATAAGTACAAAAAAGATAAAAAAGAAGAAGAATGCACCCGGAATCTCAGTCAGCCAGTCGAGTTCACAAGAAAGAAAAAGAAGATTCATCATCATCACTCTTCTACATATACCGAAATTCATGCATCTTTCAAATCTTCCAAACTGTCTGTCTGTAAACGGGGAAGCCCATTTGAAAAAAATAGAATGAGCAGCAGCATTACAGGAAGGAAGGAAGCATTTTACTTTAAAGCTTCAGCAACCAACACTTTTTATGCATATCATTAGTAGTCAGGTCTCATCTCTTTTTATTTTAACCATTCCATGCTTTCTTATATGTTGTATGAAAAACAGAGGGGAAATATTCACTCTAAGCAGTAAGTCTAACAAGTAGCAATGGAAATCCCTATACTGTAACATTTTTTGATTCATTATTATATTCATCTGCGCTCGTTTTTATCTCCTTACTACTGGTTTATTTCATAAAGTAATGATATGCAAAAACTTTTTCAAAGATATTTTTTATATTATTTATCAAAGAATAAAAAATAAATGAGCTCTCACTGTGTTGTGATGCATATTGAGTGATACTAAATAATACGGAATAACTCATTTTAATAATTATCTTTGTCTCACGATCTCGTACGGTAGATCTCACCAGCTCTAGCGGTGAACAGTAAGGGAAATTCTGGACAAACAAACATACCATCATATAAGATGAATGTAAATAGTTACTTTTTCGAATGGAACATTTTAACAGTCAAATTCTCAACTTCTCATTCTATGCGCCCTGTGTATTTTATAATTCGAATTTACTGATAATAAAAATTACACTAAAATGAGAAACTGGAGTTGACGTAGCCACTGTACTCATGTTTAATACGTTTGCAAAGGTCGCCGTGTAACTTGTATATTAATGCAATAATTAAGTTTGAGACAATGTTGTCCATCGTTACTTTCGACATACCGTAAGTAATATACTTTGACAAAGAAAAGCACGCTTGAAGCTATGTCTAGGAATTCCCAACTAAATACATGCTATATCCTCAAATACACATCTAATAATATTTACGACATTATGAGTAAACGAAAGTGACATTATTTGTGGAGTTACTTTGGCTAAATCCACTCAAAGAAAAGAACATGGTAATGCTTTATAAAAAATGCACATTACTTGCTCCTCGTTCATTTCATTGCACTGCATTGCATGTGCTGTATGGGGATCTCACAAGAAGATAACAATGTTAAGAAAGTTGCAAGTCATGGGGTTGAATTTGAGCTCACTATGTATGCATAAGACTGTTTTTTAGCATTCGTGCTACTTGAGGAGACCTTCACACTTATTATTGGAAGGTAGCATTTCAGAAGAAAAATGCACTTGAATTTGTATACACACATATAGCACATAATCCGGTATTATATTGAAACACATTTGATATGTTTCGTTTGTATGTATTCTATCCTTGTCATAAGCATCTCTGGAGAGAATTTTCGAGTTTTGTAACTAAAGTGTGTGTACAATAACGCTGGTAGTTGGGTTTTTAACGAATGATTCCACCAGGAATAGGTATATCCATTTTTTTATTTCCCTTTCTCTCAGTTAAATATCCTTCCTCCCTCGCAATTTTACAGTCATACCAAAAGCAGTAGTACAAATATTACCAACATGTAACAATGCCGTATGACTTCGTAGAGTATGTATATGAATGCGAGTGATCCATAAATATATGATGATAAATAATAGTCAATAGTGTGCATACGTAATCTACTTTTTGTTTTACCCGGAACTCTTTTACGTTCTCAGATGTATTTACATTGCAGTCTCCAAAACTGATCACATGCGACATTCCAAAAGTAAAATATATTTTTATAGAAATGTGCTCCCTCCAACAACTACATATATTATGCAGATTTTTTCCAGTGACAAACTACAGGGTTGGAAAATGTGCTTTGTAGGAATATGTGAGAAAGGAAGTGAATAGGTACGCAGATTATTTACGTGAGCATTATGCAGAACGCGTCTGCAGACTATATATAGCCCATATGTACACAAGCCCGTGCAGTTCTTGTTGTGAAGGATTAAGCGGTTGCATACTTGAAAAGATGTGTCTGCCTCACTGGAGACCAACATTTTTTGGGGGATGATGATCATCATCATCATGACGTGATATTGATGATGATCAAGACGAAAACACGAGCTGAACCGCATCAGTGGAGAAAAAAAAAGTTGGGGATGATAATAATGATGAAGACGATGCAATGTTGATGGTGATGAGCATTTTTTTTTCTTTTCCCCCTTGAATTTTTTTATCATGCCAAATTCTCGTTCACATAGGCATAATTTATCCGGTTGCTTTTACAGCATCCATGTATTATATTCAAAGTGAGTAACAAAAGATGTAAGAAAATCGTATGCAAATGTGGTGCGAGGAATCGTGAAACAATCCAGTGATGTGACATGGTTATGCTCAGAGATAGTAAAAAAATATGCATTTTGGAGATGTGTAGATGCATGTATACTTATCAACTTATAATATGCAGTCGTTATTTTTTTATCCGTTGTTACTGGAAGAAGAAAAAAAAGCTACTTACTTGCCTTTTCAATGAGCTTGTTGGAGACAAAAAAAAGAGGGGAACTGAGAAAAAACAATGCAATGGTGGTGCAGTAAGTACTTCCAGCAACCAAGTAATGTTGTAAGAGATGTTGCACTCAACTTCGGCTCTAGGCTCAATCAATTCGCTTTTACTTGGGTTTGGTAAGACAGAATTTATTTGCATGATGATTATTTTTACCATTTCCCATTGTCGACAAGGAAGAAAACTTTGTCTCTTTTACATGTACACAGAAATGCTCATCTCGTGTAGTTCACTGGTGTCTAATGCGTAAAACATGTACCACGTACTTTCTCATTTTCTCCCTTGTTAACTGACAAATTCAAAATGTGCACACATGCACATAATCTGTTATTATTATCATGAATTTTTTGTGTGTTCTTTGCGCATTGTTCTCTGTGCGCACTTTCTTATTTCACACACTTAAAGCAAGAAGGAAAGCGCGAGAGAGAAAGTAAAGAAAAGCAACGGAGAATTCATTAGGAGGATATGTGCAGTCATGTGAAGCACTATTTAAATAAAGTGCAAACACACTCATCCTCTTGATGGAGCTGACGCTTTTATTTTAATGAAAACAAGAGGTTGGTTCGATGAAGATAATGCTGTGAAGACGATAGGATGATTCGATTTCCCCGAACAGTTTATTTTACAAAATTAAAGTTAATCTGTGGGGAACCACGTTGATTCCGGTTGATTTTGACAGAGATGATACTTTTAGTTTTAGACAATGTTTGGTAAATATATTCATTTAAAGTGCGAGACTCCGCTGTGAAATAGTGACAACCTCTGTGAAATGTACGTCTTTCATTTAAGAAAGAATGAATCTCTTTCTCTTTATTACTTTTTTTTGTAAAAGATGAATACTTTTTAGTTCATACAGTTTCATTTTAAATAAACATTGCTCATAGCCTGAATGAAAGCGCTTCCCCACACAGATCTTCGTTGTGGTTTGAGTAAAGTGTGGGCGATTGAAGATGGAATACAACAGGACGACGGGAGTGGGAATGAAAATGATATTGAGTTTGTAGAGTGGGATATCGTGAGGATACATCATATCAATGTCAGCTTCAGATAAAGGCAGACTGTTAGCATCGTCGTGGGCGATCTGAGATGAAATAAAGACTATATCATTTACAATAAGTATTCTTCATTTTTTTAATGCTACGACTTATATTATAAATTTACCCTTACGTATTCTAAGTTCGTGTGTTTGTTGTAAACGTCATTCAATGTCCGTGTTACCTACGATCAGGTGAACATTTATAAAGGCAAGGCTTATTGATATTGATCCCTTATTCTAGTGCGTAACGTTACGCGTGTGGTATATGGAATACCTGCTTCCATCATCATCCTCTGGGTTTTTTTTGTGGCACAAACAAAGAATGAGTTCCATTTTTCCATTGATACATCAAACCTGTGAGCTGAGGAGCACAGCACGAATAGCAGGAAGGAACCGCGTGAAGCCTTCCAGTAATCTGTCACTGTCTTTGTTACTTCGACATTTCACATTTTTTAGAAATGTGACCAGGGATAATCGTGACCTGACTACTTGTGGTGTGGTTGGTTACTTATCGTCGTAGGGAGGATGACAAAAGGTCATTACGGTGTATACAAACCGTGCTGCTTCTTATGGATTATACAATGCATCAGGGATGCGTATTTGTTACATGTGATTTATTCATTGGTCACGCGCATTATGACCTGCAATTAATTCTAGACTTACAAGGTATCACATTCAATACTAACGAATGGTTGTGGAACGAAATATGATTCACAGCAAACAATCTACTACAACGGAGACGTAATCAGCATTTCTGACATTGCTGATATATTCATATATAAAGTTTCAACATTGTCTGTCATTCCAACTTATTTCTGGTTGAGAGAGAAGTAATATGCAAAGTCGACTGTTAATATGACTCCCCCATCTTCCCTTCGGAAATAATGCCTGCATTTTTTAACCTCCTGCGCACATGTTTTCCATTTCGTTATAATATGCAGCATCCCATTTAGTCCGGGAAACAATTTCATGAAAAAATATGGGCACGCATGTGAATGTGAATATTACTGCTCTCTCTAACTACATATTTCCGTGTCTTAGTCATCGCCATAATCATCATGATCACCTATCACGATTTAATATTAAATGTTTCCACGTTCCACACAATAAGTTATTGGTATGTGTACTAGGAATATTCACTTTTTTCATATTAGTCGGCTCTTTCTGACTAGTTTTGTGCATTCCAACGACAACATTTCATATTGTCCATTTATTGTGCAATGTGGAATTTTCGAAATATTTTTATTTTCAAAGAGGTTGAGCGATGGAAAAAATGGCTACATTATATCAGCCTCTTATGTGTTCTTAACCATCTTATTGTTGTAACTTGTAACTTTACCCGCCTCAACCTCATCAACTTTAGATGTATGCAAGTCGATTCAGGTACATTCAAGGTAATTTGTTATATCATATTTTGTTAAAATTAGACAGTTCTTCATCAACAGAAAGGGTTTTATTGAATTTGATGCTGGGGTGGTGGTGGTGATAATGGTAATGGAACTTAGTCATAAAAATGAAGCATTCACGCTTTCTCATTTTCATGCGCAAGTTTAGGTAAACCAAACATTATGAATACGAATTGAATTGGATGTTGTTATTTTTCTCCTCTATCTACATACATATGGCTTGTATATACAATTGAAGCTTGTGAAAATAAAATGTACAAAAAAAAGAAATTGAATTTGCATAAATCAAAACACACACGATGCCTTTTTTGTAGACACAAGTAGGTTTCAAAAAGGTCTCTCAACAAGTTCCATTATTACGAGCAAACATAAAAGGAAATTTCACTCCTTGTTGACCCAAGCAAAAGTCTGAACGCCAGAGATCTAATAATACATCTCTCAAACATCACACATCGTTATTGATTTATTGCCGTGTGCCGTAATGTTATGCTTTAGATAAGAAGGTAAAAAATGGAGGTGTACTCATTTGAACGGAACAACCATTTCAGAGTACTTATGTAGGTATGTAGGTATGTGCTTTTTGATTCATTTAACTTTGCGCCTGCCTACCATTCAACACGGACAAAACTAAAACTAGGGTTATAATTTTATGATGCTTAATTCATAGAAACACCTTTGTAGAAAGGTATTCTCTATTCTCTTAATAATTACTCAAGTAAGAAAAAATGAAGAGTCTGCAAAACAGTCTTTAAAATTTTACGATGAAATTAGTTTACTCTTGGCTAATGATTACGTTTCTACAAGCAATGGGGTAAAGTGAGGAATGAATTTGCTTAAAAGTTTCCCAGTTCTGATTTGTGGGAGTTATTGTTGAATGTACATTAAAATATTGCGTTTTTCTCATTATTGGTAAATTTTTGTGAAGGGAATGTATTCTGTTGCTTATTCGTAAAAAACATGCTTGTTGAGTAGATTTTGTGCACAATATACCTTTCAAGAAATGAGCAGTACTAAAAGGACTGACTGAAGGCACCAACAAGTGCACTTTGATGTTTTTTTCCATGTTCCATTGTTGTGGTCTGGTCGAGTCATCTTGGAGCCAACTCTGCCTGTAGTATGAAAGTAGTAAAAGCAAAATGATGAGCTTGTGTGAGTGTACGTCATTATTCTCTCAATACACTTTTATTGTCTGTTGCCTGATTCTGATTTTTCCATGATAGAGAGAAAATTGATGATGACGCTGTGAGGTTAATGATGATGACAATGCATCATCACCGTCATCATTATGCATTTGTTCTACAAGAAGGCTCTGCAGAGACTGATTGTGTTCTGCCTCTTTACAATCTTGTTACAACAGCAATAATACTATGTACTTCCAAGGTCGCCTTCACAGAAAAACACAAAAAGTCATTACCGCATTTATAAACTCCATATTCATAGATAAAGAGGATAGCAGCATAGGTACTTACTACTACTCGCTCACTATTTACCATAATATTATTATGTATATTTCATAAAGCTTTCCATGAAGAATCACTATCACCAGAGACCAGACAACCGCGCAACCTGTTGTCATTTCTTTTTTCAAGATGAATACAATACTACGCTATACCCAAGCTACAATGTTGCTTCCAGCAGTTCCAGAGCTACCTTTTATGAGGAGAACACTTTTTTTTGTTCTTCATTTTCCGTTGCACACTCTTCCGTAGTATGGCGAGATGTGTTGTTGTTCTTTCCTCATTTCACTTGAGCAACAGCAGGAAGAAACAAAAACAAGTCCCAAAGGCATATTACGTTTTTATGTACACAAAATACGTGCTTTCATTTCCTACCAACAACATCTCCACGAGGTTCGGCTCTCCGCGACGTGTCATTATTACACCGCACCGGAGTGGAGTACATATAGCGTACTCTATGCACTACTTATTTTTACGACTCCTCTCGCCAGAAGCAAAGCTTATCAGTCTCTTCTCTCTAATATAACATTTTACTCTCGTCCCTAATAATAATAATTATTACTTTTATCATTACTATTTCACTTGTTTTGATAGGTGACCGTAAAAAAATTGTGAAGCAAGTTTTTTCTCTCTTCTTTTCATCTTGTTGAGTAATCATCTTCATACAGAAGAAAAAGACGCGTCTTGTTCATTGTTCACGACGACGTTGTTGTAGTGGCTGGAAGAAAATGGTGCCTTATAAGATGAGTCAAGAAAGCAAGCAGTACCACACATAAACTTACCACACGTCAGCGATTCATATGAATAAAATCAGAGTCAATGCTCCCTCTTTTTACGTCTCTCTCTGTGTGTGCGCGTAGTAATAATCATGATGATGGAGATGCTGCGGCTGGAAAAAATAATAATAAAGGGATTCTTACATCCTGTGTGTGTAACGCGTCTCCCTCACTCTCATCATGTATGTTGCGGTGGTGCACTTACGTCCACACAAATCCTCAAAAACAGAATGAAGGGTTCATTACTTCAAAGAAGATGAGGGAGAAAAAAAATCTCATCTGGTTCGTTTTTTTCACACATGATGAACCCCTAATGAAAAAAAATAACCTACAGCGCGCATAAAACAAGCTCGAGAAAATTCAACATTAAAAAATGAGTAAAAAAATAATAAATAATAACGCTGGAAGGAAATTGTCCGAGATGCAACATTAAGAAGGTACTTTATATGTAGACGTGTATATATATCTGCTCAAGTAATAATAATATGCCTTAGCCAAAATGTCGGTGTGTGAGAGGGTACGTGCGGATGATGTACTATTTTTTAGCTGACTGTTGATGCTAACTTAAAAATATATCTAGTGTTCTCTGAGTGATCCATATATATTTTTTATGTGTGGTGAAGTAAATATTATATATACACGGTGCATTTATTTATTGCTGTACATTATAGATATTGCGTAGACTTTTTTTCTGAATTTCTCTCGGCACACAGGGAATCAATGCAACGAAGTGCTGGTGACGACGCGGAGGGGGCATGAAAGATTATAACGAGTTGTTCTGTCTTCTTGTTTTTTCATGCTTCCATATGGCGAAAGAAAGAAGAAAAAAACTGGTTATAGAGTTCGTATTGGAAATGAATCTGTATTTTATTTATGATTGTCTGCGGTAGAAGAAAGTTGCATTCGTTATTTTCTGACTTTCAATACAATCTTGTATCGGGAAAAGACTACCGACCGGCACGTATTCTCTCAAATTGTGGTGGCAAAGAGTTCTTCACCGTATGGGATGATTGTATTATTATTTTCATAACTACTATATGCTCATCGGTTTGTGCATCAGTTCGTAATAAATTTGCAGTAAAAAGTAGTAGGACGAACAAGAAAAGTTGTTTGATTTATGATTTACTCCCAAAAGATTGCCAAGAAGGAATATACGTTTCGTTTCATGAATCAATACAATAATATGATCTTTTCCGTCTTGAACACATGTTTTCAGTTTTTTACAAGAAGTTGGACTATCCCCGAACTCTGTGGTCTCTTTTTTAAATTCAAAATCAATCCGAGACTCGGCGGTGGTAGCGCTGGAAAGCGTTGCGCTTGCGCTTAACAAAAGGCTCGACTATGTACAGATTTCTTTGCGTATCAGCTACACATGTATTAATTATTGCTAGTTGAGAATTTTCCCCAAGATCACTAATGTTAGTGAATGTTTACCCCTCCGTAGGTCGTTAAATAGCATGCATACAACATTAGCTAGTTTCATTTTAAACTTTCAAAGCTATTACAGTAAGATGGATGAGACTTCTAAGATCTTGTTTGCCGCTGCGGCACGGCACAGAGCTCATCAACATGACATAAAACGACAGGGAGTGAGAAAAGGGTGAAATCGGGGTGAATATGCATGTTCGCTGGTAAGGCATTTTTAAAAACATTAAAAAAAGCAAGAAGAATGTCACTTTCCTCATGTCTCCTGTCGGTCTGTTGCGGGACACTTAACTTGTTAGATTACCTTGTGTATAATAATATATTGTGCCCATATCCTGTTTGTCGTGTAAAATGCTTGTGCTTCCAAAAAAACTCCTCGTCTCCTGGAAAGCACGATAAATATATTATTTGTACATGAATACATAATAATAATGAAAATCGTGAAGGAAAAATTATCGTGGCTTGGCATTTGCCACCATGACTGTAAAGAAGAAAAACTATATCACATGCTGCAAGTTTTTAGTTACAAAAGCATCAAAATACCTTGGAAGAAAAAATAGCATTAAAACAGGATGGAAGTATGATGATAATAAAGGCGACGAAGGAAGAGGGTGTTGCTACTGAATAAAATGAATATACACTCCATTTCACACTCCCTTGCCTTCTTTTATCTTACGTGCGAATGCTGTATAATGTACGAAACAAAAAGGTTTTTTAAAAAGTTGGTGATATTTTTTCATCTATTGCGGAGGGCGTAGCAGGCTATAACGGTTCATGAGAGCTGGAAATGAGAAAAAGTGAAACATGGGACAATTAACGTTTACAGGGGATTTAATAATTTTTAAAAAAGTATCAAGCGTTTCCAGTATACAGCTTCGTGCTCATTAACGATCTTTTATTTTAAATAAGAAAGCTTCATCAACAACAGCTTTTTCATAAATGAGAGGAAATGAAATCTTACGTTGTGCAATAACACAATTAATTCTATTAATTTCAAAGGAAGGAAATTAATTTTTTGAGAAATGTTATGGCTTTCGTGACAAAAGTGTGCAATGTAATCATTTCTCGCTTATTGCTTAAATTGCTCTTAAAGTTTACAAAAACAATGACGACATCGACTTTTGTTTCAAATTCCAGATGCAATTACAGGAATCCCGTCGAATGGGGCAGAACTGCAAGTATTCCGTGTGATGCAGCGTGCCAATTTGCTGAGCTACTTTGACAAACTGATTGAGAATGGAGGTGACGATGTTCAGCAACTATGTGATTCTGGAAACGAAGAATTCTTGGAAATTATGGCTCTGATTGGAATGGCTGCTAAACCGTTGCATGTTCGCCGACTGCAGAAAGCTCTACAAGAATGGATGACGCAGCCAAGTAAGCATATATTCCTGTTTCATTGTAAAGAGAAAAGTCGTCTTGTTACAACCATACATTGTTGAAATTGACAAGACAATAAGGTTGTATATTTGCTCTTCGTCTTAGGTCTCTTCCAGTCACCCGTCCTACCTGCCGGTTACCAACACCATTTTGGGGTTTCGCATATTGACAGAACGATTAGTCATACGCAGTTTACAACCACAACGATCGCAGCTGCAACAAACGGTGGTGGTAACGCCACAACTAGTGCAATAGGTCCATATCCTCCTCAAAACCATCATCCTGTGCCAGTCATACCAATTCCACATCTTATTCCCCATAATCCCATTTCACCATATCCTGCTCAAAATGCCCCACTGTATGCACAAGAGCCTCCGAAACATTCATCAGCTTCCACTTCAAATGATGTATCGCCGAAAGTTGACGATTCTCCAGCGGCTCAACAAAACAGTAACAAAATTGGGAAAATCTACGAAAGGAGCAGCAACAGCAGTAGCCCATCATTACCTTCAAACGCTGCCGAAACGATTGTGGGATTAGACAAAGTATATTTACAACGGGGATCTCCGTCAACTCCAGTTGTCATTTCCACTGCTCAAAGTTACAATTCCGGACAAGGGCTAAGCTCTTCTTCTTGCTCCTCTTCCTTCTCAACAGAGCACTATCAGAGCTGCCCAAGTCCCAGTGGAAGCACGACTAGCAACAGTAGTAGCACCGTCAGCAGCATCAAAAGTCATCGTCAATTTCATCATCCGTCCTCCCCACTGGAAAGTTTTCCAGACAGTCCGGTCAACAGTGAAAGTGGAAGGAGTATTAGTAATAAACATGAGGAGTCCAGCACTTGTACTGAATTAGAAAACGCATCCACTTCTTCTTCTTCTTGTTCGCCGTCTTCTGACCAAACCAATTCCATTCAACTTTGGGATAATTCAACTGGGACTGGAACACTGAGGGTTGCCAGCAGCCGAAGTAGCAGTTATTGTGGTAGTGTTGGTGGTGGCAGTGAGCCAAGCAGTCCTGCTCCACCACCACCACTGTCTTTTTCCAAAGGAATACTAATATCATCTTCTTCGTCGTACCAACAACAAACTTATTCCACAGACTCCCCACGTCCTTCCACAGAATCCGTAACAAATCGTTATAATAATTCAGTCCCAGTTACATCTACAACATCATCCCAGGGTTTTTCTTCTCTACAAGAGCATGAAATTCAAAAATTAACCGAAACTGCGATCAATGTTGTTCGCTCTCTCCCACCGCATCTGAAAGAGCCGAAACTTTCCAAAACTGTAGAAAAGTCATCCTATGAGGTATGTGCACCAAAAAATATTTCCTATACTTGTTTGATTTGAGAATTCATTCGTCCATGCCATGCAATATGCATGCTCATGTAAACTGACAAACAAATCAATTTTTTGGGGGGTTTCCTTTTCCTCTTCGAATGCACATTTTAAAATGACCATTGCACTGCTCAGCGTACCATGTAAATAATGATATTGAATTTCATACGAAAAACTAATATATTCTCAGAGGGTGCTCTCATAAATGGTCAATGTAATAATACAAACCATTCCTTGGTCGCGTATTTATCCACCTTCTCTGACGGGATAGAACATTATCTCTGGATTTGAGATAAAGTATGCATGCATACGTCCGTCCGTGTGTGTATCCCAACGTTTTTTATTGAACACTTGCTCGTAACATAATTTTAACGCTGACATTTCAGTTAGCGCTATTATATTTTTAGGGTGGAAGCAGTTTACGTCAAAAGCAAGATGTTTTTTGGTGTGTGCATACTGCATACATATTTTCACATGGAGTCGGAAACAACGTTGTTGGTTGTATTCCATTTGCCCGTTTCTATTAAAGTTATGATGATGATATGATGCTGATCATAATGTAGCACACTCGGAGCAAAACATTAAAATAAAATGCATATACTAAGCGAAACCTTTAGGAAGATTGAAAATATGACAGTATCATTAGATTCATATGGAAAAAACCATGTATTTTTATTCCTTTTCCCTAAAAAAATACGACCTTCGTTTTTTCATTTGACAGTTTGTTCGCCGCTTGGCTGAAGATGACCCACGGAGAATGGATGAGATTCGAAGGATCTCTGCGATATACAGGAAAACTGGGGAGAACGGGAAACGGAGCAAGGGAAACAGTGGCAGCAGTAGATCAGTCTCACCCTCGAATAATAAGACCATGAGTATCTTAGAGCTTGCCATGAATGAGGCTGCAGCTCAGTTGTGCAAACTACTCCCTGCCTTGCTAACGAAAAGGGATGAAATGTATCGGTTGGCAAGCCAAGTCATTCGGGACTCTGGTCTGCCGTATGAAGTTATCTGTGCAAACTCCAACTTACCCAGCTCATTTCTGCTCAATCGTGCTAACAATGAAAGTGGTCTCACAACAAGTTCATCAAGTAAAGGGAAAATTGATGATATTAGAAATTCTCCAGCACACGAAGAAAGAATCAGCATTGAATTTGCGGCTGCATGCAAGAAAATCAAGTTGGAAATGCCTGGAAATGATGCGAAGGTAGGCTGCGTGCTGTTACATTATGCACCTTCTAACAACAATGACTAATGACAAAGAAATATTATGTAGATGACCATTTAAAAATAAACATATTCCATTGTTGATGTTTTTAAAAAGGAAATGAATGGGTCCCGAAAATCATCCTCTGATGGATCTGTGCGAATAGCCGAAGTCTACAATCCACTAAGAAAGTCCCCTTCCAGAGAAAATAAAACTGTGGCATCTTCCACCTTAAAGGTAACGGATACAACTTTCTCCTTTACTTTCATCCTAGAAAATTGCCATGTTTTCTCCGGTCGTGTGTTGTATGTATCCTTTTCATATATTTTACAAGTTTGTTTTCATGTTACAGAAAATGGCACAAGGAACATCGGAATATCGAAAAAACTCAATGGATAATCGACGAAGTCAGTCTTAATCCCCTTAAAGACATATCTGTGTCCTTACTACAAAGTCTACATAGGTCTCAAGTTCTTTAGTGCAATTGACTAATTACTACAAAGTGATGTGATTAAAATGTATACCTGTTACGTTTTTTGGATTCATTGTAAGATGGACAAAATGAAGAATATGCTCAGAAGAAGAATTCCGTGAAGTGTTTAACAAGTTAATGCCTGCAATATGATACAAATCGAAAGAGTTATTTTGTATATATTTTTATACACGCTTTGTTTTACAGTGCAGTGCGTAGGTTAAGGTTTAGTTCGTCGTAATACATACATGGTGTCAATGTGCTGTACCTATCTACAGCCATCGTCACACGCAGTCACTTGACAGGATATTTTGAGATAAATATCGTAATTATTTATGTACTTTTGTAAACCTAAGATGAGATTTAATATTTTACATTTAACTGTACAAATGGGAAAATACAAAATGTAATTCATGTTTAAAGAAAGTTTGTACACTCTATTCAAATATGTAAAACGAATAAAACCGCGTATAAATAACTGATCTCCGGTTTTGTGTTTTCCGTTGTTGCACATTCACCGTTACCTATTCTCATTCTAGAAAGCAAAGTGTGAAAAATTAATTCCATACACGCTAAGAAAGGAGAAGAGCATGAGCATATGTAAATGCATACAAAAATAGCACATTTACGATTGAAACAGTGTCTCGTTCACATTAATGGATTGAGGTCATAAAAATATGAACAAAAGATTCAACATCTTTCTCCGGTTTCTCACACGAGTGATAGCATCCATTAGAATATGTGTGTGAAATGGAATAATGAAGTGGGCATGGTATACACAGACAGAAAAAATCTTTAAAAATTTGGTTTCCAGAAAAAAATCAGAAAATAAAAAAAATGTTTTCATTATATTTTTCTTTTCCAGAACTTTTTTTCACTGTCGTATTCCAACTTATCTAAACCCATTCTTTGGTACAGTTTCCTTGTACAAATGGTTTTGTTGGTTGGTTCGTGACGCTTGTAAAAAGCATCATCTGCCTGTCTGTCTCGCTGCTTTCAATGATTGTATTGCGTCCCCTCTCGCCTATTCTTACCACACGGCCACTCCACGGACAGCACAAAAGGCTCTTTTGTTGGAGAGTGAGGAAGAAAACCCATACGTTGCATCCTTTTTGTCCAGTCATATATTAAAATGCCACCTGAGGCATTTACGTTGAGTATTGAGTAAAGTGATAAAAATGTGAAGAAAATAAAAATCATCAAATTTAATATTCATAAAAAATGCTGGACAGTTTTTAGATAAGGGGCTCGCTTATTCATAATATTTTTTTTCTTTGTCAAATTGATATGCTAAGCTGCATTTATTCGTCGTTCTGCCACTCTATATCAAAATGGAAAAATGATGAGGTTCTTTTCATCAAACATTTTTCTGCTTTTGGATTTTTATTTTTACTTTTGAAAGGAATTTGCATGAGATGCTGTATAGTGATAACTGCCAAACTCATTCAAGTGGTGTAAAAAAGTACACACATTCTACATACATGCCTATTCACATTTTTAAATGCTCGCGAAATAAAACTAAAGTCTCATCAATCCCATGCATCCTGGACTGCACAGATTTTTTTCGAACTGATCACACTGAACGTTAAAATCGTTTAAAAACCTGAGCTGACCTAGATTCACTTTGCGTTGTTCATTGCTGTTTCATATTCATTGATTATGAATAGGTATTCTACTTCGCCTTATTATACCACATGAAAGAATCGAAGGACCTACATCATATACAGTTAATCAAGTGCGATTAAATTTCCCTACAGTTGTAAGTAATTCTATGACCCAGATTTACATGCGTAGTTCCAGTTCCAGCTCCTTCTTGGGACTAAATTCTTCTTCTGCTTTGATATCTGTCTAAAATTTCTCAAAATGGCTGTACCGATATTTCTTATACATCTTGCAAAACGGCATATCATCATGTACTCTAACAGTGGTTGGGTGGATTTTTCTAAAAGTTGGCATTAAAGTGTCTTGCGGCAAGCGTAAATGCGAATACTGATATTATGAGAGAGAACCATATAGCTGGCCACGTTCTAATGGAGAATAGCTAGGATTAACCACAGATGTAATGGTTATAAAGATTTATAGCGCTACTTTTTTATCCATTTTTTGCCAGTTGTGTCTACAAAATGTGTATTTTAAAAGTATGCTTATCTTTAATGTAGTCATAATAATTTAACAGCTATGTGTAACTTTCAGTTTCACTTGACTTCAATGAACTTGCTTACTGGCTCAAATTCCAAGCGCTAGCGTGATTCATCGATTACAAAGGTCTCCTGCTGACCAACATCTTTCCAAACGCCGAAATTCTTGTCTTCTTGCAAAATTAAATGTCAGATTTCATTTTACACACCAATTTAAAACCCAGGCTTACCTCTAATAAAAATGAACATTAAATACGCAACGTGCATTTTTACAATACTTTGAGAGCGAATAAATGCCGCTGTCTTCAATGACAATTTTCTCTACAAGCAAATCCACTCTTGAGAAAAGTTACAACAGATTACACATACATATTTTAGGGCAGAATACTTCTCTATGTAATTCAGTTATAAATTCACAAAACCACGAATAAAGAGAAACGCAATTCAAATTGCTTTATAATTTTTGATGTCTTCCTTGCAATTGTACACGTACAACCATTCGTTTCGGTTTACCCATACCTGTACCTTTTCTAAAAGGTCGTATATTTTTGCTGTAATTTTCAATTTGCTTTTTTGGATGAACTATGAACCAAATAGTTTCGTTCTGTTGTAAAGTGGTTTATGTCATTTGAAAACTAAAGTCATAAATGTAGAACATATGAACATATATATACCTTAACCAATTTAAGTATTTTTTCAAGATACACATAATATAGTTTTTGACAGATTAATTTGTTATAAAAATATCTGAGCTAACATTACTACAGATTCTTAATCTCAGCCACCTGTTAAAATATAACGATATTACTGGACCATCATGCATAAAATGGAAAAGAGATTTTTTCCTCAGCAAATAAAAAAATGTTACAAAAGTTGCTCTTGAACTGTCCGTATAACAAAAAAATGTATCCTGCGTTTTCCTTCTTTTTATTTTTAAAAACACTTTCCTGATCAGTATTTAAAAAGCACACGTGAAGTTGTGTAAAGTACATAAAGAATGAGAAAGAAAAGATTTAACAACACGAGAGATTAACATTCATAAAAAAGTGTAGAGTTCGTCATTCCACACATTTGCACCACAGCACATTTTTTGTAGCTAGAGTTTTCAAGGCTACCTGTTTTATTGTGAGGTTTTACTATTAGAAAAAAGTCTGAAACCATATTCTAGTTACGTAAGTGAATTGAGAATGTACAATGCACAGGTTTTATATGTAAGCATATATCCACTCCATGCGTTATCCAAATTTTCTTGACGATGCCTTCAACAAAGATAATTGCTTGCTATGCAATAACATACAGAAAAGTTTGCCATCATCGTAGTTCGTACAGTTCATGCTATACGCTGAAAACGATAACAAAGTTTTTTTTTGTTCTCACACAATAACAAAAATAACTGCTTGTTCAAAAAAGAATTTGTTGCTCTTGCTAGCTACTTGCTTGCCACTACAACTTCTTCTGATCATCTTTTTCTACAACAATTGCCATTATTTTTTTGTTACTGGTAAAAAAGAATCATTCCCTCACCAAGAACTGTGTATATTATCATCTACATAGTCTTCCTTTCTTTATTAAATTGCACTGGACTGAAGTATGTAATGTTGTGTGTTTTAATGCATAATAATCAGCAGCACAGTGCTGTACTGTTCCAAACACCTCACCACATCCCTCGATTACTACCGTCGATCCGAGGTTTCTCAAGAGAGAAAACAAAAAAAAAATGAAGGTTACAACTGATTTTTTTCTCATCAAAGTTATGTAACCAACATTCAGAGAGGAAGATTCCTTTATTGCCTTCTTCATTTCACAATCAATATAAAACAAAGAATCTATCTATCTATGTACCCATCGAGTTCTGTATGTCGATGCAACTATACACCTGCGTTATGTGGTAACATGTGCGCTGACTATTTTGCAATCGCAGTTATTTAAACAAATCTCACTTCTGTGGTTTTTTAATTACAAATAATTCATCATGGATCTTGTACATATTATAAGAAAATTTTATAGATAAAAACAGGTAACAACCACACCAAATTGGAAACTTGATTCCACATTTTTTATTTATTCTCTCACGTCAGAGTTGCTGAACGTTGAATCATTTTTTGTGAGCGTATAAAACTATAAGAATGTACTGAAAGAACTCTGACGACATTATCTTAAGGACATTTGTAACTTGATCAATTTGATCAAGGTAAACGAAAGTTTGATTTATGCAGCAAGGTTTCATTTTGCTGATGATGTATTAAATGAATCCAGCCTCAATTCGATATGGGAATTCGTAACCTTTCAGAAAAAGAGGACAGGTGTTAAATGACCGATATAATTATAGAAGATGGTCCATAACCAAACGATTTTTTATTTGTTAATAATGTCAAAAATAATACGTTTACAAGTAACCTAACTTTCATACTAATAGGAAAATATACGAAATGTATCTAGTATTCTTTAGTAGACAGAACATTTACAATTAGACATGCCAAAGTACCTCATCAAAGTTGCATCAAATCTGCCTAAGTTTTCAAGAGACTCTCTCTTTCAGCCAGAGTAGTAGTTAGTAGCTCTAGTTCCAAATCATTGGAGCAACAAGCTGCATAAATGTCATCTAGTCGAAAATGCTATCAAAACTTAAGAACAACATGAAAAAGAAATTCCCCCTACTTCTCTTTTTTCTTGACCAAGAATCACTTCAGTGTGAAGTATAAAATACTTGACTTCAATCTCATTTTACACTATTATAAGCCCGGTTATATACATGTATAACGTATAGCAATGCTTTTGGATACATATGCCGCGCCTCTTCGCCTGGTTGTCTACTATCATGAACAGCTACTGTTTTTTATTTGGACGATGGCTACTACTTCCAAAGCAGCAAAAATGTATAAAAAACACGAGCAAGCGAGACGGAGACGTCGACAGGGACAAGAAAAAAATCCAAGAAAAAAGTGCATCAAGGAGAAACAACTTTGGCTTCTCCGACCACGTTCGTTCATGATCAAAGAAGAAAAAAATCAACCACATCAAAAAGCACAAATACAATCCTCGCTTCCAAAATATGTGAAGAGGACGATCACAAAAAAAGCAGCAGAGCTTCCACCAACTTATCGTCGTCATAAACTGTATGACATTGACATTGGTTGCACCAAGAACAAAGACCTGTTCTTGGTTATGCAATAAAAGCGAACGAGCTGTTGTGTTGTTCAGGGGAAAATGTATAAGAAAGAATATTAAGTTAGGTTTGCTTTCTTATAATTTGGTAGCAGTAATGGAATATAAGCATTTAGTGTTATGTGGAATGCATTTATATGACGAGCCCTTTCTCCTTATCAAAGCGTAGCGTGCGAAGCATAATACGATGTTGGCTACTTTGTCAACCGTTGCAGTAGTATCCGGTAAACCGTCGTATGACAAAAACTTGGTTATTTCCGAATGTGGACATTACCAGCCCGGAGTCCAGTCAGAGATACATATATAATTTTAGCAAGTGCATTAATGCTACTGCATGCTGTCTTACTTTATCTTTGACTTTTTGTATGAGTTTTTGAGTTGACTGGGGGGGTTCTTTCCAGTATTTTGGTTGCCTCAAAAATGCATTAAATAAACACTTGAGTAAAGGATGCTGATGTGGTGGGATGAGAATGGAGGAAAGAGAATGTTAGTTATCTTGTGGGCATATATATTATATGGGTACATATT
The DNA here is from genome assembly GCA_004115045.4 of Sinella curviseta. Taxonomy (NCBI): domain Eukaryota; kingdom Metazoa; phylum Arthropoda; class Collembola; order Entomobryomorpha; family Entomobryidae; genus Sinella; species Sinella curviseta. The sequence goes on along the minus strand of CM023203.3, from coordinate 35,667,135 downwards.
GTAGTTTTTACTGCATTTTGATCCCAGCGTGTGTGCATGAAATTATTATTGATATTAAGGCAATAACGCATCATTCCATCTATCTACCACGATGATTTACATGTCCATGAATGAATGTCCAAGTGCAGTGGGGGAAACCTGTAGAACCACAACAGTTCCCTGTCATACGTCGTTATATAAGTTTTCATTCTCAGTAGAAACGAAAAGAAAATGACCCTCCTAGTGTTTATAGAGCCATTCATACTCATGTTATGTGGATATTTACTCCGTTGTCCGTACTCCAGAGCATTTGCTCATTCGCCGTGACTGAAATTGTTATGTTTTATATAATCTAGCATTGCACATACTACTGACTGGAATTATTATAACGGAGAACTGTGACGAATTTCTCCTGGAGATTTGGAACTTGCGTTAAATAAAAGGGATGCAGTTTTCCGGAATATGACTCAGGGTAAAATATATTACTGTTATTTTTACCGAAAACGATGATTCTGGTAATTTATTTTCCATGGGATGTTATTGTTTCCCAGTACTTCGTTTTTTCTCCCTAGTACTTTGTGACTACGAAATTATCGACTTTCAAATGGCGAAATTAGAACGAGTAAAATTCATACATGTTTTTTAATGGGTAGAATAATTGGTCGATGGGATTTTAAATGACCAATGGACTTGGATGTATGCATCCCGTGAACGAATTCTAAGAATGCAACGTGTTGTGCTATCGTATTGTTTCTTGTTAAAACACAATAAAACGGGTTTTCTTTTTTACTGCAAATGGTGAGGAATTCATTTACTTCCAACTGTTTCTTCTCACTTTAAACACGAAAGGCAATCAAACCAATCCATCACCATTACTGTTGTAGCCCATTTCTTTTGTTTACCCCGCTACACCGAAAATCTCACATTTCAACAACTATTTTACCTTATTTTTCATTTTTTTAGAAAAAAGTTGGGCAGCTGACTCTTATACCAAATTCGACAACGGAAATTTTGATCATTAATAAAAAGTGCTGTTTGACAGATCCTCTGTATGATGCACAAATATCGGATATCATGCACATTGCACTTTAATGCATCGTAGCGTTGTTGTTGGATGTATGAATTGTCGATGTAAGTAGGTTATTTATGTAAGAGAAAATTACTACAATGAGAGAACAAGAACAGACAGTTACCATTTACCACCTACGTACTAGTTTTTATTGAAGTAGATTTTTTTTTCATTTTCTTGATTTAAAAAAGGATGTTAAATTCGGTTGTGTGGAAAGAGGGCTGCTGCTGATGTGATATGCACTGTTTGGTTTCGCTCGCTGTAAGTAAACCACATAATTTTTTTAGTAATTCTATATCCTTTTCCATTTGTTCTTGCTTTTTACACATTCTAGGAAAAAAATATAGAAAAAGCGGAAACCTGCATGTCAAAGAGAACAATAATATATCCATAAAAGGCACAAAACAAGCCAAATTTTTTTTGTAAAATATATGGCTTGATGATGAAAATCCCGAAAGGTAACATTCTCTGAACGTAGGTCAGTCCAGACAAATAAAAGCCACCCTCAACTCATCATCCTTCTTCAAAACCCTCTCTGTATAAGTTAAAATGCAACAAAGAAATATCACAAAAAATGAGCTAAAGGGCTTTCACCAGTTGAAAAACCACCAGAGCAACTCATATTCGGTGGGATTTGGTGTATTGCTGTGTGTAGTGTAACCCTTCCTGTTAAGTCACAAAAACTGAACGAAAATATAAGAAATAATAATAAAACCAATTTTTTACTTATTTCCTCATCACGTTGAAAAAATATTGCTGCCTTGTGTAAAAGCAATAAAATGAAGTACACAATAAGTTGGAGCATGATTATTTTTTGGTATGGGCACAATATGGTATTTTCCTTCTACATAAAAAAGGTTTATCGACACGATTGCATGAGTCAACATTTTGCAGTTTTGGTGGTAGAAATACAACATCAACAGAGGAACAAAAAATAGTGTAGAATGGCTTTTAAAAACTAAAATGAAAAGAAATACTACATATATTCAATATTGGAGGATATGAATAAAAGGGTACAAACTTGTTCCTCAAAGATGAAAAACATGTTCATAAAAATAAAAATGATTTTGAGCGTTCCAGTTCATTCATAACTTTTCTCGAGCGTCAGCAGAGAAGAGAGGTAAAAGGGATGAGTTTAAGTACGCTCTATTCACATTTTACATGATTGCGTTCTTCACAACAGCAACAATATATATATATAACAGGCTAATTTAGAAAATGCCACACCTGTACCTGCCAAAATACCCTTTTTCGTTTTTAAACTTTATTTTCAAACAAAATAGACCCAGCGTGTTCAAGTACACACATAAATTACTTTGCCTATTCACATTATGATAGATTCATAATGTCATAAACACATTTTTTGAAAATATTTTTTCCGAAAAGCATAATGGAATAATTACGTTGTACCCCTTGCCCTTCCCAACCTAAACCATGTACGCCGAATGTGTGGTTGGGGTAAAGGTAGAACATGTAGCAGAATCACGTGTAGTTTACTTCAAGAAATCTTACAAAAATAACTCGTACAGTAACGTTGATCCAAACTTTCAAGAAGAATCTCCGGAATCTAAAGGCTGTAGATTCTAAACAATAAGATGTTGAATAGAAATGTTCCTCACACTTTTTTCTTTTATTGATTCTGTTTTTTTACTTTGTTATGTAAAAAATATCCGTTTTGTTTGAATGTTTATCTTATCATACACTTTGCGAACGAATAAAAAAATATTCCAAGTTTATTTTAAAATCTTTAATCTTTCCAGAAATTTTCCGTAGCGCATTTCAATTCTGCAAGGTAAGGCTTCTTTGAAAGCTTTTTGTGTTGAGGGTAAAGTACAAACTTCCTACTGTTACGCCACCAGCCATGAATCATTCATCATTTTTCGTCTCCCGTAATACTGAATACGCCCACAGAAGCACATGGACTAAGGAGAATGTTTTACATTTACAACGTAATTTTGTCTACTCAATTAAAAAGTCTAAATTTTTGTTTTACTCTGCATTTTTTTGTCCTAATGAGCGTCGTCGACGAACTATAAAACAAAAATTAATTTCTTTATTTGTGCTATTTGCTTAAACCAGCTACATTCACAACACATCTTTTCATGCCAGTCTGTAGGTATGCAAAAACGTGCAACGGATCTGTCTTATTACTGTTTCTCACATTAACAGTCGTGGGTAGCGAATCACATTTAAAGATCCATTAAACCGCAAGAGAAACAACCTTGAAGTTGATTATGTAACGAAGCATGTTATCCAGTAATAATAATGACACTTTTATTCATTTAATTCTTTCTTTGTCACAAACTGGTAGAGAACGCCCTACTAAGTAGGCAATTATTGTTCTCTAAAGTTACACAAAACAAAAATTACAATTAGTGAAACCGTAAAACACAGTATAATCTGAACACAATTAACATTTATAAACGCAAGTAACCCCAACTAATTATCAGTAGTAAATTAGTTAACTAATAATATTTATGACAAAGTTAACATGACGTTTTTTAATTTCATTTTAAACTTTTTGAATGTTTCACAACACTTCAACTCGACGGGTAATCCATTCCAGAGTTTTACAACCCTGTACTCAAACACGCGCTTTCCTATCTCAAGTCTCGGAAAGAACGCCGACCTATAATCACCGTTCCTTCTAACATTATAGCTGTGCACATTGCTTATCATCTGAAAATTGTCATTAAAATAAGGCACATCACCTTTCTTTACAATCTTATACATTAGACACAAACACCTAAAATCAGAGAGTTTTTTCGGAAATAACCATTTCAGTGATTTTTTTATTTTATCCGCTATCGGGTCAAATTTTCTAACCTTTAAAATCAACCTTCCGAGTGTACGTGTAATTCTTTCAAGAATCATGAGATATTTGTTTGCACAAGTACCATATACTGCAATCATGTACCCCATTATTGATGAGACAAGTGCTTCACCAACCTGCTTTAACTGCAATGTAGTTAAATGGTCCCTAATCATATACAATGAACGTATGCGTATGTAGCACATCTTTGCCACCTTGTCGATATGTAGGTTCCAGGTCAAACTCCTGTCAAATGTGACTCCGAGACATTTCAATGAAATCGAGTTAGGAACTACCGTGCCATTTAAATTAAAACAAAAATCATTTAGACTTGATACTTTCCTTTTCGAACTCAGTGTTATCATTTTGGTTTTATCAGAGTTTAGACACAGCTTATTGTCCTTGAAATACTCACAAACCATATACATATCAGACTCTATCGAACTCTGAAGAAGATCTAAAGAGTTGTGTGACCCGAAAAATATAAAATTTGAGTCATCAACAAACATTACACCATACCCTTTGTCAACCACTGAGGGAAGGTCATTCACAAATAACGCAAACAAGATTGGGCCTAACACACTGCCGGCGGGAATGCCTAGTAACGCGTCTCGACAATCTGACCTTCGACCATTAACTTCTACGAACTGCTTTCTTTCCCCTAAATAGCTACGCAACCAATGATCTGAAATTTTGTATTTGTCTTTAAGTTTGGTAAGCAATAACTCTCTATGTACGGAGTCGAACGCCTTTCTGAGGTCAATCGAAATCAGTACGGCAATTAAACCCTTGTCTATATTCTTCATAACTAAATCAGTGACAGCTAAGATTGCATGTTCTGTCGAATGCCCCTTTCTGCACCCAAACTGTGAATTGGCAATGAAACTTCTGTCTATAAGATATTTCACCAACTTGTCATAGAAAATCTTCTCCATTATCATAAGCAGATTCGATTGGATTGAGATTGGCCGAAAATCTTGTGGTAACTTTGCATTATCAATTTTTGGAATTGGTACTATACGGGATATTTTTAAAGACTGCGGTATAATTCCAGTGTTAAAACAAGCTTGGCACAAATTCAGTATGGACATATGCACAGCAGGCAAAGGCAACAATTTGTCGAGAAAATATTTAGAAACTCCTGTTGTATCAAGTGACTTTGACGTTTTTCGCCTCAAATGTTTCCACGCACTAAAGAGATTGCAATGACTGACGGTGTCCACTCGAAACTCTTCTTCAGTTTGTTTTACCGCACTACCCGCCTGGAGACTGTTCTGAACTTTACTGCCCGGTGGAAATCCCATCTCACAATAGTACTTATTTAACTCGTTAAGGTCTATATTAGCTGGCATTGAAGACGATCTCTTAAAGTTTATGCTCATAAAATTTTTTATCGTATCCCAGATATTTGATTTTTTTACTTGTCCTTGAACGAAATTTGTCAGGTCACATTTTAGGGATTCCCTAATCAAATTATTATACCATCGCATTTTCTCTCTGTGAAAATCAAAACGTGATTCTTTCCACTTTCTATAATGATAGAGTCGAACAGTGATAAGTCGTTTTGTTTTATGAGACGCGTACTCAGAGGGTAGACCTTCAGTAAAACGCTTTTCAATGGCTGGAACATGACTAATTGACTCTCCTAACGTTCCAATTACTTGACGACAAATTGATACAGGATCTGTAGCGTTAATATTTTCTAGGGAATTTCTACAAAGGGTACTGATTGCTTCCCAATTTGCGAGAGAATAATCATGGAAACGGAACTTTCTAACATTTTTATGCGCTGATAACTTAACTGTACACGACACCAAACTGTGATCTGAGCAACTATTATCTGACACTCCACATTCTAAAAGGTCCTCTGAATTACAGTTAGCAACAAAAATAAGATCAATCAAATTGCTCTTCCTTGTCGGCTCGGATACAATTTGTCTAAATCCATGTCTCTTTGCCACCACCTCTAAACGCTTGGTATTTAAATCTTTGGATAAAAAATTAATGTTGAAATCGCCCAGTATAAAACATTTTTTCCCGCTTCTGGCAAGAAATTCGAAACACCTGCCAATATTAAAGATATCGTTTGAGATGTGTGACGTTCTGTACAAACATAGAACTATGAATGATTTATTATACGACACCTGAACTGAGGCTGCTATTAACTCTAATGAAGTTGGTAGTTTCCAGTCATCTTTTGGAACGTTAATTAAATTTGACCTGTAACTGTTTCTCAGTAAAATACCTACGCCACCCCCACGATCTAATCTGTCACACCTTAAAAATTTGTACCCTGTAGGCAGAGGGCAAACATCACTATCATTTAACCACGTCTCAGATATACATAAAATATCATATTTATACATTTGACACAACCCGCTTATTATGTTATATTTGTTTCTATAGGAACGCACATTTTGGTGTGCAAGTAGTATTTTACCCGCACGCTTGCAAGACCTTCATAAAATTTCCCCGTTTTCTGTTTCCATGTCTCCGTCAACGGAACTATAGTCGTTGTTCTCCATTGCCGTATTTATGTGGTCATTCTGAGTGAAGGCGAGTCGTTTTGCAGGCGGATCGTCCTCAGGGTGTTCTTCACATTCTTCATCATCCAAGGAGCGTTTTTCTGCGTCTAGACGCCTTTGCGGTCGGGCACCGTTTCTCGCTCCAGGTAGAACGAACTTTTTCGAGCGGGTTACTACAGGACTTCTTGGTTGAAGTCTTTGAGCCCTGGTTTTATCCTGACAGACACTTACACCCGTAAACTGCGCTAGTCCCTTTAATTTTTTACAATTCGATAGTATTTTTCGTTTTTGGGGAAAGTTTGGAAGAGAAAGGCGAATTGGGCGCGGTCGGTTACTCTGGGGTTTCCCAATTCGAAGATGGATAATGTCAGCTTTTTCATCAGGAGCAATAATATCTAGCAACTCTCTAAACACCTTCTCGCCTGCCGGATCTTCACTTATGCCAAAAATCATCAGATTATTTCTTCGTTGCGCCTGATCGCGCTCCTCCTTTATTTCCGCCCTCAACTCCGATTTCAAACGATGGAACTGGTTGTTTATATTTGAAGTATCGCCTGCCTCTACCGTTGTGAGTCGTTGATCAAGTTCTTGAAATTTTTCTTCTTGTCGCTTTAAATTCTCCTTTACTTCACAGAAACCGGTTTCTACAACTTCCAGGCGCTTGTTTGCTTTAGTTTGTTCCTCCCGTGCCGATTTGATTTCACTTTTGAGGTCATTCATTCCTTGTATCAGATCCTGACGTAGCAGAGAATATAGTTGATCAATGGTCATTGGCGCTTTACTTTGGCCATTTGCGATTTCCTCAGTTGTCTGGTTTTCAGTTGCCATAATAACTGCTTATTATCTGCGGTATACAACATAAACGAGGTGCCAGTATCTTTGACTTCAAGTATGGAACGCCAACCGTAAACTCGGATATACATATACCATATAAAAAAATCACTTATCTGTATAGGTATATATTCCTATCCTTTCCATGTAAAGAGTCATCTGGTTTCAACAAAAGAGTACTGGACCAATAACTGAGGAAGATTATTTTCAATTTTCTGAAGCTGGGCACAGAATTTCTAAATTTGGATGATCGCTACGTGTAGATTAGAAAGTTACGAATCGATCGATATAAAATTTAGCACTATTTATAAGTTAAGTTGATTTAAACAATTAAATAAATAATTATTCTACAAGAGATGTTTGTGTGTGCAGCTGCTTGCAGCATCATGGTTCAGCATAAGCTTAACAGCAGTACTGTTAAGCTTCTTGCCATAAACTATGATGTAATGAATCCTTTATGCTGGATGTTTTTCCTGCTTCTGCCTTCTTACGATCATAAAAACGTACCCAAAACATCTTATCGTTGGGTCATTTTTATTAACACTACTAAACATTATGATAAACCATCTCGTGAATACAAAAATGTGCACCTAGTTAGTACGTATTTTTGCATGGCAATTAATATCTTGCTTGATAAAGCAACTAACGCAAGTCCAGTTCAATCCAGAATGGAATTTTTGTTGTTTTTTATAAATTTTCTCATTCTTGACTTTAACTAAGAATATAGAGCATTATGTTGAGCATTTCATAAACTGAGCCCCAATCGCCATTGTTTATTCAAATACTCATCTGTATATTTTACATCTTTTTCCTCCGTCTTTATGATGCGCTCTAGACATAATGCATTTAATATAATTTATAGATGAGAAAAAAACGTTATACTAACTACTGTGATGATAATGATAAATACAGATATTCACTACTAGAATACATGCATATAGACAACAATGATGCTTTCGTTTAAAAAACCTACTGCTATTGCAGAGCATCCACGTATTTGAATACATAATGTTCTTACACACTACAAGATTTCCAGAATTTTTTGTTGCCCTGTCCAGCAAACCAAAACCAGAATGGTAGAAAGTTACATTACGGCATCTCGTTTCTCTTTTTATCCCTCCAGTTGTTCTCAATAGTGGCATCTCAGCTTGCATTGCTACTGCCACTACTGCTCATCCCGAGTAGCATTAAAATGCATGCAAGTCTGTAATGATTACGATAAAAATGTAGGTAAACTAACCTTCATCTTCAGTCCTATTTTAATCACGGTTCAACCCTTTCTTATGTTCTCACATTGGAAACAAACACCTAAGTTGTGTGTATGTATATACATTTTTTTTTGCTTTCAAACGTTTAATACCTATACGTACGATCCTATATTCTTTATGTATGTTTCATGGTATGTTGAGTTGTATGCATTGCAGCTCTTTTGAATAAAAAAAAATGAACAGCGATTTTGATGATGATAGGAAAACGCAACAAAAAAAAAGAAGCTGGAAGGCTGATGAATGCTCGTAGAGAAAAAAATGTAGTATGCTGAATGCATGTAAAGTTCTGTTTTTATTCATCCGTATAAAACATGTATATCTCTCTCTCCAGGCATGCAAACACAAGTACCATTGCTTTGCATTACTCCGCATCATTTGCCACTTAAGTCATCACTACTTGCATATGTTGATAGTGTAGCACACGAAACCATCCCATTATAATAGGTATATATATGCATAGGTACGTGTGAGAATGATATGTTTGTTTTTTATCTTGCCATGTAGCAAGTTGTTGTTACGACCAGTTTTTTTTACTACACAGATCTTTACAAAACCTCTTCTCTATGCATTCTAATAGAAGTTGGTAGTAAGTTTTTGGACTATGGACATATATGCACATTATTATTATAACACGCATACGATTTTGTTGATCACCGCATGATCATATATACTTAATCTAAACAGTGCTCGTGTATGTTTCTATCATTCCGGCAAAAAGATTGAATTTTCGTTTAGTTCTCACACAACCTTGATAGAAGAAACAACGTGCTTCATGTTTTGTCGACGAGCAAACAAAACGATGCATTTTAGAGCCACCACCACAGAAAAAATTATGAATGAAATACGAATAATAATAATATAAAGTGAAGTCTGGCTTTGTGTGTGTCAGCTTTTCCCAAATACCTCAAAAAAATTCTCTCTGTCAATGTTTATTGGCTTAAACCAAGTAAAAGTCCAAGTGTATTAGAGCATTGACTCGTGTACAATAGGAAATCATAATGCGTAGAGTAAAACGCGTTATCGTGATGTAATGGACTCATGGGTGAGTAAACACGTGCATTATTTTGTTTGTTCCTGGAGAGAGGAGAAACACAGCCCTGAGCAATGTATGGGATGAGAAGATTGCCTCAGTCAGTGTGGTTCCCTTTGTGCCTTTGTGATTTTGTGATCAATTGATTGAGCCGACCAAAGTCTCATTATTTTTTATTGGCAATATCTGTATTATTGGTGTGTACTGGGGTTCTACACTAATAAGACAATAATAATAATCAGAAACAGAGAATCAGATAGAAAATACAATAGGAATAGAAAAAAATGGATTAGGTTTACTTTTTCTTTCCAATGATCGACCCAAGAGACAACTTTCTTGATTGAGAGTGTGTGCCTTACATTGGTCGTTGTGTGACTCAATAATATTTTTTGCCTTACAATATATATAAGACACATTCATATAAGTAACAACAAATTTTTATAAAAGTGTGTGTTGTGTGCTCAACTCCCCTCGCCCTCCTATCATCATCTCCTTTTTCGTTTCCGGTAGTGCTCCATCAAAAATATAAATTATACTTTTTTACTCCAGTGACAGTGCCTGTTTCAGTTCTACGAGTTATGCAATATTGCTGTTTTTGATAAGCTTGTTGGATTCGTGCTATATGTATACGAACAGATATAGCTCTACACATACTCGTGATATGAAGTATTGCCTACAGAGACAAAAATAAGAAAGAAAATTATATTTTTGTGTGTGTGTGAACTTGGTGAATCCTTATTCAGGATAAGTATGTAAACAAAAAAACGGTAGCTCTCCCACTACTACACTAGACGGCAAGGGGAATTCTTGAAACTTCCTGTGAATGATGGAAACAAGTAAGTTTCTTGTTGTTCTGTGTGTCATATTGGTTTACCTTTTTTACTTGTTTAAGAGAAGTATATACAGTAACAATTCTCCGTTGTTTGTTGCATCATTGCTCTCCCCTTGTTTGTGTGCACTTGCAATTGTACCTTCTGGTGAGGATGTGTGTCTTCATAAGACCATGCGTTATTGCATTGCAATCGCAGTCTTCCCGTCTCCAAAATGCATTTCTAGCACAGTCTGCAGTTGGCATTTTTCTCTTCAATTTGATTGAAAGTTCTCTTATTGCTTCGTTTGCTGTATAGGTAGCTCGAAATCATGTTTGTATTTCTTTTTTATCCTTCAAATACCTAGACACTTGGAACTGGAACTTACTTTGAGATGAATCGAATAAAATATACGGTTTGGTATCAATCACATGAAATTCGTAACATGTATTTAAGTATTCATAAGGCATTGCGAATCCTAACAATAGTTTCATTGATTTTGATAAGAAAAATTGGAAATGCAACCTACAACGTAGTAAATATTGACAAGCTAGATCATGTTGCTGTAATGAAGCTTTTCTGGATAAACAGCATTTTTGCAGTTTTTGTCGAGATGCATGCAAATACAAGTTTTAATAAGCATACCTTCACGAGTCTTAATTCCAGATATGTATAGTTAACCATTAAATTATTCTCAAAACCTTTAATAAGTGCAAAGCTAGCTAGTAAAGCACAGCAAACGATCCTCTTATTCCAGGTTTAGTCATCACTCATCAGGGCAAAGCTTTCAATTCAATTGAGCCCAATACACCTTGCACTTCAAAAAGGTTATTTTTCATTGACGTAACTTGTGAATGTTACAACCTTGCATTAAGAAATTCATTTAGTGTTGCTTCAACATACAAAAGGCTATTTTGAATCGTATTTATCGATCAACATAAAATGAGGCAAAGTATCTTTTGTACACCAAATAGGTTTTAGGACTACGAATATGAAGACCTGCCTCTATTCACCACAACAGCATGATGATCATTGTTCGATCAGATAGAAAATCAGGGTGTTTTTTTATCAATCACCATTTTTTGTTGAGGTTTACAATTTTACATTGAACACTTGGTGGTATCAGGTGTCCATACACAAATGAAACCATCATTATCATGCCGTCATGATCGGCTTATTGTTCGAGAGGTTCGATAGAAAAAAAATCGAATAAAAAGCAGCATCGATAAAAAAGGAAAGAGTTGAATTTTTTATTAATGTATTAAATGAAGGTTGGTTCTTCGAGTTACGGGCCTGAAAAGGGAAACCAAAAAGTGAATAGAACTTGCTAGGCTTGTTATGATTATTGACGACGACGACGACGGTGGGTGATGGATGCTTTTATAATGAAAACGATGGAGCACCGAGCACCTACTCACTTGAAGTTCCTTTGCCTTATTGCGTGCGCAAAACTATTAAACTTTGTAGTTTACCAACAAAAAAACATGATGAAGGTGCCATTCAGGGTCAACGAATATAAAAAAATGCCGAAGATGTCAAGTGAAAAAAATGCATCATTTAGATCCTCGATATATAGATCAAAATCCTTGTAAGATCCAAATATAATGTTTAAAATAAGCGTATTATAAAAGTAATCAGATTAAAAATTTGAAAATGAACAGCCTCACTAATTTTTATGCGAGTAAAGGTCGTTTGAAATCGTTAGACCAATGACCAACAACGAAATGGTTGGTTGGTCAGCATCTCGCATTTCTCATCTTTCAGTCGTCATCGTTGGAGGCTCAATTAATCTTTTGCCAGAGACCGTCAAACCAGATTTTGTCATTTATTCAGCATTATTAAAAAATGTTAGATGAATAATATATTATCCTCCTGGGCAAGTTGACGATAATGTCATTGATATTTTTCCACGTGATCTGTTTTACGTATTTTGTATGAGAAATTTATGGTTTGTAGTGCGTAACTAATTCGCTAGCCTCGATTCGATTATCATTGTAATGGATTAGAAAAAAATATACAAGATTTCATAGCCTTTTTTGTACAACAGTTTTTTCTAGTCACTTTTTAACTCTACGATGTAGGCACATATAGTATGTCATCCTACGTCTGTGCAAAGTCTTCAGATAGACTTCATCAAACGAAAACTCAATTGTATGTAATGCATACAATTGCCATTATCTTGTGATCTCAAAAAGGCTTGACGTGATGTGAGTTTCAAAAGTCAAAGTAAATCCTCGGCTACAAGTACATAAAATGGCAAAAGCCAAATCATATAGATTTTTGTTGTAGTTGGGTAATGTGTCAATAAAGAACGGCAAAAAGATGTAAAAGATCTGACTGATGGCGAGAGAGAGACAGTGTCAAGAAAAATGACTTCAACAGTGACTTTTTTACGAGAACTTTTATTGCTAAACTTTTTTTCCTTGCTCCTTTTGAACTACACCACCATTCAGGGTTTACCATCAACCAATATGCTTGCATGGTTTACCATTCCTTTTTTTGCACTTATTTTCGCATACAACCAGCACATTTATCAAAATGGTCAAAAATCAAGTCCACGTTGTTGCTAATGATGTGGCATAAACGACTTGTTTGTATTGTGTCTCACACGTTATTACTGCTCTGGTCAGCATCATCATCATCATGTTTTGTTTTCGATGAGAAACATAAGATTACACCAAAAAATAATACAAAAAAAGTTTTGTAGCCAAGAAAAAAAATTTAACATTTTGCCCTTGTCAGAACGGTTTATTGGGTTTTAGGAGCTATCTGATATTTTTTTTGCAAATTCTGCAGCTGTGAACGTAGTAAACTATTTTTTGTCATTTACTGCTGCTATTAACTAAAAGATGAACACTGGAGTAGAAAAAAATAAGAATAGATGATAATAATATAGAGAACGAGCGAGTAGAAAACATCTCTGACAAAAGAAAAGGGGCCAACAGCAAACTTTCTGTCATTTTCTTACGTACATCAGGATTGCGATGTACAAAAAATGTTAGTCGAGTGTTAAATGCTTGTTTCATTTGGTTTATGAACCCTTTCTTACAGTTTCTCCACTTTTAAAAATAAAAAAAAATGGAAAAATAAAAATGAACCAATCTTGCTTGAATAATGGTCGATGGTGTCATAAGAATGCTGTAAAAGTGTAAGAAAAATCCATAAAAAGGTCACAAAAACTTTAAGTTAAGATGTGCTGAGATTTTTGGTTTGTTTTCACAACCAGCTCTGCTTGCCGAATCTTTGGAAATGATGTTGAAAAACAGCATGTACTACGAGGAAATTACTGAAGGATTTTTTTGGAAGATTCACGATTATTTTCAAACTTGCGAAATTTGTCGAATGTTGGATGAATAAATCTTTACAATATTTATTCGCATTACACAAACATATTATTATAATATGCTTTTTTGGCTTAAATATGAAATTGCACACATACAAAAAGATCTAGTTTATGTAATAAAGAAAACTAAATAATTTCATTAAATATGCTGTATGTGTATGCATTAACATAGTAAAAAGTTGATTTCTTAAACATTATGATTTTTTATTGGCAGATTCAAAATAATGCGAGAGCCCCCACTGGAACTGAGTTGTGGAACACTGTCAATTGCATATCCAATTATTTTTGTATTTACTTAAAAGAATATTTAATTGTGGTAACAAAAAGTGCCTTAGCGTGTGATATTGTTCGTTGAATGTTATAAGTTTGAAAAAAAGTGAATATGAGTAATAAAGGTAGTGCTGCTAAACGACGTGATAGCTGTGAGGCTGGACCCTTGAAAAACGACCACAGAAAAATATTTCCAGAAACATCAAATAGCAGTAGCAAATTAATGAGCAGCGGTGATATAAATATTATGAACACACTTTCCTCTCGCCATTCTACGTCTTCCCCAGAGGCAACAATGCATTCGCTACAACTCTACACAGAGGAAAATAGTGGACGAAGATCATGCTCCAGCAGGGCTTCCTCTTCATCATCTCCAGCACCTTTAAATGACTACACTAATAACAGTAACAGCAACAATCAGCAACACAGACGAAATTCTGACACACTAACGGATTCTATAATGAGCAGCAATAGCCATCATAATGGCAATAATGAAGGCTCCTCTTCTTCTTCTGGAGCCATCCCACTGACAAAAAATGTTGGGGTCAGTGTCAACTTGGGAAAAGCGAATGTGAAATCAAATTCTTCATCCACAGTTGGAGCCCAACACATCACTCCCAATGGTCACCAACACCATCATCATCAGCAACAACAACACACACGCCAGGAACAACGTCCGTTTCAACCGTAAACAACACTAACATCCATAACAGCAATAACAATAATGGCAGCAATAGTGCTGCTATAAATCTTGGACATGGTCACATTGGGACAATTGCTGGGCCTCCATCTGTCTCAATCTCCTCAGGACTGGGACTAGTAGGAGTAGGTCCCTCTTTATCTTCCAGTGGTGGTGTCAACCACAACTCTTCTTTATCCACGTTGCCTGCTGCGAACGCTCCCACGACCTGCACTAATAAGGGTGTGCCTCCATCTCATAATCAACAGCAGCAGCAGCACCTTCCAAACCCAAGTCCGACCACGAATCACCCTCGGATGTCTCCACATTCTCCAAATCTTCCCATCATGAATAGTAAGTCCATCAATTGAATTTTTTGTACTTTAGTAATGATCTCTTATGAACTATATAACATAAAAAACCATTATATTATATGGGAATCTTCCATACTATACTACGTAGTTAGGATTTTTTGTGCATTCTGTCCCAAGAAACAAAAAATGTGTTTTGTCCATCAGATACCCTAAGCGATAGCTATACTCGTATGTAAAAATGCCGTGTCTAACAAACTCGAATCGTTTAAAGCCTTTCTGCATTCACATTCATACGATTTTTTTGTTAGTTTTTATTATTAAAACCGTACCCAACCCACCAAAAAAACTTGGAATGGATCTAGGTTTTTTTTTCTGTAACGTAAAAGATGGAAGATAAGCAACCTGTCGTCTGGTCTGGCATTACTATTTTTTTACTTTTGTATAATAATAAATATGTAATAATATGAACAGAGTAGTAGCGGCTCATCAGTTGAATAGAATTATGCTCTTCTTAAAATTACAAAGATATCATGCTCGAAACATATCACCTTAAATTAAAAGCGCTTCTCATTTAAGCGAGGTAAAGTGCAGGAAAACTGGGCTGCACGAACGAAACGATGTCTGGAATGAGCTGTAAAATGCAATGAAATAGAAGACTGGAAAGGAATTTTATTATTTTTATTACCACTGCACTGCTGCCTTCAACATTTTCAAGTTCAAGTTGAGCTAACAAAGTGAGCAGCAGTGGAAATACGAGCCTAGGATAATTTTATCATTTAATATGCAATTCTGCTGCAATAGGAGACACAGGAGCACGTTTCATTAGGACAACGAGAGGGCGGCTTGCTTTCCTTTTCCTGACTTTCATTACGGAATTTGCTTTATGTGTTGTGTAGAGAGAGTAGAATAGTCGGAAAGCTAGTGTGTAAGTGCGACCATAAAGTAAGGCGATATATCCATGACTTGACTTTGTTGGTACATCTTTTTATGAGATGAGCTGATGATGAGATGAGTTCTTTGTAAGTTGTAGAGGTAGCAGCGGAGCGGTTATTAACGTCCTTCCTTCTGTGTAGACATTTTTACACGCATTGTTTTGCCCTTTTATGGTCCAAGTTGGTGATAAATTACTGCTCCTTTATTAAGACCCATCAGCCATACACCAAAAAAAAATGCACGACCAAAACCCTTATGTATTGGGTATAATACAATATCGTGAACATGAACATTGTCTTTACTACTTTCATCCGGAACCGGCAACATCATACCATTCAATATACCCATTACTTTACTAACACCGACGTTCGTTACGGACTCTAGACCTTATGCCACACAGTAATAGTGTACCTACTTGCATATATGGAAAGTATTTTTCTTGAGGATTGTTTTACTGCGGTGAACAATGCAATGATGCTATAACTATAACCATCATTAGCTTCATCAGCATCATCATCAAGCACACGTTTTTTTTGTACGAGTCTCCTCATATTTCCTGATCATTTACAAAAAATAATTAGTGTAGTCATCATATATTATGATTATTGCAGTGTTGTAATAATAATCTGCACACAAAACCTTTGCCATGTAGTAGTCCGACAGAAATGTCCAGGGGTCAATTAACATGGTGGTAATGTATCTGCCAGTGAGTCAGCAAGTCGAAACCCCAATAAGGAAAGTTATTAATGTAACACTTTTAATAAAACCTTAACGAGTAGATAGATGAGAACTAGAGACGGCTACACAGACGGCTTACAAGAAGGAAAGATTGCAGATTATGTTTGTAAATAAACATTTTCTGTGCTTAGCCATTTAAATTGTTGGGACTGGAACGTTAGTGTTTGTAGGTTTTCTAAAAAATCGGATATGTGAAAATGGAAATTCAGATAAGTACAATTCAGTTATATATTTTATCACCTACAAAATGTAATGAAAATACAGTACGATAATAGAAGTACAAGAGTAATGTCATTCATATTTTGACTTGTGACGAAAGAAGAAGTCAAACGAACCTATATAATTTTCACAAGCATAAATGCAACTTTCCCAGCCACATTTTAAAGATATGATGTATGTATGGTTTATCCCGTTGTGTATCCAGATGGTTTACAAGAATCTCTCCAGACTGGACCTGAATCTAGTAAAAATGGTAATTCATCATCATCAACCACTTCTTCCACATCCTCCTCGTCACGGAATGGTGGCAACGGTAATAACAAAAATAACAGTGGTGGAATCCGAACAGGACCCAACTCACCGTCAGCCTCATCCACTACATCTTCCTCGTCTTGTTCAGGAGGTTAGGAGGCTTGTTTCATAAAACACATTTTCATTTTCTCCTATGGTGGTGGTCTTGTGACCCTGAGGTCATGCAGTACTAATGCTAATGCTGTTTAAACTACGTAGGATCCAAGGGTGAAACACAACCGAATGCACCAAGAACAAATCCTAATGGCTCGAATGCCAGTGATGGTGGTAGCAGCAGTAACAACAACACAAATAGGATTGTCAGCCAAAACGTGAATGGAACATGTAAGAAAAAAAATGTTTTTTTTGTGTTTATTTATGATTCATTCATTCCGTTTTATTTATGTACTTGCTTGCACTACTCGCATCAGTTTCCTTGCTGAGCTTTATTTTACAAGAGTTTTCCATGTGAAATAGGAGAGGGAAAGGGAAAAGTGCATAGACAGATAGTGTAATCCTGTATTTTTCAGAGACACTTTCATACAAAAAAAATAAATGCAACCTGTCAACTTCCATTTTTTGAGGAAAATGTTCAGTTCTGGGACAGCAAACTATATACACATGTGGGGGTGTGTAAAGTACCGAAAGCGGGCATAAGATGTTGCGTTTTTAAACAAAAAATTGTTTTGGTGTAGATGGAGGAGGGTTGAGCGGAAAAAATCCAGTTTTCTGATGAAGACGCATTATATGTAACTGTAATACTCTGTGTGTAGTGCAGCCTCATGTATTTTTATTTCTCAGGAGGAGATTTTGAACAGATGAAAGAACCAAAGCATGCTTGTGTATGAATATACATACATGGTTTTATATACTTCTTGCCCATTTTTATGGATTCGATACGAAAATCCGGACAAAATGTCATTTTCATGCACAATTCAATCATTTTCTGAATATATTTTTTTTGAAGAGGATGAACAAAAACATTTTGTGTTAATGTAAAAGATAAAAACATGTATAGGGGAAGTGTAAATTTATTATTTCCGTGAAAAGTCACTTTCATCCAGATTCCAACAGTGACTGTGTGACTAAACGCTCTGTACATTTTATTTTATTTTGTCAAATTCTAAATTGTAGAGCTAAAACATGGCTTTTAGCAAATTGAATTTTATAGCTGCATCGTTCATACGGAGAGGATGTAAAGTGAAAGTTGCTGAACACAAAATATGAAAATTTTATCTCCCACTTATTGTGAACAAAATCCTGCTAAAATAATCGTGAATTCCTCAACTCCGGCCCTTTACACGTTGCATATAAATGAACAATTTGCAGTAAAATGTTTCCTGGTGTTAATGGTAATTGTAGAACTGGCCGTATTAATAAGCTGATTTAAATCAGTGGGGCTCTTATATTTATTTTGCCTGGTACATAAAAACTGATTTCAACAAGAGGGATATTTAGAAATGATACTCGGTATTGTTGAAACTGGACAAGTTAGCATATTTGATAAACCGTGAAATTTTGAGCTTGAACGCAACATGCCCTCAAAAGCGAATATTTCATTGAAAAAAAGACGCTTGAAGCAATATTGTTGTAATGTGATGCAGCACGAGCCACAAAATGGCTTGGCTTGCAGCATTGCGTCGCGCGAGCTTCCAACAAAAGAAAATGATTTACCAAGAAGAAAAAAACGCAACGGTAGAATTATGTCAGAGGTCACATGTAACAACAAAAATCCAATATTGTACCTTCAGCAGCAGCACCCAGAAAATGATTTCACTTCAAACAACACCAACAGCTACATACATACCTGCCAAGGAATAAGTTACCGTCAGTCAGACAATTAGATGGGCGGATGAAACACATCACGTTTTTCCTGAGTTGTCGTGAGCCATACCGTAGGTATTATGTAGGGATCTAGTTTTCCAGTTGAGCTTATGGCTAGTAGATGCATCGTAGAAAAAAATAAATGAATCTTCGTACCCCTTCATCTTGAGTATGAATTTGTTAGAAATTCAACTTTACCGTCCTCATATCTTCAATCCTTTTGTTTCTTGTATAACTCCGCCTTTTATGCCTTTGTTTTCCCTGCTCATTGTTAATCTATTCCACTCGCACTCTTAGAAGTCATACCATGATTCTGTTCCATTAATGTAATTCTTTATCTGTAGCTATATGCATCTACCTATGTTCTTCCACTCATGAACTGAATGATGATGAAGAGAAATCTACTAAGCAGCAGCGTACACCGAAACTTCTTGGTGTTTTATGGGTTTTCGCCTCACTGACTGAGATTTAATCATAATCTTTTTTTTAAACTTCGGCATATTTTACTCTTGAAGTCTTAGAATGACCGACAGATGTTGTTTACTGTCTAACCATTTTTCACGGTTCCTTAGTTGATTAAAACAATTTGCTTGAAGGAACATGCAGATGCGTACTTGTTCGTTGTTTTATTTCAGTTTTTTGATACCTTGGAATGAGGCTCGAATCTATACTTTTTATGCAACTTTACTTTAAACTATGGCTAACGTCAAATACTCAAGTATGAGAATCGTATTCCTGTTGTCATCTATATCTGATTTCCCGATGCGATATGTGGGAATTTGTAGGTATTAAAACGGGCATATTATTAATCATAATTTTTGCATTTAGAAATGGGCTCAGAAAGCCAGAGACATCTCAGATAGGTACGAAGTTAAGTATTCCGAACTTCAACAGCATTTGAAGATTCTTATTTTCGCTCATTAGATTTATTCCATAAGTTTGTACAATGGTTGTGTTTTCTACATGTTCTGAGAGGTGCCTTATTGAAGGCTACTAACAACGGGTTCTGTATTGTCTGGTCGTTACAAAAGGGTAAAAGATCACTGCGCTGAAGAAATGAGCAATTGAAAAATGGTGATTTAAACATGCTGGTACATCGCCTAACAAATATAAAGTATGGGATCATATGACGTATTTTATTGTGGCAATGGTTTGAAAGCCCAAGATATTTTTTGATGGCAGGGGTCAGGACATTGATATGTCGAATCACATGGCTCTCAACAGTGAGAGGTCTGATTCCTCCTTGTCCCTGACTGTGTGTACGCAACTAAGAATTCGCTTAACTGATTGTGAGCGTTTTTTATTAACAAAAATCTGACATGCTTTTTTTGTGACGATACATATCTTGCTGCTATTCATTTTCCTTGACCGCTAGTTAGTAATCTCTCTAGATTGAATGTAACGGAGTTGAGAAAATATGTGTAGGTATATTTTTTTCCCGTCCCAAGACAAAAAAATAAGCTGTTTTATAGCAATGTTTTTTTTCATGGTTCTCGTCGACTCTCACGGCAGCATGTTATCTTGATTGATCTTTCCACCTGCTATGTAGTTGCACACAAAGAGCGTTGCACGACAAGTGACATTCGAGTAAAGTACTAACTACAAAATACTTTCCTGTGATTGATAGACCCAAGTACCCACTTCGTCATTTTTTTGTGGAGACGGGTACCACTACTCATTCCACAGCGCAGCGTCTTCTTCACTTTACTAGCACAAGATGTACCTACCTACTTGCTGTCCGCATGTCCCAAACAAGTACCATTAGACCATTACCATTATCGTTAGTTGTTACACTATTCTATGTCTGATGATTATTTACAGAAACGTGTAATTAGCAAACCTTCAAAATTACTTCTGTAATGAATTCACTATAAAAACTACGTTTTTTTCTCTGAAATGATGCGCGTAGAAAGGGAAAAACCTTGTTGCTGAGAGTATAATAAAAAAATATTAGTCAAGTATTTCGTCAAGACGGTAAAAGAGAAAAAAAATCAAGTTTTTGTGTTTTTGTAACCGATTTTTTGCCTGAACTTTATTTCTTGCCATCTTCATGGATGGTTGAGCATTGGATATTTTTGACTGTTCAAGCAACTGAACAATCAACAACAGCACTCAAGTCGCATCAACTTCAAGACTAGCTGGTAATTTTTCACAAAATTTTTTTCAGTCATTCGTAGATTTGTATTCATAGTACGAGGTTTTCTCAAAATTTTGGCCTTGAATCTCAAATATTTAGCATTGGTTATAGCTCAACTAATACAATGGACATTGAAAGTTCGTTCTATTTTCAAACTTTAGTTTAAAATTGTACACTGATAAATATGTACAGTTCAGTACTGAGCACAAAATGTTTTTTGAGCGATAAAATTATCAATTTTCAGAAGAAAAAGGAATAATAGAAATATTTGGATCTATGTTATTAAAATAATAAATTTATGGCCAATCGGAAGATTAAAATGCTTTCAATCTCAGACGTCAAGAATAAAACGATTCTTTTGTTTGACTCAATTGACTCCAACCCTGCCTTTCCATTTTCACTTCATCTTTTATGAAGAAATTCCGTCTCATATCTCTCCAATTTCAGATATTGTGGCTGTGAATTAAACTAAATCACACATGCACAGGATAAATACAGTAATGATGAGTTGATGAGGATAGCAAGGGCCCTTTCTTGAAGCTTGAATGACTATCTTTTGACTTTTGAGTCCTTCAATCCAGAATTCTTGAGTAGTCCGTCGTCTTGCAAGTCTTGTCTAGACCTAGCCTCTCATCTTTGTGTGGTATTGTTAAACATGACAGTATCAACGAAAAACATTTTTATGTTTTGTGCGTGCAATTGATGAGGGAGAACCATTAATAGACCACCATTGTAATAATATTTACAATTGGGTTTCTGCTTATTTTCCTGTTCCGTCTGTAATACTATTATTATGTAATAAGTGGCATATAGTTCTCATGTCAGTGGTATTTTCTCATCTCGATTCAATAAAACGATATGCAATGTCCAGATAGACAACATACATTGTCCTGTTCCACTTTCATGTGCTAAGTTGTTATCGAGAAACGGTAACATTAAAATATCTTTTTCTCCTTTTCAACTTAATTTGTGGTTTATCTTTTAATCCAAAAAGCCAATTATTTATAGTACAGAGTTTTCTTCCAGCAAATGCCTATGAAATGGCTTCAAGTAAATATGAAAGTGGGTTTTCTTAAAGTATCTTCTTGCAAACATCAATATCAAAATCAAAGCATACATGTAGGCATCTTGTGAAATAAAATTCATATTTCACTGACAACATTATCAGTTTTTTTCATACCTGAGACAAAAAAAACATACTCATGGGAAGATCGTGAAAATGATAATGATTTTGTTTGAATTTTGACTCTGTACATGTGCATGTATGTACGTTTCTTCTATATACATTCTAAAAACTTTTGTCTGACATTCCATTTTTTCCTAGAGATATTTGCTCTTTGGATATACTATTATGATATATGTATATAAATATGCCTCTGAATTCCATGTTATCATATTCATTATACTGCCGCAACTCCCCTATTGTCAGTACGAGACGAGAAGAAGCAAACGTATAAAAAATACGGTAGCATTCCAGCCGTGCAGTGTCCATTAATTTTTTTCTCTATTCCTTTCTTAAATGTTTTTTATCTGCATTTTTTTCTTGAGAGAAGATCTCGTATTAAATCCTCCATCGTTTTTTAAACAAAGCATGGCTTAACACAGTGGATATAGAAGTGGCTGTGCTGAGCGTATTACCATATTTCCATAACAACAACACCACCACCAACAAACATCAATAAAAGCGTAATACAGTTTAATGCATTTGCTGCTGTGTGGTGTTCCTTGTAGAATACAATATAAAACCATTAGAATATATAAGGCTTGAAAAGCTATTACCTATTTTTTTATTCTCTCTCGCAGACAAATAATTCCCTTCTCATCATCACTATCCAGCAAAGAAGCATTTTTTAAAAGTTAGAAACACACACATACGGTAGCAGTTGGATAACTCAAGGAACGTTCATTCCAAATGATGTACTTTTTATGCTCACGCTTGGAATGATGAGAAAAAGGGTTGGGTGGGTTGCTTTGCTTTTCTCTTGAGTTTGTGTTACTCGCTCCATGTACGGTATAAACAGTCATTTGCATATTATAATTTGAGAAGGCTCTATTCAATATGCATGCATCCAGCAAAGTAAATAAAGATAAAAAAACGAATTTTTTACTTGTTTTATACTTTGCATAATGATGATAAGTTACCTATGCATAAGTAATGTATGCTGGTCCAAAAGAACAATATAAAAAAATACTATTTTTTAATTGCGGGAGCTACTTACATCCATTACTGGACAAGAATAAACATTTTAAAAAAATGTATAAGTACATGCAAACCGAGCCGTGGGACAATGTCTATTGCCAAATTACTTACGTCATACGTGTAACTACCACATTGTGTTTTTGTGTGGCGAAAATCTTAAGTAGGATCATATTAATTTATGCCTTTCATTTATTGTGTGTACCGGGCTGTCTTATCTTCAAAGTATAGTGCAATGGCGTGAATCATGAAATCATCGTATATATGTACATATATACATACATGCTTTCTTTATTCATCTGCCAACCTTATTGTTTGTAAAACACAAAACTGCATATTGATGCGGATAATTTTAGTGATTCCTATTTTGATCCACAATGCGAGCCTAGTAAATAAGGATGGGAAAGCCACACATCTGAATGTCGGATCTGATATGTAAATAATCGGAATGATTAATTACCTTTTTTGATTAAATATATGCAGGTTTTAATTCTGAGAGATGCATTGTTATGGGTTTTATCAACCGATATCACCCATCACCTACCATTCGTCTTGTTGAAAACATTGTCTGTTAAATATTTTTGTCCTGTTTGTTTCTGTTTTTTAGTTCAAATACTCTACTTTACTTTATTCGAATGTGACGAGATTTGAATAGGAGAGCATCGTATTTTCGATCGTTGTAGACAAAATGGAAGTCACACAATTTCCAAGCATCAGACAATAAAATGTGAATTACCCAATCAATAAACACCAGTAAATGTACAATAACTTCTTAATTGATTTGTTTGCAAGTGCCAGCAAATAATTTGGATCAGACAAGCAACTTTAAAGGTGTTTGTCATTGCAGACCAATATGACCTTCATAATATTGATGTAATGATTTCTATTCAATATTGATTGATACGTACTTTCTCCGTACTGCTTTACTTTAGATTACATGCTTAAAACTTGTATACAGGTTATGATGACTAAGGTAGGTTCATTTAAACATGGTATATTCATACCTATTACAAAATAACCATTCCACGCAGGTCAAACGTATTCCTTGAACAAAAAGACCATCAAAAACTTATCACCCTTTTCCTTGTTGAAATTGTAAAGCAGTTTCTTATTAGCAATCCTTTATCATCCTCATCACCACCAAGTCTGTACTGTCATGTAAAGTGTCAATCACTGGTAGATATAGCCGGCTTATAGAAATACCGGTTTAATTTCGATTGATGACTTTGCAATGAAAATACCAGTAAACCTAAATGGAAATCCCATCATCTAGATTGAGCACTGGAAACCATAATGTGGCATTGGCACAATCATCCTTTGATGAAAGGAAAAAGCCCGTCTTGAATACAATTCAAGTTCACACCACGCCACACTAAAAACCTTATAGAAACCACAACAAAGGGGAGCAATTTAAATCAGAGCAAATGAAATGTAGTGCTATGTGTTGTTGTGTGGTATCGTCAGCGTCGTCACCTCGCACTAATAATGCAGACGATTTTTTGGTAATCATCATGTATAATTTATTCCTCGACCTCCTCATCTTGTGTTCCTGAAAGGCTCCAGGGTTGATTTATAATCTAAAAAAAGTAGATGCCCACGCTAATGCAATGTAAAAAAAGCAGTGAGGTGTTATTTCTCATTATTGGTCATATAAAAAATAGTACGACTTGTAAAAAAGTTCCAATATGCATTCGTAAATTTCTTGTACCCTTGGTCAATAATGAAATTATTATTGCATACTCACCAATGCATCATGATCTATCCTTTAATTCAATTTTTTAAAATGAAAATATCTAGATACGAACTTAATGCATACGTATATTATACTTCGGCAGCCTAGAGGCAAATAAATTTCAGGACAACAGATGTACACGGTCTTGTTTTTTTGTACTTTTGTTCTTTGTTAAAAATCTCTTATTGACGGTGTGTATTTTTTTCCATGAATCTTGTACTTTTTCTAACTCCTTGAAACAAGGCTTTCATGTAAACTGTACTGTTTCCTTTCCAGATTTAAATCACAAGTTTCCAAGTTTAAAAAATACAGTTTATATGGCAAGTAAATACATCTATAACATGAATATACAGATATGACGATTGGATGGGTAAAAAGGAAAACATTAAAGTATGACAACACTACCAGCATAGCACCACTTAAAAAGTGTAGCCGACTATATTATTTTAAAGAAAAATAAAACTTTTTTTACATCATCATCTTAAAAACTCAACTGACATAAAACAGTACGTGATATTATGCGGGTAGTCGTTTTCAGTAAAAAAAACATAACGAGCCGTGGTGTGCGTGTGTTAATAGCAATAGATCAGAGCCAGTAGATATGCACTCAGAGACGGGGAGGAAAAACGATATATGAACCTGGAAGACACGGACAAACATGACTAGGGAAGCAACCAGAACATGAAATTTTGACTTATCACTGCAGCAAAAGAAAAAAATTAAATGAGTTCATCCCATTAGAGGTATAACGAAAATTAGCCTCATCATATATAACGGATTATTATCTTAATACAGACAGCAAAGTGGAAAGTTTAATTTTTTGCCAATTTGGGTACAAATATTTTTTACTTCAGTATTGTTTTTAAATATAGCAAAACCAAAAAGAATGCACCGGTAAACCGGCATATATTAACTCATGTATGAAATTTTGACCACATAATTTTGTTCCACACAACTCTACTTTCTACTAGCCTCATTTCTGATATCGAATATCCAACAAACCTAGACCAAAGAAATGAACTTTAGGACTTTCGGAAATATTAATTTTATCTGTCATCATCCCGTGAACAGCCAGGAAAGTTTCCTGAAGAAACCTTACTGACTGATGTACAGTTAGTATTTCTTACTTGCATTTCTCTTGGTTCCAGCTATTCCAACAGAAATCGTGCATGCAATCTAGCAATATCGTACATATACCTATACAGGTATACGTACAACTTATGTACACCATGTTGACTGTGACTGTTGACTATCTGTCTTCCATGTAAAACATGTTACTGTTAAGCCAGAAAGGCCGTAACATTTGTATAAGTCTTGTCATCTCTGCTCAACATGTGACAAGAAAATATTGTGCTTGCCTGTCCAGAGAACATTCAGTTTTTACTACAAATATATCTTTTGTCGTCTCGTAACGTTGTTTAAATCATCGGAAATGAGCACATATTACAAGCAAATCTTTTTTCTCGAGAAGTATCCACTGCCTCATCTTGCCAGGACATGTGACACATTGATAAGGATGTAGGGGGATGAGCAGAGGAGACAAGAAAATGGAAAGATCATTTGCTTAGCACCACTTTATCATTAGAGTACACCGCCAAGAGACAGAAAAAAATAAGCGACTCTCTCACGCGTTCTCTCTCCCTCTGGATAAAGTATGCTTGTGGCGCGTCGTGGATTTTATCAAGTAAAAATCTGTAAAAATTGCTCTCACCCTTTACGACTGGCTGCTGCTCTCGCATGAAAAAAATAAACTTTTTAAAAAGTGGAGAAAAAAAAATTCTACAACAAAAAATCATGAATATGCATCTCCATCTCACTCCCCACACCAACCTAATCCGTATGAATGTATCACTACCAAAAAAATGTAGAGGTATTACTTTATGCAATCATGATTGTGTAAAATGAATGAAGACGTATTATAGGGAAAAGTAGCAAGCGAAGCAACCAGGCTTTAAATGAATTGGGTAAGCTTTACATATTGGCTCGGCGGTAGTAAAAAAAGGAAGTGAAAGGATGCAAGATATGAGAAGCATGTTCTC
Organism: Sinella curviseta; assembly: GCA_004115045.4. Taxonomy (NCBI): domain Eukaryota; kingdom Metazoa; phylum Arthropoda; class Collembola; order Entomobryomorpha; family Entomobryidae; genus Sinella; species Sinella curviseta. Next base: position 35,640,096 of record CM023203.3, on the reverse strand, counting down.
TTCCAGTGTTTTATCCTATCTCGATAATTTTTTCAAATTATTATTATGTCGACAACCAAGAGACCGAATGAAGATTCATCTTTGTTTGAGCCACAAAGCCTGGCTTCATCAGTGACGGAATTGTGATAAAAAAAGAGATGCAACAGGGGCAGACGACAAGATGATGAACACGGACTGTACAGACATATTCTTTGAATCATATATCACGTCGGGGTGAATGATTTTGAGCAACACTTGGGAAACCCCTTCAGAAAGAACTAGTCTTTTAATTCTTTTAACTAACCTCGTATACGTAGAAAAACATGCCATGTTAAGACCTTTTATATATCATCCAACACTGGCAAACGGGCGAGGGTGAATGAGCAGGAGAATTAAAGACGTAGTTGAATTAGTTGAACAAGATAAAAAAAGCATTTTTGTTTTTGTCTTAAACTGTAAAAAAATAAGATTTTTTTTCTCTCGTTTCATTGAAAATTATACTCTAATAAAAGTGCACTAGATACTAGCATCCAACACTTATACCAATGAGTGGGATTCCTTGATTATGAAAGCATAAAGAGAAAAAAATCATTAATTTACATAAAGAAGAAAAAAGTGTTATTATATCGTACCGTAATCATATGCACGGATGAGTTTAATTTAATATCAAGCTAAACTTTAGGAGAACATAACCCTGTATTTTAATCCTTCTTCTTTTACAGTCTTTCTTTCACTTTCTCATTTTTATTTTACCGGTGATGCGGTGAATGATGCTGAGTGAGTGAAAAGCTGTTTGAGCGAGTCATCTTCTTCGATGGTTGAAGCGGCATTTGTGGAAGTGTAAGGATTCACGCTGATTCTCTTTGTGCCATCTGAAATCATTCCTTGTGGTTTCAAGTTTCAAAATGTGCATACATAAATGTATGCATGTACTTGTGTAGATTGGAAATGCTCATATCTAATGTTACTTGTTTCAATGATGCCGAGCGGTACTAAACGCTGGAGTTTTCATTTTGTATGTATCGTGTGGAGTACGAACATGAAAAAAATAGTGAGTGATACGTAGTTTCAAGAAAGCTGCTTCCAACCATCTTTCTTTGTACATCATAAGACGTAAAAATAGCTAGTCCATCCGGCATCAATATTAATTCTATTCTAAGCCGTATGTATTTGCTGAAGGAAAATGAATAAGGAGCCATATGCACTGGTATAATATGCGTAATAACCCAGATTTGAAATTTATGTTCCTTCCTTTTGCATAATTTTACCTATTTATCATCCCGATCTTTAAGATTCAGTTATATTTCTTGCAAGAGGGTATCGAAAAAATGTTTTTTTCAGTTTGGTTGTTGGTTTTCGTCTATGCGGGAAGCGGTTCTTGAAGAACAACAAACTGAGCACGGTTGGATATCAAGATTATGAATGTTCAAAATGTTTCATTCCATATCAAAGTCTGAACAAATGGAAAGAAAGTTATCTAGTACTATTAGTAAAGTATCTACGTGTCTACGTTATTGGTTTGTAGAAAGTCTCCTTTATTGTTTAGAAGAGCTCCACTGATACTGTGCATACTTAATTGTACAAATAAAAGAAAACGTTTTAATAAAATTGATTGTTGACTTACCTTTAGTTCTACCAGTCATCCAAAATAATTTGATTGATTTTCCCTGTACGCATGTGTTCCTGTACTTGTATTTGCAACCAAGTATAGAATTATTCAATTATTTATCATTTATCCCCTTACCCAGAAGAGACAAAGCATAAAAAATCTTGTGCAGCTTTCGAATTCGGTATATCATGGGTATTTATACATAAAATCCTTTCATGATACAATATTTGTAAAAGAGAGGCAGCTTTTTAGATGATACTGAAACGAAAAGGAATTTATTTAGGATTTCTAACTGCATTCCCCATTCCATTGATGAGATTTAAATACATGGTTTAAAGCTTTTAACTTCTGAAGGTTGCAATTTCGAACATTTCGCTATTATTTGAAATCCAGTCATCGTTTAATCATTTGTCATTGCGTTAAGTATTTATCTATGGGCTATCGGTGGTTCTGAACGATCCAGTGGAACTCAGTTAGCAGTAGTATTGTTCATACGATCATACCTAATGAATTCATATTTACATACATGCCAACTACATGCTCACATTTGACTTTTAAGTTAAAAAAATATATAAAAAATTATAAAATATGGAATATTAGTATGAAATGCCTAATCTGTGCCCGTATTTACTCATAATGGTTTTGCTCCTATTCTAGTGGCGTTAACCGGAGTACCTTCAAATGACTGCGAACTGCAGCTTTTCCGAGTTCTACAGAGGGCCAACCTGCTCAGTTACTTTGATGTGATGATCGAACTTGGCGGAGATGATGTTCAACAATTATGTGAAGCTGGGGAAGAGGAATTTCTGGAGATAATGGCACTAATTGGAATGGCAGCAAAGCCATTGCATGTAAGGAGACTACAGAAAGCCCTTCAAGAATGGATGACGCAGCCAAGTAAGACCATGGTTTATTCTCACAAGATGATGTTGCAAAATGTCTTTTAAGGATTTCCGTAAATCCTTATAACTCTTAACATGCTTTTCAACCTTTTCTTAAAATAATCTTTCATTTAGGTCTATTCCAAGCTCCCGTCCTACCTCCAGGCTACACCGCCGCCGGTGGTAGTAGTTCTCCGCTACAAGCTCTGCCCCAATTAGTTGCTGCCGCTGCCGGCGTGTCCCAAGTTCCCGTTTCACATATGCAATTTCCTGTAATTTCTGGAACTAACACACCTGGAGTACCCATCTTTTATCCTGGAGCCACAGATTCTCCAGGGATTTCTGACCCAAAGGGATCAACTTTATTGCACGCTTCATATCAAACTCAATCAAACGGAATTAACCATCTCACAACAAACAATGATATGACCATGAGCACCCTTGCAGCGGTTACATTACAACAAGCTAACATGGTAAACCCACAGCTTGCAGCCGTGCTTAATAGCCTTAGTCCAAATTCAACCATTAATGAGCCGCGGCAAAACCCGGGTCGTCACTCGCATTCCAAAAGTCATAACAATTCAAGCCATAAGAATAGAATTAGCTCTCACGGAAAGGATCGGAACAGTAGTGGAGGAGTATCCTCACCAGTATCCATATCTGATATAAAAATTCCCGTGGATCAGTTAATTCCCAGCCATTTTCTGGAAACACGAATTCGTACAAATAGTGAGCTGAGTAGTCCCGTCTCATCCATCGCAGGCTCCCCGCATCCCGAAGGTCGTAACTCTGTCTCGCCTGTCCCTCTTTCTCTCCAGGAACACGAAGTTCAAAAATTAGCCGATGCTGCCATTCATCTTATTCGATCTCTACCCCCCAGTGTTGCCGAACCAAAGTTCTCATCGAAAAGAAAGACATCTGCAGATTATGAGGTACATGTCCAACTTAACGAATAATCAAAATGCCATCATCCATGCCATGTTCATAATCTCATCGGTTCTTAATTGTATTTTTTAGCTTATTCTTCGCCTTTCTGAAGCCGATCCTCGTAAAATGGAAGAGGTTCGCCGTGTAGCCGCAGTGTATGGAAGGGCTGATGCGAAACGGAAAACGTTGAAGCCGCTTTCCATGCACGAGCTTGCGATAAATGAGGCAGCAGCGCAGCTGTGCAAACATGTTCCAGCTTTACTTACAAAACGGGAAGAGTTGCTGTCACTCTCCAGACAAGTTATTAGGGAGAGCGGTCTACCCTATGCTGCCGTCAGCTCAACTTTCAGCATCCCACTCCTCGCAAATAGTTTCGCCAACAATGCTACCGGTAGTAATATTAACAACAATGATATCAATACCAAATCAAAATATGATGAGATTAGCAGAAATCATCATAAAACCCGAGAGAGTGCAGAGGGATACAATGGAAGTATTTTTGGTGGCTTTCATGCAAAGCGTTTTCGCTTGGATGGCTCAACGGGAATAGAAATTCAGGTAAAAGCAAAGAACGATTTTAATCTCGTTTGCAGGTTGTTTTTTATTAATTAGTGCAGTATGAATTAAAGTGTTTTCCTTTTTATCTTTTCATGGAATTTTGTACACGCGTCTTCAGGAGTACAGTCACAGTCGGCCGCCTTCCATTCAGGACAGTCCGTCTCCCCCTTCCTCTGGTGGGAGTAATGGGATGCAAATCACCGAGCTTCGGTGTGTGCCACCAAGACGCTCACCCTCGGACGACAATCTTCCCTCGCCACTAGAGGTATAAACTGAATACTAGAATTGATAAAAAGGGAAAGAAGAAAACGAGCTTGTCTGAAACTTTCCCCTGTGTATGTTTCTAATGCTTTATCTGCTTCCCTGTGTTCTTTGTCTTAATCAACTATATATCGAAGTTTTTGTGGATAGAGAGGGAGATAATGCATATTAAGAAAATGAATTATTATGGTGTTGAATGTCTTTTTATGTAATTAAGTAATTTCTTTTTTGTTTTTACTTGTTTGTTTCGGGATGTCTGCGTGTCGCCTGTTGCCCCACCACTCCACCTTCTCCCTGAATTGTCCACGTTCACGCCTGGTGCTTTTACTACTAATTGAATTGCGGTGACGTGACAGCTGGTGACAGTTACAAGTTCGGATCTACGAAAAAGTGGGATTGGTAGCGGTGCCAGTAAAACTTCTTCCGTTTCATCCATAGGCAGCAACTCCCCGCCAATTCGAAGGTCACATTCTATGGAGTCGAATGATCTCAGAAATAGTAGCAACAGCTTTCTCCATTTTCATGGCATGAGAATTGGTCACCAAGAATTGATTAATTCTCCTTCTTCTGTTAAAGTTGCCAGTATTCCTGTAAGTGGTGGGAGTATAAGTATTCTGAATCACAATGGGAGTAGCAGCAGTGATCACCATTTTAGCGCTCGTCTTCATCATCATTATAATGGAAGCAGCCACAATGGGTTGAAATTTATACCAATTAAATCGGAACCTAGTGGTATTAATTAATTTTTGCAGTTCGAGTTTGATACAAATAGTACAAATTGAATTGAATTACGAATTACAATGTATTACATGCATGTTTTTAGAAACGATCCTTGCGATAATTTACTTTAATGTGTTTATAAAGTGAAAAGATCCAGTTTACAAGTGAAAACGATAGACATTCCAATTTCAAATATGTGAATCTAAAATACCTTATAATCGTGATCTAGCAAGTATTTCTAAGTATATTTGTGTATTGTATCTGCTCAAGATAAACTATTTCTAAGTCAAAAATCTTTTAATTAGACAAGCAATTAAGAAAACATAATTTGAACAAAACATAGTTTATTGTGTATGCAGGAATAATTAAGTTCGTAGTATGTCTATTTGATAGCGAAAATATAGTGTTTGATTTGATACAATAATTTTTACGTAATATTTTACCTAGTTCGTTATTCGTTATGCGTTATGCCAAACATTATATCACGTATTAATGTATGTACCTCTAGGAATGTGTAAAATGTCTCAATGTATGTATACTGTGAGCTACGAATAATAAGAGGTTCAAACGTTTATTTTTCGGAGTACGAATACAATAGTTCATTGTTTCTAAAAAATAAATTGATACACATACCTGAATTCAAGTATGGCAATAAATTCCAAAATATTTACTGTGTACATGAATAGGTAAGCACAGCGCAAAGCTCAACAGTTCTGCAAGTTATGCATAAATTCATATGCACTGCATAGCACAGTCTTCATCCTTCTCAATAGACATGATTAATTTTTCACTCTACATGTAGGGTTTCTGTAGGTTTCTCTACTAAACAACAGTGTAGCGTATAAGTATTATTTTTAGCATGCATAGGTAAAATTCTGTTATAACGTTAATTGGTTACTTCAAGTGTCAATTCGTCATATAATAGCATGACTAATTATCATTGTGGCTGTCATAAAGGTATAAACTACACTATTTATAATTTGAGCATTATTTCACAAATGACTTAGGTATATAAAGGAAAGACACCAAGAAGTAATATTTTATAAGAACACCGTATGTAAAGGTTCTCGAAATGTGACCATCACAAACTTTTCAATTTGCACCTTTTGAAATTATATTTTAGTTACAGTTTAATACATACGTTAACAGTGGTCATAAATGGGCTCCCAAGAAAATAATAGTTTAACCAGATAACATTTCCTGAGGCACGTCCATTTAAATTATCCATAAAAAATGGGCAGTCACAGTGCATTTCACATTTGGACAATTTCTGTTCTACTTGCTGTAATAATATGTTCCAAGTCAGTATCACCATCAATAGACACGGACAGAGGTCTACGTAAGATATTAATTCAGTCCAGCAACAGTGAAACTTTCTCCATCACATCATTGTCCCCTCACGATCACGATCAGGACACTAATGAAACATGGAGAATCACCGACTTTCAAGTCCGGAATATAACTTCACTCCTCTCTCAATATCCGTTGGTCTCTCGTTCATTACCCACAAAAAATTCCAAGTCCGCTTTTTCTGCTCCAAAAGGTCTTCCGCTTCGTTGACCATATCGGTAAAAGGTTTTAAACACGGAGTGATGTTTTTAAACTTTTCATATTTTATTGGGAAAACTGAGACAAGTGAGTCACAGCAAGCCTCAAGTCCAGAAAACAACAGCATTCTCCCAGATCAAAAATTGAACACAGCAAATGCGGAAACCAAAACTAGCATGAATTTCACACAATTCAACTCCAACCCCGTGAAAGCAGTAATTGCAAATGTCCTTGTACCCACTGTCCAAACTTTAGTGCCAGAAGAATCTAATCAGTCATCAGTGTCAATCTCCATATCCGCTCCCCCAAAAGATTCTAAAACGGCACAAGAGTCAATTCCCGTAAAACCTAGAATACGGAGAAAACGACGATCTCTGATTCTCGAGAGCATATCAAGTACACTTTCTCCTCCTCCATCAATGTCTCCAGTTATTGGTGACTCAACAAATGACATAAAGTTGGAACAACTAATGACTACTGAGAAGAGTGACAAGTTGGACTTAAATGGAAACATTTCAGTTCCAACATCTCCGCATGCATCAAGTAATGTGACCATCGACTCTCTAACTTTAGTGCAAGCTGTTGAAATGATCAAATCTGCAGCCGCTGCGATTTCAAAAGGTGCCGTTGTTGGTTCCACGACTGGATCTGTTCCTAATTCGGTTACCATCAGTGGAGGACAGACAAATGATTTATCTAATTCTCAGAGTACAACTGGAAATAATGTGATCGGACCCAACAATGATTTACCATCCCGAACAACGGAGCGAACTGAGCTGACGACTCCTGTAACACCTAAATTGAAGGACAGCTTGAGTAATATGAGTGATATCAAAGGAACGGCGGAAATAACTCGTCGCCATCATCATGGTAAATCGAAAAACAGTAGCAATAAAAACGTAAAGGGTGAGAATAAGAAGAGGAAGAGCAAATGGAAAAAAGTTGATAATGCGGAACGAAAGGAAAAGGATGAAGATTCTGATGAGGAAGAAGATGAGGATAATGACCGGGTCAGTAAAAGCAGTAGTAGTAGCAGTGAAGAAGAAGAAATAGACGAGCACGAGCATGAAGAGAAAAAACCAAAAATTTCGTACAAAATGTGGAGGGCATCCCTTGAAAAGAAAAATAGACCACCGGGTCTTTATGTTACGGTAAGCAAAAATGTACAAAATGATGATATGAGCATTCACTCGTGCACTACATTTACAGAATACTTATCTAAGTTAGGGGATTCGTTTTAGATTCATTCAATAAAACCTAACTTTTTTTTAATGAAGCGTGCAATCCAATTGTAAGTTGCAGAGGATATTATGTTGATGACGTGTGTTTTATGTGGTTGAGTAATACAAACTGGGGATACGTCATAGTCATGCTTTAACAGAAAAATATATTTCCCAATTTTACCGAAATGAAATGTATACTGTAATTTGAGCAGTGATAAATGATGATTAGTTGAGGGTACCTCCTCCGTTCATTGATACTGTTATTAAGGACATTAGCACCACCGGAAACGGTTATAGGATAAGTATGTACATTTTAAAAGATAAAAAATGTTGGGGATTCTTCAGTATACGGGTCACGTAGTTTCGGGACAAAAGTTATACCATTCGAAAGCTCTTGCCCTGGGGAGTCGAATGACACCACTCCCGGGTGGCGCAAACGAAGGGTTCGGCCCCCAGGGGTAATTTCCCAAAGTGCCCCAAAAGTGTAATTTTACCATCTAAACTATGTATTTACAATGTCTCACTTTGCCCCAAACAAGCGCGGGAATCTATCATAACCTAACTTAACCGAACCTAACTCAACCTAACCTAAACCGAACCTAACTCAACCGAACCTAACTCAACCGAACCTAAACCGAACCTAACTCAACAGAACCTAAACCGAACCTAACACAGTTTATATTTATGACTCACATTTTTCATTATCCATCTTCCATCCACCTAAATCCCGCGCATGTCTGGGGCAAAGTGAGACATTGTAAATGCATAGTTTAGATGGTAAAATTACACTCTTGGGGCACTTTGATAAATTGCCCCAGGGGGGCGAACCCCTCATTTGCGCCACCCGGGAGTGGTGTCATTCGACTCCCCAGGTCAAGGGCTTTCGATTGGAATACGGTTCAGCGCCTTCGGCGCTGACCCGTATACTGAAGAATAGCCAAAATGTTACATTAGTTCAAAGTTTTGGAGCGGGCAGCTGCTTGCAATGACCTAATTGAAGTACACATGATGCCTTTCATGAAGTTTTAATTTAAAAGCTGGAGCTTTTTAATATAAAGAGAAATTTATGTGTATACCTAAATATTGTAGGTGAACGATGATATCATTTTCGACAATTGGGAAGGCATTTGGGATAAGCACTATTTACTTGGAAAGTGGACAGGGTCAAAACCTTTGGATGTGGGCAAGTGGAATCGGACAAGCGTGTTCATGAATTGGGATAATGTGGCGACAACTGGCCGCGATCTGACGGTGAGTTGCCAAAGTTGAGCTGCGAATTGCGAATCTGACCATATAAAATATGTACCTATGTAGGTATGTACTAATTTTTTGTGTGTGTACATTGTCCTTTACTTTAGATTACTTTCGAATGGGAACCTGTCGTTGGAGACCATGAATTAATATTAACAGATATAGACATTTCAACAATGGTTCCTCCTGAAGCCCTGTGTACTTCACCAGAAAGAAGCAACGATGAAAGCCATACTGCACCGAGCAAAGAAAGAATTGGTCCACTGGGGCAACTTGAAACACCCAAAAAGTCTAATTTTCCTCAGAATCAATTAAATGAAACTGATAATCAGTCATCCATCATTGTTTTAAAACAAGGTAAAACTGATAAGGATGGCTGGGAAATTGTTAGAATAGGAAAAGCCATGGCTTCAACTATGGGAAACTTGGGAAGCTTCAACATTGAAAATCTTGACCTGCAACAGCTCCCAGAAACCAATCAAGCAAAAGCTGGTAAAACGGAATCTAAACCGGAAGACATTTTGCAGGAAATTCTGGAAAGGTTAAGTTTGCGCAATAACTTGCATGCTACTGCATTGCCTTTGACCAGTCCTTCGACCGAAACTTCTCCTGTGATCCCTTTACTTTCTCCGAAGCATGTTGTTATCTCTACTGATCAAACGATCATACCAGAGAATAAGCTCACATATCATATCACACCAATTAGTGCTGCCCCCGTTTCCTCTACAGTAGAATTGGGATCATCCCAAAGTGGGACCACAGATTCAAGCCCTTCAACCCAAACAAATGCATCGCCTCTGACAACCTCAACTCCCCCTAGTACTACTTTTACTTCCTCCACTACTCCAACAACAACAACAATGACCACCACCATCACCACTTCCAGTACTTCCACCACAACGACCACAAAAGCAACCGAAAGAACTACAACGACTACTACCCCTTCACCCACCACAACTACTTTGGGAACAACTTCAACTACAACAGCAGCCTCAAGTCCACCCACCGCAGCAAATACTGTACCAATAGCAGCAGGACCTGACACATTCATCGAACATGTTAGCTCTAAACCGGTAATACCGAAAACAAGAAAAACTGATAGTGAAACAGCACTGCTGGTCAGCGTACTTACAGGAAGTATTGCAATGGTAATCCTTGTGCTGACTTTGAAAAAAAGATTTGACATTTCCTCCAAGGGTCTCAACGGCACTCCTCGTTGAAAAATTAAATTTAACACTTCTTCTCATGTCCGTATACATATATTTTTTATTTTTTATCGGTATTTATTTAATTCAAAATGGTTAAATGATTTATCAGGTTTACACTTGTGTCTTGTAAACATTTGGTCATTTGCACGAATCCATTTTGTAGCAACTGAAAAGACAAAGTAAAATAATGATAGTAAAAGTAAACTAACTACTTAACATAATGTAATATATAAACAATTATACTATCAACTGTAATTTTATAGGATGAATATATTTATATACTGTTTTTAACGCCATAAACCACCGGACATGCCCCATGCAAAGTGTCCCTTGCAATATGCCCGTCAGGGTATAGATTGCCCCATAAAATCGCAGAACCTTTCACTGGACGTACACTTATATTTAACATGGGGAATGCAGTGTTTCCTCCCAATTCAACATCTGATAACTTTAATTACAAAAATGCGTCGATTAAAATAAGATTTTATGAATGTTATTATTAAGTGTACTTTTATATGAGCACGTTAGTGCAAGCAATAAAGTAATTTACCAAAGACATAGGTAACATAGGTATACTTACATAAATCATAAATGTTGCCATCCTGTCACCTTGAATAATATCTTCAGGTTGGATGAAAGCCTTCAGCTGTATATAAAACATAAAACTAATTTGTTTATTAATTCATGAAGTGAGTGACTCAAAATCTTAATTTAAATTTACGAGTTCTTCCTGAGTAGCGTCAGTGTGCAAAGAGTAATGTCCTCCAGGACGATAACTGGCTAATATATTAACCATCATTTTACTTTTTAGGACATAAGAAATGAAACATGATTTCAAAAATTATCGAATGCAAACTGACCTACTTGCAACTCTTCCGCAGAATGTTTACCAGAAAGATAATATCCGGTTACGGATTCAATTCGCCTGCTCAAATATCCAAAGGTTGGGTGATTCAAATCATGAATCCACGTTTGCGATGTTGTTCTTATTATCGATGCCTCGGAACGCAAAGCGCCTCCCTGATAAATTTGAGTAAGCGATCTTTTTAATTTATAAAATGTCGCATCTTCCACAGCCGCAACTTCCTTGTCGTTCATAAAGTCATAAATGACAATCACTTGAGGATTTTCGTGGTACACCTCAATTTTCAAAGGAGAAATTTTACGGGCTGGGTGGCTGTGTCTATCCAAATAACACTTTAGCGTTGAAATAGGCGGATCCTATGAAATAATTGGTGCAAAAATAATTTCATCTCAGTCAGTAAAAGTAACAATGGTTAACGTTAACATAGATGCTAAAAATATGAGCCCTCCACTTACTTTCACAGTATGAATTTGGCATAAGTGTTCAAAAGCCCGGTTCATGTTTTCTAGCGAATCGATTGCAAATAAAGCGTCCATTTCTGTTAACACACGGAAATCCTCCCTATCTCCCTTGAGCGACGAACCCTGATAATTGGTACTATTTAAATGATAATACCTCATGTTAAATAATAATTTTAATGACCTCAGCAGCATTTACCCCATGGTTTTGTAAACTGTTTAGTGCTTCACGAGCATCCTGTAACCAATGTTCGTGGTCGTCATTACTTGGTACGTATTGTTTCAAAGCACCTTCTAGGAACATTCGTGAATTAGCCGTCATCCCACTCTGTTTTGCATATATTCCAATTCTAGCTAAATCTTCTGTTGACAATGACCCTTCTATCTTTGTATTCCGGAGTTGACCTTGTGAAATCTATGAAACAGATATGTAGACTTAAATACATGAATTCATGTATGTCTAATTGTAAGTATTTATTAAAAGTTTGTATGATAGTATTATGAACTCCTGATTAACACCTCATCAACAGTGAAGTTATATGTTTGCCTTAAACGGACTATGGCTTCCATTGCGTAGTCCAAATCAATGTCACGAGGCTTGGTGAAAGTTGTCCGAGCTTTGACGTAAGCAGTTCGTAACTCTACGAATTATTTGAAAGAATCACAGAAAATTGTAAAAGAAAAGTTTATCACAGCGATGCGTACATTTTAACAAAGTGGATATTGTAAACCTTCAACTTTTGATAAAAAAGCGTCAAAGGTCTTATCGAAGATGTCGAGATCCTTTACATGTCGCTTTACTAGTTGATAAGAAAGAAGAGGGTTTTTAATGATATCGTCGGCAGTCGTGGGATGAGAATTAAATGGAATATTTGGAGATCTATAAACGAAAGTAAAATATCATTAGGCTCGTACAACCGTTCACATCTGAATTAGCAGGAACATAATTATTTCTGAATAGATAGAATGAATCATAATTTTAAAAAATTTTACATACAGGTGCACTCAATGTATAAAATTGACCATTACAATATCTTGGTCAATGACTAAAACTATACATGATTACCTGATTGATTGTAATTCATGACCAAAATCTAAAACGCTGTTTGCCAGCTCATGTAGTTTCTCTGAAATGCGTTGTTCCGTCTGTGTTAGTCGATACAAATCTGCAGCCGAATATGTGAAATCCATATCACCATTTACACCAACTACAAATTCCGCTACTAAATAAAGATAGAAAATATATCCCATTTTGATGAACACCGGAACAGGAGCATTTTGTAGGAACATGTTGCCCTTTTTAACGTTGCCCACGTTGAATCAAAGCTGAGAAAAATGCAGAAAAAATGTTAATCACTATTCCACTTCAAATCTTGGTCATGCTATGATTGATCTTTATAACCTGAGGAGTCCAAGTATCTATCCGGCACTGACTATAGGAACGCTGTGCCTAGCTTAATACATGATAATGGTTTAAAATCTTGGTTGTCATTATACAAAAAGTTTAGTTTTGAAACTATTTTGAAGGCTGTGCCTGAATTATCTGTACTCTTGAAGGACATTCTACTCAAAGATTTTGGCAGCTACATAATATCTTGAATGAACTGCAGTTGTGTTCATATTTTTCCAGTATATTATCTACGTTTCATATACTTAATATCTAGTACATGTGTATTTATACCAAAATGTACATGTTACATGTTTACACAGTAGCGTTGCCATTTAATCCATTCCCCCACGTCCACATATTTTCATTAAAAATGCTTTCTGTACCAAAAATATCGGACGGAATACTCTGGAAATTGCATAATTGATACTGACACAACCCCAACTTCCAACACTACCAGTGTGGCACAAGGTTGCACCTGTGCAATTAATTGATTTCGCTCAGCGCGATAGAGGCAGAAAGACAGCAGGATAGACACTCATACGCATAGAAAATATGACTTTGCTCACAAATTTATACGTACGCATTTACATATAATGAAATCTCGGCTATTTTTACTATAAGCGATAAAGGCCTATTTTAGCATCATTACTAACTATACCGATAATATAGCACCGAAATATATTATTTGTAATTTGAATATATCATTGTCATCCTTATCCCAAGATTCCGAATCAACGTCACGTTATCCCCTGCATACGATGACGTTTGGCTATTTAACGCCTTCCATACAAGGTAAACAGGGTTTCAAGAAAATGACCCGAAAGCAATCAATCTAGTCGCCTCGCCTCGCCACAATCAAAAGACTTAGAAATGAACAAAGGCTCGTCAGAGAGAACGCAAACTTTGCCAATGCACATGGGGCCACATCTACCAGGAAAACTGCGACTCAGCCCATTTAGCACTTCAGCCGTGTTTCACTGTGCCCCAGTCGGCTTGCTCATGTAGTGAGTGGAGATAGTGCTCAAGTCAAGCCTTCCGCTATTTCTCATCTGTGCTTGTGCGGAGCAGAGGACGCACGCTTTTCAAGACATTCAGTGTGTGTGAGCGGAGGAAATTTGTGAATTGACACTTTGCTTGAGTGTGTGAAGTGTGCATTACCTTTTGTTAGGCGTTTCATATACCGGCTGTTTACTTTCAGTTTCAGCAGTGAATGTTGAAATTGCTTAAATTAACTTAATTAATTGGAGAAGTTTGTGACTCAACTAGTGAGACAATGTATCGACGAACTGAGCGATCCGATTCCTACAACAGGAAGGACAGTTTTAACCGGGGGGATGACAGGATCTACGAGGATGAGTATGGATACACCGCCGAGGTAAAAGTAAAAGCCTCTTACATTTTATATTTAAATATAATGACAGTAATTAAATTGGAGTTTGGATAGTTATTTTGCAATGTTAATATATATCGAATTTTGTTCTGATTTAGCCGGGATACGGTGGTGGAGGTGCTGGTGAGTTTGGAGGGAGGGAGGAGGAAGGGCGTTGGGTTGCCCAGCAGTCCTACCAGTGCCCGGATGCGGTTGCAAAGTTTATAGTGCATCTGTACAAGGCGATTTCTAATCGGGATGTGGCGGAGATTGAGAACTTGTATGAGATTCGGTATCCTCAACTCACCAAGGATTACTTCCGGGAGGAGAAATGGCCCTATGATGTTAGCCATTTGGTTGATGATCCATTGGTGAGCTTTTGGACTTGATGATGCTAATAGTCTTTTTAAGTGCATTGTTCTATGGCTTACTTGTGGATTTTTTGTTTAATTGCAGTTCCAAACTTTGTACCGGGAACTCTACTTCCGGCATATTTATGCGCAGCTTCCTACTCAATTGACGTTTAGCGATCGCTGCAACTCTTACTCGAACTACTGTGAACTCTTCAACATGATTTTGAGTGAGTAAACTTGTGAATATTATGGAAAATGAAATGTTGATTGTTGATGATTAAAACGAATAATGATGTATCTTTTTAACTGTCCAATTACAGCTTCACCCGAGCCTATTGATTTGACTTTGACCAATCAATGGCTGTGGGAAATCATTGATGAGTTTGTGTACCAATTCCAATCATTTTCTCAATTTCGTCGGTCTCCAAAACTCAACAACGAGGAAATGAACTACATTCGTGACCACAGTTATATTTGGAGTGTACTCAGTGTTCTGAATGTATTGTACTCGTTGATTGAAAAGTCCAACATTAATCAACAGCTTAAGGTACGATTAAAGTGTCTATCTGTATCAGGATTTGTAGTATAAGTATATTAAATAGGTGTGCTAGTTTAGTTACCTGTTTTAGTAACATTAACTTACCTTTGTATTTTGTATTATCCTATTGTAGGCTTACTTCAGTGAAGAAAGTGCGGATTACGTCGCTGGAGAATTTGGGAAAAGCCCTCTGTACAAGATGTTGGGCTACTTCAGCTTGATTGCGTTACTCCGAGTTCATTCAATGCTCGGGGATTATCATCTTGCTGTGAAAGTGCTCGAGAATATCGATTTGCACAAAAATGTAATGGTTCATACCGATTTTTAATAGAAAAATCAAACTCAAATCAAAATCAATATCTGTTAGAATAATTAATTGATAAACTTATTGTTTTCCAGGCATACTATTGCAACGTTCCAGCGTGCCAGATTACAACTTACTACTACGTTGGTTTTGCGTACGTTATGATGCGTCGATATGCTGACGGAATCAGGACCTACACAAATGCTTTGCTCTACATCCAGAGAATGAGGCAAATGTTCCAAGCCAAGTCCTATCAGAATGACCAGGTACAGTTTTTTTTAATAATTCAATAATTTGTGAATTGTGAACATTAAAACAACTTGTAAATTATAACTGTTCAAATTGTCCTTTTTAGGTTAACAAGCAAACGGATCAAATGTATACCATGCTTGCTGTCTGCCTCGTCCTTCACCCTCAATCCATTGATGAGTCCATCAATTCTGTACTTCAAGACCGGAAATACGCTGAAAAGATTTCACGCATGCAACAAGGTGATCTCAAGGTAAGTTGTAACTATATTACTGACTTAATTTCGAAGCTAAATCAGCTTAGCTGATGTCTGTATTCCTTAATTTTATAAATTGTACTTTCTGATGTCGTTGTTCCAGGAATTTGAGAACAGCTTCCTTTTTGCGTGCCCGAAATTTTTGTCGCCCGTACCTCCAGCTTTGGATGCTGCTCCAGATCCAAACCAGGAACCTCTCCACATTCAAAAGACTATATTCTTGCAAGAAGTTGGACAACAAATATATTTGCCGACAATTAGGAGTTTCTTGAAGTTATATACAACAATGCCCGTGTCCAAGCTTGCTGGCTTTATGGACATTGATCAAACTGCATTGATGGAATGCTTATTGTGTTTCAAACACAAAATGTACAACGTCGTTTGGTCCAAGGGAATTTCCTCTCTAGATGGAGAATTTCAAGCTGGATCTGAGGTACGCTTTATATTATTTATTGTGTTGTATTCTTTGAGAAGAACTTAATAATGAACAAAATTACAAGAGCTTCAATTAAATGATCATGTTTATTGATTTCCTCAGGTTGATTTTTACATCGACAAAGATATGGTTCATATTGCGGATACAAAAGTTGGGCAAAGATACGGAGACTACTTTATCCGTCAGATCCATATTATGGAGGAATTACACCGAGCTATGAAAAAATTAAAATTTTAAAGCGGTAAATTAACTGTATTATTAGCTTCGTAAGCTATTCAGTAATGTAATTATAAGATAGTTAAACATCGTACTGACAAGATTGTGAATTAGGCTTTTGGAATCAACTAATTCTAGAAATGTTACACTAGATATTTTAACAATTTATCGTATGAATTTGAATTGAAAGTTTAAATTAACTAAATTATTTCAAGCTAGGAACTTATTCATAGTATTTTTTGTATTCCTAATTAAACTGCTTTGCGATTGAGGATTTTGATAAATGTTGGTTGAGTTTGTATATAAGTATATCTGCAAATCTTTAAAATAAATACAATTTGTAATGTAAAATGTGTAAAGAACAAAGTATGAATTCTTGATTATTATGACATCACGAAAACAAACTACATTTTATCATCCCAACCAAACACTTGATTGAACTGTTATCCTATTAACGAAAGGGTCATTACTCAATGAGCTCGTCTTTGATATATAGTAAACAATTTGCTCAGAAGTGAAGGCGATGACCGCCAAGCACACCCCAATGGCTAACACAACAAATATAATTTTCAAATTCGATATTTTTAACGGCTTTTCTCCATTTCCTCCTGTAATGTCGTCAATAATGGATTTCAACTGTCTATGTAAAGCAGTTTGTGGCTCTTTCTTGTAGTGTGAAACTCCTTTGCTCTTGTGAATGTGGAGAACATCGTTGTCCCACACACTGTAAATTCCTGACTCCCAAAAGCTTGTGATTATAGGCGTAAATCCTAAGGTGAATGGTGAGTACTTTTGAAAAGCTACTGACAATTGGACTTGCATCACTTGATCAGAAGATATATAAATTGGCGAAACTTGAACATCCGGAGACGCCCATTCAGCAACCGTGTACTCCAAAAAGGGACACCAACCAACACATACTGTTTTAGGAAGTAGGACAGCTTTCTCTATACAATTTATTGGTACTGGCTCATAACTCATAGCTTTTGCAATCGTAGTAATAAGCTGAGACTCGTTACTTTGAAAATATGCAACTTCCAGGCCTCCAATGTTGTTAAGCTTCGATTTATATTCTTTTCGATTGGCAAGCTCTGAATATGTAGCAGGTGGCTTCTCTGTAAAAGGAAATGTCAGTGACGACATTACTTGACTCTTGTATGCCGTTCCCATTATAATTGAAAACAACAACCAACCACCGCAGAGTATTCTGACTCCTTGAGGGATTATGGAAGTCTGTTCCATTGCGATTTGGAAAGCCAGCGTTGTCGAATCAATTACTTGTGAATATTTCGTACGGCTCGTGGAAATAACTGACCTTTTAAAGTACATCAGAACTAAAATACAAACTATGATCAATAGGAACAAAAGTACTATTGCGATCCATAGAGAAACACGAAATGGATAAAGAAATGCTTGCCATTGCAACTCAGATTTGGGTCGCGCTATGAGAAATCGAACTGCAGCTCCTGATAATGTTCCTGCAAAGTCAAACATTAGATACCAGAGGAGTTGTGGTCCTAAATAAATGCAAGCTTCATACTCCCCATTGTGTACCGATCCAACCATTCCTGTCCAGGTTCCATTTTCCAAAAGTTGTCCGTATGAAGCTGCTACTTCATCCGAATAAAGCTCCCAGGTGAAATTAAATAGCAAGGATGCTTGCTGAAATATTCGTACATGTGACCCATCATACTCGGCGTTTCCCATTTCATCTTTCCCCTTAATAAAGTGGTAGGGTGGAACATGCGCCCAACCGGCTATTTTTATATGTCTTCCTCGAATATTGCTTCCAATTTGGTTACGAATTGCCGGAATCAGTTCGACTTTTGAAGCGAAGCCAGGTTGTAGTGGGTCACCCTCGATTCTACTCATAAATTGTTTGGAATCATAAATAAATCCCCATCTATAACTAAGTTGGTTTATTTTATTGATTTTCCAAAGTTGCAGCAATATTAATTTTTCGCCAATGAATATAAAATGATCCCGTTGCCTGTTACTAAATGTGTTGATCCAATAGAGAGTGTAATTTGACATGTCTTTCTGGACAAATTCTGCACTTCCGGTTAATAGGAACATGACAATGACTGGCTTTCCTGTTTGAAGTGAGGTGACGTTTCCGGTTATGAGAGGATGAGATTGTCCAAAAGAATTTAGCCAAAGGTCGATGGTTTCACTTGAGGAAAGTATTGTTAGAAATCGAACGCTATATGAATTTAATGTATGTTCTGAGATGATCCATTTAAGAAGACCGGAAACTTCTGTTGTGGAATATGTTTCAAAATTCAAGAGTGATTTAATTGGAGAAGCGGCAGTCTCCTTTAACCTCAAAACCGTGAAAGTAAAAACTAAAATCCACGACATTGTTACGAATGTAAAAAAGAAAAACAATTTTCTTGAGTACTTTATGAACCTTCTCGGTTTACCCCAATGATACAACAATATGCATTATAGTCTTCATTATGTCGGAACTTTAATACTTCCAGCACATACAAAGTAACTAAATGTAATTGACATTGTTGTACGGGGCTGGAACAACCAAACTATCAGTCAGTACCATAATTATTCCCCACGCGGAATTAACTTAAGAGGAGTGGCTGGCACGTGGGGATCCGGTTTCATGTATCGTAGATTGATTATACTAAACTACTAAGAATGTCATGATAAATAACAATTGTCAAAAAAGCGAACAATAAATTAAAAGGAGAATATTAAGTGAAAAGTACTTTGAATGTAATTTATTTACTCATTTACTTTCGTATGGTACACACGTCTAGTCTATCAACACAACACTCCGTATTGATTCGCGTAGTAATTAGTATCATTAATAATAAATTAATGCATTCTTTCCGACAATAACAACGCTATTCGTCGCTTAGATGTACATATAAGGTTTTCCTATGCACCATAATATTATTTATTTTAATTGCAACCGGTCAATCATTCGGTTATAATCAGCGTTTCCAACAACTGAAAATCTTACATGGGTATGGGTTTGCGTTGAAAACTTGTTATTGTGGATATGCATCTAAATGACCATAAATACAGTGAAAGTATGCACAACTACAACTGATAATTCATTTAGTTCAAGTGCATAGTGGTTCACAATAACATTAAACGAAGGTGAATTAAAAAAAGGCATCATGAAACAAAATTACGTTCGTGGTAGAAGAAATGACAACAAAGTGTGTGCTATAAAATGTTTCAGTAAAGAGTTTAACATGCAAGAAAGTTTTTGATAATGAATGTAATTATAGATTATGCAAAACAGACTAGATGCAAGCTATTTACTGAGACGATAACAATAACGAGCAACGAGCAGTCATCTTTTACACCTCACTAACGAAGTTATTTTTTGGGTGAAAATCATTGAGCCACAAAAGACTGAGTAAGTTAATTAAGTCTATGTGTTAAGTAATAAGCTACCAGCATTCAATCAGCATTAATGAATTTAGTCGTTTTTATTGTTTTGACGAACATACATGGTACATATCGTAATTAATTCAAATTACAAGTGGCAAATGCTGCGATATGCTACTCTAAACGAAGTTCATACTTCAACAAACATTTCCTTTTGACATTGGTTGTAGGTGCAACAATACATGTATTAAGAAACCAAACTTAACGAAGTATAATTAATTATTAATTAATGAGCACACTCCGGCTATATTGGCTGTCTGTTCTCCAGCCGTACGTTTTCTGAGACGATACAATTACCTTTCTTACTTCCCATCCCACTCCTAGCGTCGCCAATGAAGAAGTAAAATTATAAAAATAATGTAGGTACATATTTTACAAGTAGACGAAGTCGTAATTAGATAATTCTATTCCGTTAACTTTTGTCCTTTGACTACTACACTGAATCACTGAATACCTACCTTTATTTTGTGACACACATTCAATGAATGTACCAGGGATAACAATAACAATACATGAATTTTAACCCATTAGCAGACAAGGTGTGATTAGGTATCATTTTGGTTGCAATTGTAAAGATGCAGAAATTCATAGGAGAAATTAAACCGAGCTACGAAAATTAGCTGTTATTATCATCGTAAACAATTCAGTAATGACATGAAGAATACTTTCCA
Organism: Sinella curviseta; assembly: GCA_004115045.4. Lineage (NCBI taxonomy): Eukaryota > Metazoa > Arthropoda > Collembola > Entomobryomorpha > Entomobryidae > Sinella > Sinella curviseta. Next base: position 35,619,409 of record CM023203.3, on the reverse strand, counting down.
AAGTTCATACTTACAAGATTGTGAATTAGGCTTTTCCAGAAATCGTCCAGCGACCCTGGGTTTTTAAGAATATGAACGGAACGGAAAGTTTAAATTATTATTTTTAATTATTTCAAATCACTGAGTTATTTCAATTTGGGAACTTATTCATAATGCACATAATGCAGTTTTGTATTCATTATTAAAAGGTATGAAAAATGTTGGTTGCGTTCGTACCTCTCTGCAAATATTCAAAATAAATGCAATTGTATTATCATTTCATCAGAATGAACCTTCTATTCTTTCTCCCAAATTACAAACTGGGTGTGTTAATAAATCCCATTATTGCCAAACAATTGACCGTACAGTAATCTTATTAACGAAAGGGTCGACAATCAAAGAATTCCTCTTTGATCGATAATATATTTGCTCAGAAGCAAATGTGATGACTCCAAGACACACGCCAACGGTTAGCACCACAAACATAATCTTTAAATTAGATATTTTCAACGGTTTCTGTCCATTTCCTCCTGTAATATCGTCAATAATAGACTTCAACCGTTTATGAACTGCTGTGTCAGGGTTTTCATTGTAATGTGAAACCCCCTTGTTCTTATGAATGTGGAGAACATCATTTTCCCACACACCATAAATTCCTGACTCCCAAAAGCTGTGAATTATAGGTGTGAATCCTAAAGTGAACGGTGAGTACTTTTTTAAAGCTATTGAAACTGTGAGTTGCATCACTTGATCAACTGATATATATATTGACGTAACTTGAGCATCTGGAGACGCCCACTCAGCAACCGTGTACTCCAAAAAGGGACACCAACCAATGCATACCGTTTTCGGAATTAACACTGATTTGCCAATGCAATTTATCGGATTCGGCTCATAGGTCATGGTTTTTGCAATCTTATTAATGAGTAGAGATTCGTTACTTTGAAAGTATGAAACCTCCAGTCCTCCAATGTTGTTAAGAATTGATTTATATCCCTTACGACTGGCAAGCTCCTGGTATGTACTTGGCGGTTGTTCCGTAAACGGAAATGTCAGCGAGGACATTACTTGACTTTTATATGCCGTTCCCATTATTATTGAAAACAACAGCCATGAACCACATAATACTTTTACTCCACTAGGAATTATGGCGGTCTGTTCCATTGCGATTTGGAAGGCCAGCATGACCGAAGTAACTATATCTGAATCAGTGTTAGAAGTACTGGAAATATATGCCGTTTTCATCAGAGCCAAAATAAATGTAAAGACTACCACGAATAAAATTATGATTGAGACCCACAGAGAAACACGAAATGGATAAAGAAATGCTTGCCATTGTAATTCAGATTTGGGTCGTGCTGTGAGGAATCGAATTGCAGCTCCTGATAGTGACCCAGCAAAGTCAAACATTGAATACCATATCAATGTCGGCCCTATGTAAAGGCTCATATCATAACTTCCACTGTACACCGATCCCACCATTCCTGTCCAGGTTCCATTTTCCAGAAGTTGTCCGTATGTGACTGCTTTGTCATCGGAGTAAAGTTCCCAAGTGAAGTTAAAGAATAAAGATGCTTCATGAAACAGGCGTACATGTGATCCGTCATACTCTGCGTTTCCACTCTGATCTTTCCCCTTAATGAAGTGGTAGGGTGGAACATGCGCCCAGCCAGCAATTTTTAAATGTCTTCCTCTGATATTGTTCCCAATTTCGTTATTGCGGATACCCGAAAGCTTGCTGATGTCTGAAAAGAGGCCAGGATCCGATGGATAACCCTCGATTCTACTCATAAATTCTTTGGAATCATAAACAAATCCCCATCTATTGCTAAGTCGGTTTATTTTATTGCTTCTCCACAGTCGCAGCAATTTAACCTTTTCACCAATGAATATAAAATGATCACGTTGCCTGTTGGTAAATGTGTTGATCCACTGAAGAGTGTAATTTGACAGGTCTTTCTGGACAAATTCTTCACTTCCAAATAATAGGAACATGACAATGACTGGCTTTCCTGTTTGAAGTGAGGTCACGTTTCCGGTTATGAGAGGATGGGAGTATCCAAAAGAATTTAGCCAAAGGTCGATGGTTTCATTTGAGGATAGTGTTGTTAGAAATCGAACGCTATATGAATTAGGTGTGTGTTCTGAAATTATCCATTTAACAAGAGCGGTGACTTCAATTGTGGGGTATGTCTCCAAATTCAGTGCAGATTCGACTGGAATTGTGACACTCCTCTTAAACCACAAAATCATAAAAATAAAAATAAAATCCCCGATCCTAACATTGTGACGAATCTAAAAAATTAAAACAACTTCCCTGAGTAGGCACTTTTCTGTTTATTCTCACAATGCCCCGATAATGCAACAAATTCGTTGCAGTCTTCAGTAACCGGTTCTTATTTTAAATGCTTTCAACGCAAGTAAGCCAACTAATGATAATTGATGGTTTGATCGAAGGTTGACAACCTATGTGTGTGATTATTTTTCACGTATAATTAACTTTAGGGGTGTGAATGACACGTGTGGCATGGTTTCGTGTATTGCAGTATGGGTTATGGTGCATACTGTCATGTCATCAGTCATGTTAAACAACTGTCACAATAGCGAACAACAAAAATGAAATAGATTGGATCCGAATGCGGCTAATGCAAATTAATTTACTTTAAGTTCTGAATGAAACAACGAATCAACGAAAACAACGGGCGAAGTTGGCGGCAATAACAAATGCCGATAATAGTTGTCTTAATTACTGCACCTTGTTTAGTAAAATATATGAGGAACTTACTGTTTAGTAAGTTTGACGAATAAATATATTGTGATGAATGGAGAATTAACACCTAGTTCAGTCAAGGGGTATATAACAATGCAGTTCAGTCAGATAGACCAAATGACGAGCAATATTGCTCACACCTTAATGAATTAATAGCTTTGGGAAATCATACACATTTTCTAAGCCACAAAAACTGAGCGAGCCGCATTCTCAAATTGTCGAGTTATGATAATTAACAATGAGGGAATCATGAATTAAGCATATGTATCAGCGTCTGATGCCGCAGTGTAATTTATGCAAGTTACAAACACTTCGATACGCTAAAATGCGCCATACATTTATATTTGACTTTCTTTCGTAGGTTGTACATGCACGTATCATAATAATTTCACGGCGCCAACTAATAAGCCAAAAAATAATTAGGTCTAGCCCATGAGAACTCTAACCGGATATTCCCTATATCTGTTTTCCCAGCCGTACGTTTTCTTAACTTCTTAATTAAGGTAATTCCATTCCGTTAACTTTTGTCCTTAGACCACTACGGTTATTATTGCAAAGGTATGCACCAATTACCAATTTTTTGATATGCACTTAAAAATGAAACATGATATATGTGTCAGACACGTTAAAATTATTATGTATTGTTGGGAAGTTTTTACTTTTTAATTGAATTAAACTTTTTTCAATAAAGTATGTTAGTTAAGTTTGTATGTGTGTATTTGTATCTGCAATGTTTAACATAAATCGAATTTGGAAAACATGCCTGCCCACAGAACGTACAATGAATTCTTTATTATAACAGAACATTACAGACAATGTTAATCGTATCACGGTCAAGCAATGGATTTTACTGTAATTCTTTTAGGGAATGGGTCATTTATCAATGGGCTCCTCTTTGATAGGTAATAGATTTGCTCAGAAGCGAAGGCGATGATTCCAAGGCATACTCCAATGGCTAACACAACAAACACAATTTTCAAATTAGATACTTTCAACGATTTCTGTCCATTTCCTCCCGTAATATCGTCAATTATCGACTTCAACCGTTTATGCACTGCAGTGTCGGGATTTTCATTGTAGTGGGAAACTCCTTTGTTCTTATGAATGTGGAGAACATCATTTTCCCACATACTGTAAATTCCTGACTCCCAAAACCCTGCGTTTATAGGTGTAAATCCTATCGTAAACGGCGAGTGCTTTTGAAAAGCTATTGATGCGGTGAGTTCCACCACTTGATCAACGGATATAACTATTGACGTAACTTGAGCATCTGGAGACGCCCACTCTGCAACCGTGTACTCCAAAAAGGGGCACCAACCAATGCAAACCGTTTTCGGGATTAAGACGGCTTTACCAATACAATTTATCGGATTTGGCTCATAGCTCATTGTTTTTGTAATACTGTTTATAATTTGAGACTCGTTACTTTGAAAATATGCAACTTCAAGTCCTCCAATATTGTTAAGAATTGATTTATATCCTTTACGACTGGCAAGCTCTTGGTATGTACTTGGCGGTTGTTCTGTAAACGGAAATGTGAGCGAGGACATTACTTGGCTCTTATATGCCGTTCCCATTATAATTGTAAACAACAGCCACGAGCCACATATTACTTTTACTCCACCAGGAATTATAGCGTTCTGTTCCATTGAGATTTGGAAGGCCAACGTGATTGAAGTAACTATTTCTGAATAGATATTAGACTTCGTGGAAATATTCAGAGCTTTAATATGTGCCAAAATGGATGCACAAACCATCAGAAATAAAATTATGATGGAGATCCATAGAGAAACACGAAACGGATAAAGAAATGCTTGCCATTGTAACTCAGATTTAGGTCGTGCTGTGAGGAATCGAACTGCAGCTCCTGATAATGACCCAGCAAAGTCAAACATTGGATACCAGAGGAGTTGTGCCCCTAAATAGAGGCAAGCGTCATAATTCCCACTATTCACCGACCCTACCATTCCTGTCCAGGTTCCATTTTCCAAAGGTGTTCCGTATGAGGCATCTTTGTCATCGGAGTAAAGCTCCCAAGTGAAATTAAATAGCAAAGATGCTTCATGAAATAATCGCACATGTGACCCATCATACTCTGTGTTTCCCATTTGATCTTTCCCTTTAATAAAATGGTATGGTGGAACATGCGCCCAACCAGCTATTTTTAAATGTCTTCCTCGAATATTGCTTCCAATTTCGTTACGAATTGCCACAAGCAAGTCGACTTCTGAAACGAGGCCAGGATCCAATGGATAACCCTCAATTCTGCTCATAAATTCTTTCGAGTCATAAACAAATCCCCATCTATAACTAAGTTGGTTTATTTTAATGCTTTTCCAAAGATGCAGTAATTTTAATTTTTCGCCAATGAATATAAAATGATCCCGTTGTCTGTTACTAAATGAGTTGATCCAGTAAAGAGTGTAATTTGACAGGCCTTTCTGGAGAAATTCTTCACTTCCGGTTAATAGGAAGATGACAATGACTGGTTTCCCTGATTCGAGCGAGGTTACGTTTCCAGTTATAAGAGGATGAGATTGCCCAAAAGAATTTAGCCAATGGTCGATCGTTTCACTTGAGGAAAGTGTTGTTAGAAATCGAACGCTATATGAACGAAATGCATGTTCTGAGATGACCCATTTAAGGAGATTGGCGACTTCTGTTGTGGAATATGTTTCCAAATTCAAGATCGATTCAATCGGAGTTGCGGATGTCCCCTTCAACTTCAAAACTGTGAAAGTAAAAACTAGAAGCCACGTCATTTTTGAGAGTCTAAAATGGAAAAACAGCTTTTCCAGTGTTCACTGAGCCTTTTCGTATTACCCCAATGATACAACAAAGAGAAATTAGTTGCAGTCTTGACTATTGTAACAGGTTCATGTACTACTTTAAATGTTTTGACCAGTCTAAAATGTGAGATTACTATTTTCTCCCAATTGAGTTTAGGGGATATTTTGGGGGCATATTATGTACAAGTGTCTGATGCACAGACACTATTATTTAAATGACAATTGACAATTATCGTGATGCTATCTAAAGTACGTCATACATTGATGTTATTTGACTTTCGTTGGCATGTCGTGTGTATTATAGTAGTAATAATAAATGCACTAACTAATAATGAGCCAAGAAATAATGATATCTAGTCGATGAGAACGCTACGCGAATATATTTGCTACGTCAGTTTCTCCACCCGTATGTTTTCTGAATGTAACTTCCAATTCTCGTACTGCCAATGAAGAAGTAAAATACCTAATTTGGACAGCAAAGCAAAACAGATAATTAACATTAGACATTAGAAGTCTTTAAGAACAATAAGGTCTGCCCTCCACAATTCATCGGAATTACGATAGGATTGACTTATTTCAATGTTGCCATTATTTAAAATAACTATTTTGTCCCCATTTACACCTGAGCAATTACTACCACTAATTAAACAATTAAAGTAAGAAAGCACAGAAATCTGTATCCATTTTGGAATTACATTCTTGAGAAACTGCTGTAGACGTGCACCAAGCTTTGATTTTCTAAAACACTGTCCTCCGTATTCACACAAAAATATTACAAAGGACAGAAATAAGCCAATAAATTCAATACAAAACATCATTTTCAAATGGGTCACCTTCAATGGTTTCATCTCTGTAACACCTTTCAATTCATCCGTAATGGACTTTAGTTTTAATTGCAATGATGAACCGCTAGAATTTTTGTACATGGCAAACCCCTTCTTTCTCTGGTTAATGTAGATATACTTTTCCCATAAATTATATAAACCTGATTCATAAGCAGAATTAACGATGTATCGAAATCCAGCATAGTATGGCGAATTCTTGGAAAAAGCAACGCTGAGATCAACGTAGGAAACGGAGTCATAAGATAGAACAAACGGATCCATATTAAGGTCTACAGTGGTTTTCTCTGCCGTCATAAGCAATAGAATGGGGCACCACGAGAAGCACACTGCTTTGGTCTGAACAATGACGCTCTTTATGCACTCAAATTGATTTGTTTCATAGGAGGCACGTTTTGCCAGTGCTTGAATCGCAGGAGATTCACTGGTTTTAAAAATGGCAAGTTCCACCTCTCCAACATAGTTCACAATTACATTATAATCTGAACGCGTCACAAGTTCATGTTTGTTTTCGGTATTTCTGGGGGAGAGGGGAAAGTTAGGGCAGAGATGATTTGGGTTCTGTACGCTGATCCGGTGATGATTATCATGAAAAGCCAAACTGCAGATAACAGCTTCGTACCCGGAACGATTTGAGTGTTTTGCTCCAATGCAATCTTGAATGGCGTTATGAAAGAGGTGAAGCAAATATTTTCCAATGACGAATATGATGCATAATATGTGATCCAGTGAAGGCATTTCATGTAAATGTACATACAAATTGTCATGATTATGCACGTTAGCAAAAGGCAAATCCAAACGGCAACATCGAAAGGCTGTAAGAAAGCCTGCCACTGAATTTCCGACTCGGGCTGTATCGTGACAAATTGAAATTTTAGAGATGTCACCGAATTGGAGAAATCGAATAGATGGTACCATAATATTTGGGGGCCGAGATGGATGCAAATGTCAATTTGATTCTCCTCATACAAAAGATCGCCAACTATTCCGGTCCACGTTCCATTGGCTAAATAGTCGGCGTAAGTATCTCCGTCATTCACTTTCATGTGGATTGTGAAATTGAATTTCGAAAAACTTTCATAAAAAATCCGATACAATGATCCGTCAAACTCTCTTTCTCCGTTTGGATGTACTGCAGATATCAAAAAGTAGGGAGATGCCTTACTCCATGATGAGCATCCGAATGTCCTTCCACGTAGGTTGTGTCCCATTGCAAACATTTCCGGCTGGTAGAAATTATTGAATGATGTCATGTCACTAAATTTAGTTGGCTCCAAGGGATTTCCAATGGGTTGAATTGAGGTGAAAATATTCTGAAAGTCGGTTGATGAGAGTCCCCATTTCCACTTTAATGTGCTAAGGATGCCATGATTCCAAATGTTACCAATTTCCTTCGAGCTCCCAATGAAGAGGAAATGATCCCATTTCTGACTTGCATATTCCTTGATCCATTGAACCACATTAACTTTAGTTGGAAAGTTCATTAGTTCGTTTTCAATATTCAGATTGTTCAGAAACACCAGTATTACAGAAGTTACTTTAACATCTTGTTGTTTAACCTGTAGTCCGGTGATAACAGTGAATGATATCCAGTTATTCACCATTTGCAGATAGGTTTCAGTGATATGCTCGTTGACAGAGACAATCCTAACGTTTCGGACTACAGGGGTAATATGCACCGCAATCCATTTTACAAGACTTTCTATAGGTTCAGGGTTCAGCATCTTTAAAATCGTTCTCGATTTTTGTTCTAACTCCATTAACCTCCATTTGAAGGTGGATTAAAAGTAAAATATGCAACACAAACTTTTTATCTAAATTCGAACGCATTTTGTCACCTCAAATGGACTCAGGGGGTTTGGAAATAAAAAATTACTTTCTTCTTGGACAGATAAAATATTCGATAGCCATGAGAGATTATTTTAACACATGACAGCCTAAATGCTTATTCTTGCAAAAAAACTACTCATTAATTATCTCAAGCAAAGTATTTATATCGAATTCAGGTTAAATAAATGGTTAGGTCTAAGTCAGGTTAAATGTCCGTTAATGATGTTACATCCTACACAAAGGATTCATACATATTTTATCATTATGTTCATCAGTCTGCCTTCACTTACGTGACACCTTTACATATGCCCAGATAGCTATTACGCATATAACATGATTCAAGCTAGATGCTACCTATACCGCCCTCGTAAAACAAAAGTGACAACAAACTTTTCTGTTTTTATTTAAGGTTTCGTGTCCATATTATTTCGTTTCTGCATCAAGAGATAACATTTTAAATTCATCCGTGCGGCTTTTATGACATTATGACAAAGCCATATATAAATCACCCTTCTAATTAAATGTGTATTTTATGGAATTTATTTCACCCAGACCCAGTTTCAAGTCAGGAATCTCCAATGCAGAGTTTCATGTTGCCCCATAGCGCAAAAAAATGTTCATTCCTCTGTCTCTGTGGTTCTGTGGCCATATCGTAGGTATATAGTTTAAAACTATGATTTTGATCAGCTAACAATCATCAAATATAGTACCAAAAGTCCAATGAAAAGCATGGGAGTTCAAACTATTAATCAATTAGAGAAACTAAACATAAACGAAGCCAGATTCGAATAAAGATAAATGCACGTACCTATGAACTCCCAAACAACCCTTTGAAATGTGTAGTGATTACTGAATGAAATGAATGTATATCAAATGAGTAGATATCGTTGTGTAGTCATTATTCTCCGAATGAACAATGGAATTACCTTTACCATTTACACAATGCATTTATGTGAAAGAAAGTAAACTGCTAGTGCCAAGACGAGGATATACTGAAAAAATTTTATTTACTGTATTTTACTTCAAGGACGGAGGGCTTAGTAATTTGGGGCAAATATGATACTGTAATTCTTCCAAAGACTGTTCCCATCTTTCTTCGTAAAATATGAATAAAAATGGTTTCGATGTAAATCCAACATCAATTGCCCATTTCAAATGAGAGTCTATATAACGTTGACGTTGTTTAGGACGAAGTCGTGTCGCGCCAAACAGGCCTCCCGTTACACACATGGGGAGTCCAGTTTGAATTCCTTCGATCCATTTTACGACTACTTCGCCTGAAAAATAATCATAAATTCATGTCATGACTAAATGTAAGTAATAAACTTAAAATACTTGCATAGTAAATACAGATCTATTTTATTGACGATTAATTAGCTAATTCCTTACCAAGCATATTAGTTGGTTGACCCGTGACTGTGTGAACCAAATCATGTACTTCTCTGTATCTCTGCATAACGTAAGCCAACTCTGGATCCTCGATAAACCGAACAGGAAGGCGGCTATCCGGAGTGACATTATTTTTTCGCAGAAATTGGACATATGCCCATCCGAGAGTACCTTCAGGTAACGTGGCTAAATAGTCCAAGTCCACGGTCTTGGAATTTATCCTAGGTTTTTGGAGTAAGATTCTTTGCCCTTCACTGTCTTCCATCATGTTTTTGTATAAACGATTTAATACTAATCCAGCCGATATCTCTCCAAAAGTGGCAATGTTTTCTGAATGAATAATTTTTGGATGTATTATGACGTGTCACGCAAATAGGATTTTATATCATTTTAAGCCATTTGCTGTGTTGTGAATTACCTGCCCGTGTTGGATCGAAAAATGAGGATAATCCGGATCCAACTGTTATAATAGCCCTTTGAAGCGGAGAAAGTTTTATCAAATGTTCATTCCTAAAGGTACCGAATTCTTTCTCCTCTTCTGTTTCTTCATCTTGGCCTTGTTCACTATGTTCATTATCCGTTGATTGAGCACCTTAACCAAATAATAATTTATTGTATTTACAGTTACTAAAATCTTGTTTCACAAAGAATTTTGTATGTATGCCATTGCCATTCGGATTAGAGTTATTTTCGTTTAGTAGTCAAAGAAGATGCCATTTAATAGACTTATGATTTACAATTTAACAAATATGGCGTATTTTTATTGTGAGATCGTTCTCTTCCTTTTTTCGTAAACCAATAACATCATACATTTAATAACAGTTATTATTTTTACATTTTATTTTCTACCAGCCAAAACTAATTTTTCATACATGTACAAATATGAACTTTTCCGTACTGAATTATTACGCCCCGCAGGTGCAATCTGCACATCTTTCTCGTTTAGCGTTTACACAAATACTTTTCAAGTGGTCCTGCCTAATTCCTGAAAAACCATTGTACCTTACATTCACTTTCTATATTTCTATTATAAGATCATTAAAATGACATGTGAATTCGGGTATTGTTATCATAATTGGTGCTAAAAGTATGAATGACTTACTAAATACATTCGGCCTGACTTCTTTTGCCTGAACAACTTTTGTTCGCAGGATCTCCTCGGATTCCTTTGCCACTTTCAACAGCTCCTGAATTTTGGTCGGGTCGTTTTCAGATTTGTGCTTGGCAAATTCGGTTTTAATTTTATCTCTTGTCGCTATAAAAGACAAAAGTCAGCAGGATTATGATTTGGCTTAATTCTTCAGTAATTTGACCTATTCGAGTCCATAACAGAGGTAATATACCACATAATATTTTGACCTCACCTTCCACAGCTTTCAAATCTTCATGAAAAACTTGCTGCCCTGTTCGAAGCAACTGCTTAAACATGGACAAAACCTGAAAGTCATCAACAAAAGCATGAATCAATCCATATTCCATTAACAGTCAAATGAAGAGTTTCTAAATATAGGCGCAAAATGTTGGTAAAATATCGTGATATTTTTTATTATCGTCATTTCTTCTTTACCTGCTTACGATTAGCTGCAAGGGCTGACATTGCTGTTGCTGACTGACTAGATATTATACTGACTAACTGACTTAAGATTTTAACAAACTATCCTCAAAATATCGCTCACGACCAGTTCCAAAAGATGCACTTAATTTTTACCAACACATGAATATCACACTTTAAACGGTAAATTCCAATATATCCGATTCAGTTAAAGTCGTGGGAAGATGAACAGACAGGAAAATGAATTTTTAACTAGACCCGTCAGGTAAATAATCCAGTTAAAAAGGATCAAGGAACATGTTTTCGAAATTCTAGGTACTTCCTGATATTCCTTCCGCACCATCCATGTGACTGTCATCTGGTCGCAGACTTGTTTATTTTGCTTCGGCGGATGGGATGGACGGACGAAAAGGATCGCATTGACCAGCGACAGCAACCGCTCTCTTCAGACTGCTTATGTAACTAAAAACGGCGATATGAGGAGTTTCGAGGAAGACGAGACGGAGAGCAGCTCTGTCTGCGTGTGACGCAACATGCTAGACAATGGACAAAGCCAACTTTCCCTAATCGTAACCGTAAGTTGGTCAAATGAGAAAAAAATTTATGCACAGGACACCTTTTAAAACAATCATGCGCTTATGGTCAACAGTCAGTACACTTTAGTTATAGTAAGTTGAAATAGACATGCGAGTTTGTCGAATAAACTTAATTTACTGGAGAAATGACTTTTCTCCCTCGCCATTTTCCCGCAAGGTGAAAAGTGATGAAGTTTGTACTATTTATTGGTGGACGAATAATGGTGCTCATAATTACGTTTCAGAATGTAATAATTATAAACCATAATTACATTGGACATTGACATCACTTATTGGACATATTTCATTTCATAGAATACACCTATATTGATATGAAAAGAAAGTTTACTAATGTCTTGTTTCTTGTCACTAGTAGTTTATCATTGTGCCCCAACCAACAGTAGCAATCTCATACGCAAACGGGAAGAACAGGGGAAAATAACATAAGACATTGTTGAATATTTTTTATGAAATACAAAATAGTAATGTGTTGTTGTGAGGGCTGAAATCGTTGACTATCGAACGGCACACTTCTATGACGCACTGTCTGACCGACACCGTCAATCTTCAGGACCCTGATTTCTATTCTTGCGTCCAACGGGGGTTCAGAACAGCGTTCTCCTAACAGCTTCACGCTCAGCAAGATCTCGTGCAAGAGTGAAATTTAATGCTCCAAATAATCACTTATCTTGACAGACACGATTTACTGATAAGACGAACAGCGAAACACTTTATTTACTCATTAACAGGAACAATTAATTATCAGTGATTTTAACAGTTTTCTTAATTCTACGCTTATTTATTTGATTTACAACGCATTTAACTTAACGCTAACAAATATCTTACAGAAAAAACCTATTATTTCTGGAGCTCTGAGTTGATCATGTCTCGGAAGTCAAACTCACACTAAACTATTTTCTTCTTTTTTCTTCTACCTTTATACCACAATAATACATAAAGACTTACTTGCTATACTTACAGATAGGCTTACAAACAGAACAAGAATGAACTCGATCTCACAAACTGAACGGCGAGCAAGAAAAGTTCGAACTCTCAATGCACGTCGACAAAAACGTTTACACATACATACTTATACTAAAACAACACGCAGTCGGCAAACGTAACCTAAACGAATACATATTAAACGAAGACACTCGAAAAGATACAAAAGTTCCAAGTCGAAATGATACAATAATGCCAAGCCGAAAAGATAAAATAATGCCAAGCTGAAAAGATAAAATAATGCCAAGCTGAAAAGATAAAATAATGCCAAGCTGAAAAGATAAAAGAATGCCATCGACTCAATACTCCTCGACATAATGCTTATTATATCAATTTTTAATATGTTTATTTTAAGTTAGTGTTTTTCGTGATATGAATGGCCTACATAACCTGTAAATATGCCGGCGAAAATTAATACTACCTTTAAGCTATTTCTCTTAAGCAGACCATTTTGCTTTTGTTTTTAGAACATCTCGCTCTCCAAATAATGCCTTTAAAATCGTGGCAGAGTCATTCGCATAATAACTTAATATATACTTTGTAAGGTAAAGGTACAGCCGTTGTATCCAACCAATCAATCAAGATTAACCAGATTCCCTCTTCATTTAGACTATAACTTCACATTGAAAATTGTATCTCTCGTTTTTCACACAGAGTGGAACCATTTACCCAGCTAGAAATCGATACTTTCTTGATAAGTAACGTACAATATAAAAATAAAACCTGAACAAATGACCCGGTCATAATGACTAATGGCTGAGTCATTTATAAGGACCACGAATCTACTCTACAAAGACGGTCCGATTATTTCCAGGAAGTATTTACTTTACTTCAATGATAATGAACTTGTGTTTCATAATCTGACTGATTCTTTTACCATTTGTGGTAGTCGCTGCGATATATTTCGAGTAATCAATGACTAATCTCATAACTCATAGAAAGGCCTCTCCATTTTCCGCGTAAAGGTACTGATCGATTTCAGGTGTCATGTTTTTAATAAGTCATGCGAAGAATAGCAGTTTTACTTATTGAATCATGGCTACAGTGAAGACAGTAAACAAGGTGTGCTTGTCTTTTAGATTTCAAAAATCTAGTCTGTGGTCTGTCCCATTTTCTGAACTGAACATGAACTAACTGAAAAGTGAATGACTTGGTAAGCGCCATTTCATGCCTAAAGGGCTGGAACGACGTCAATTTCAGTGTCTCTCTGATTATCTTTGTATCAAGATTCCTTTAAGGTGGAAAATAACTACATAGGTTTCATTATCATTATTTTCTATTTCGACTGTAGACAGTACATACTGCTGCTCTGTTACTTATATTTTATCCTTGTTTTTGTGTTGTACATAAACATATTTCATCCCTTTAATTAACTTGTTGCAAAGCCAGTGAATATAGCACTCCTTTGTGGTAATTCTGACAGTTTCTCCGGAAATGAGCCATCCTAATTTGTGGGTGAGGCGGCTCGCTCCTTTTCATTTTTTGTGTGGAAAAAACTATAAACTGAAAAGAAGGGAGCCGCCGGATGAGATGGGTGTTGAGGATAGTGCTTTAAACCTACTTATGGCGGTGTTGCTGTTAAGCTTACGCTGCACCTTTCCCGTAATCGTAATCATTTCAAATGTTTGTGAACAATCATGGAATTTTCTAAAATCCACTCTTCTGAGTAAATGCTGGTATCGTAATGTAGTAGTAACAGTAGAGTGAACAGACGAATGAATTACATTACACATTAAGAATGACTTCATTAAGCTTCTTATTATATTATTGTTATGTATCAAATGATGTCGAAAAAGCTTGTAGTTTGATGTTATGGATAAGGTAGTTTTAAATCTACCTAGGTAGTATTTTGCGGCGCTTGTATCGTATTATATTTCTCTGTTGCATCTCTAATTATTTCAAAATATAACTCTTGGTGAAAACAAGCACTAATTTACTAATGGAATCAGAAATTTAACCATGATGCTTACTAAACTTGATCAGGATTTCCTAAAACGTGAGTACATTCATCATCAACTTTTGCTTGTACAAATATTTCCGATACATACATTAAAACTAGATTCGAAGTTCCGTTTCACTTATCTTCGTAACTAAATTAGACATTCGTCCAGTTCAATGTCTTGTATTCTCCATACGAACTCCAGTAATGCATTAATTGGAATTGGTACAAATGTCATGCCATGCTTTTTCTGTGGTGTAGACAGTGTAGGGAATTTCAGAATGCTTGTGAATTGTTTCTGTTTTAAACAAAATATTTTCCATTCCAATTCCTTATTGTTCGTCTGCCGGAGATCCCACAACACACCGAACTATGCTGGGCATTTTATTTTTCTAATTGAATGAGAACAATACTTAATGATTTTTGGTTCTGATATATTCTCCTCACAGCTATCATTCTCTTCCCTACTCTCAATCTTAACTCCTTGTTACTATAGTAATAAAATTAGTTTAAAGTAAATGCTTTACTGGACTTTGGAAACAGAAACAATGTTATTCATGAGGTAAATCTTATTTGTGCCAGCTATTCATGGAACCTGATGTATCATCTCTCACCAATGTTTCCAAAATCTAGATATACCATTTCCGCATGGTTTCAATGGACGTATCTAAAATACTACCTTGACTAAAGCAATTGACTATTTGAAAAATTTGTATCACATAAGTTGATTCATGAATATCACCCTAATAGTGTATACCGTACTAACGATCATCATGAAAAATAATCCCATTTAAAATACATAGTAACTGAACTCAATCTACCTCCGGGAGGTAGATAGCAACCACTTCTTTGGACGAAAACTCAATTATCTCTGGAACCGTTCGAGCAATCCAAAATTCCTCTGCACAGTAAGTACTCTAAAGTCTTGGGAGCACGAATCCATCGAATTCATTATTATACAATATAATACCGCTGAGGAGTGTCCAAAACTGTGTTTGTAAATTTGGTTGTACCGTTTTGGACACTCCTCAGCGGTTTTATTTTGTATAATAATGAATTCGATGGATTCGTGCTCCCAAGACTTTAGAGTACTTACTGTGCGGAGGAATTTTGGATTGCTCGAACGGTTCCAGAGATAATTGAGTTTTCGTCCAAAGAAGTGGTTGCTGTCCACCTCCCGGAGGTAGATTGAGTTCAGTTACTATGTATTTTAAATGGGATTATTTTTCATGATGATCGTTAGTACGGTATACATCCTTAATGCTCTGCCAACACCAAAATGATTGTATGAAATTGTAATAAACATGCTTTCGTTTTGATAGTTCTGCAAGTAGTCAGTAGCAACGAACTTATAAATGTTTTACATATAACAGTGAGAAATGTATGACTGCTTCAGTCTACAAAGTTTTATTGCTAATATATAAACGATATTGGCCATGACGATTGCATTTTGTATACTCCAGACTACAGACATGCAGTATCGGCTGTATGCATATGCATTCAACCAGTCGGTCCATTTTATAAGACTCAAAAAATCATTTGCGTGCAGAGCAAAGGATGCAATTTTCAAATTTTTATAATAAATATACATTTTTTACATAAAACAGGTATTGTTTCGTTGCATTCGTTGCAATAGATAAAATTGGACAAAAAATTGAAACGTCACATGTTTGAAAGTAGAATAATTTGTTTAAGAATGTGAAGAAGCCCCGTGGATAATGGAGTAAAACCCAGCCCCTGCCATACACCATAAAAGCTTACACGAAATGTGTATATGCATTTATTATGACGAACTATGAACAGGAAAAGACACGGGCCATTTTCTTGAATAACATGGGGAGCTATTATAAACTTTTTAAAAAATCTTGGCTAATGATCTTATTTTAACACTTCTGAACACGCAGTGTTTTACCGCATGCCCTTTGCTTTGTAAGCGGAGTTCATTATTATGGTATATCCACATTCACAATTTTTATTTCACTTGTGAAAGTGAGTGACAGATGTCGATCATTTTCGCAATTGAATGCCACAGTGTACGGTTGCTACAATGTATATAACTTAAGTTCTCTTCTGATATACACGCATCATTAGCGTATTCTACATTTATAAAAGTATTTTTTATAAAAATCGGATTCAGCGGAAACTGAATGTTATGATGGCGGCGATCAATGATTTTTTTTGCATTGACGTAAAGAAATTAGTAACACAGAAGTGCCTTTTGGTTTATAGAGATCAAGCAACATTTGACTTCTTAAAGAAGACATGCTGTTCAGGATACGGTTGCATGATTTGTGAATATCCCAAGGGCTTTCCTAGTGTGCTATTATCTCATCATCAACAGGAATGAAAAGATAATTTTCTGCATGTTATTTCTTTGTACATGTAATGTTTCGGTATTATTAATAGATTGCTGAGCTAAAGTGTTAATTGGCGGAAAGAGGAATGAATTTTTAACTTTATTATCCAGCAACAGTAAATAATGTTTTATATTTTTTGCATTTACATATAGTAACGAAAGTATTTTGTTTTTACGAGTATGAGCAAGATACAATGACCCTAATGAGACAAATGATGTACGTAATATGACCAACGGAAATCTAAACGGAAACTGGAAGTTGGCTTCATGTAAATGCTAGGCGGTCAGACTATGTTACACTGTTTGCTTTCCAAAGACATTCTACTTCAGAAAACACAATTTTCGAGAGGGTGGATATATGGCATCATATCTTGTGTCGTGACCTAACGAATTTGACTATCAAATGGCCACACACATCTTCATTCCGTGCAGGCAGCGAGGATAAATTCCTGTATCAACCGTTAATTTTCTAAAGTGCATGTTGGCAAGTGGGTTCTGGAAACAGTAGACAGAATGGTTGAAATGGAAGAAAAAACTGCTCATATGTATATTTTACAGTGCCTAGATAATAAATGAATGAATGGAGCTTGAACTTGAATCGAAATGTGGATTAGTCGTATAATATTTGTAAATTTTTGAAGGAAATAAGACAACTGTAGTGGTGGTAAAAAAGGTAAAATTTTCGCGTTTATTGCGGTTTTAGCAGTTTGCCCCAACAGTCCCAACAACAGGAAATAAATTTGAGTACTCTGTTGTTTTCTTTGATATATCATTTCACAAATGATGTGTTTTATTGGGGGAAACATTTCACAATGAATTAACAATTTTGGACGGATATTAATTAATTAACAATACACTTTGACTAGTTTCTAGGGTTTAAAATGTAAAACAATTCATTCAAATTATCACTAGGTGGGAAGGTTCCCATTACTGAGATTGCGTTTCCTCTTTGGATTGCGATTCCTATTCTCTGCGTAAGATATAGTCTGGAACGTGGCTCTCCACTGTGCAGTGCTAATAAACCTCCCAATTTGTTCACGAATTCTATTGCCTCATCACACCAAGGTCCAATTGTTTCAACTGCGAACGGTAAGAAAGATAAATTCTGGTCCAGGACTGTCGAGTATTTCTTCACTTTCGCAGAAGCGGCCATTTTCGCACAGTACCCAGCCTCCTTTGCAGAATGGGAAATATAGGTAGGCGCTAGAGTGTCTGAACAGATTAAAGATTATGAGGCCAATCGAAGGAAAGTACTAAAACCAACAATGAAAAACCTTGGCATTTCCATATTATGATATACAGGACTATTGAGGGTTTTTATAAGGAGAATAGGCACATTCATGCATTTCTATCAAAATATCATAATCATAAATAATGCAGGTAATCAAGTTTGCGTGTACAATTTAATAAAGTCATTGATCTACTATGTGGATGCGTCTAATTAAATATTCTCATGTATATTATACCTATATTGTTTTAATTTTATGGTTAATTGGTATTTACCTGGAATGAAAATACAGGGCTAAAAAGGAAAATGCTAATAATGCAAGAAGAAAATACATGAATATTGTAGAAAGAGTGAAATGTCGGGGACACAACAGGGTGGCTTGAATAGCCTGGAACATAACGTACCATCATCGTCATTAACTCGACTAATGAAAGGCAGCGGGAATAATATTGGCATGAACTACTGAAAGGGTTTCGTTTTGGTCTCACTCATCCACACATGCTATAATAATATCTAAATGAAATGACATGGGTGTCGGAAGACTACACGTTGGTAGAAACTTTAATAATTAACCACCAAGTGTTATCATTACCACCACCAGCAGCAGCAACCACTTGCTGTAACATTTGCTAGCTACTTAATTACAGTGAAGCTATTATGGCACATCATCATCAAGTCAGTAAGGTATGAGTTAATATACTCTGTTTATCGCTTTTATTACTTGCATATTACCCATTTGGATTGCACATTACACGCAGAGCAGAAGGAACAAACAGACAATTTTCGCGAAATAAAATGTTTATTCATGCTGTAAGATGACATGGCACGCATGGATATATAATAATATTACATGCTTAACAGTGTATCAAAAGTAGCAACAACAGACTGGGTCTGGACTTCAACACAGACAGACACACACACTGCACGAGAATCACAATGAAGGAGGGCTGCTGCCGGAGAGATAGAGGTAAAGGTAACCAACAACAATAATACATACATAATACTGCCATACTAAATTAATGATGACAGCAGCAAGTGCACACGAACAGTATATACGAAGTATAATATGAAAAAGGAACTCATTTTATTGTTGTTTTTGCATTGTGAAAGTAGATACATGTTGTCGATATGATATAAAGCCAAAAGTGATAATGAGTGAATTGTCGGCTTCTGCTTGTGTATATCGCCACGCACACTGGATGATGATGATATGATGATGAGACGTTGATTAATAGTGAGTACGAAATGGTGTTTTCTTCTGGTAATGGAACTAGGGCTACTATTTAAATATAGACACAAGGCCCAAGGCCTAAACGTTACTTCAGTAAGGGAATGGTTAATTAGGATATTAGGAAGCATGTCTCTATATTATTTGCACTTTATACTTGGCGACTTGCTTAAAACGACGATTTATTTGTAATATACTTTATAGAAACTAGACTGTCTCACAATGCCCCATTTTTAGTGTATGAAGTAAGAAAAATGTACATTTGGTTTCAATAGCAATGTTCATTGTTGAGCAGAAAATGAAATTATCGTTTTTCCGCAATATTACATACATAAATTGAATTTTTGCACATGACTCTTTGGAGTTCGGAATAAACTGAAATATGTAAGAATCCACAAATGCTGATTTTTTGTATTTGCTTTGAAGCACAGGGAAAATTGGCAACCTTTTTTTCCTTTTTACCTAACGTTATAGTTCTGTTTGCATTAGTAATCTGGTAAACATATCGTGCAGCAATAATAAATGTCAGGAAAGAAAACTGGTACATACATATATTTAATGATCACAAAAATTGCTTGCATGTGCCTCTCTCTCTCTCTGCATCGGTTCATCTTTAACTTGGCCAGCATTATTATGTAAATTGACGAAATGAAAGATGCAGGTTCATAATTGATCTGTGTGATCATCATGAATCGCATCTGCAGTTGTGGAAAAAACCAACTGTTGTGGATTGGAATTATCGCGTTTTTGCAGTTCTCTCATGACGAAAAGTGTACTCCACTCCATAGAGTTATGACCGTAGGCAAACAATAAACTCTCGGAAACCATCTTTCAGAGCTAACGTAATTCATCTTAATGATAAGTGTAAGCGTGAGCAGTTCCTCTAACAACAAAAACCAACAAAAACACCCGGTCTCGCAGAAGGTGATAGAGAAAAGACTGAAGAAAACCTTTTTCGTTTGGCACGAAGCTGGCAACAAAGGTTATCCTTCTTCGTGAATGTTGCCCACATTTCTCCGCACTAGATGTTTATTTCCCAAGAAACACTATCAATTAATATATTGTATCCTCTAACTCAGCATCAGTGCACCAAATATTTTAAGCACATTTTAAAAGAAAGCTATCATTATCTACGAACGTTAGTAGGATTTTGCTAAAACTGTTTCGTTGGTTTACATTCAGAAATACCCTTATATACATTTAATATATATAATTTCCGCAGATAAAGGATCACATGCACACAGCAATTTGTTATTTCAGTTTAACCATCATATGTTACTCTTCCTTTACTAGCATTAATTCCTACAAATGACAAAATATCGTTTTAAATTATTTTCCTAAACAAGCCTTCTTCCTTCTTTCATTTCAGTAGCAGAATGTTCGGTTTCCTGTTTCTCTGTCATTGAAACATTATTACAAGCTATGCGCATGGTACTTGAGAAATTTTTCCACGCATATTTTGATTAGTTTTTATTGCCATGAGTCGAGCAAAAAAATTGCTTAAATCTTACACATTTGAAATGTATATTATGCATTAACATGAGGAATGATCCTATTTTGACTTCAATACGCAAAATAATGAATGAATGAGAAAACACGAACTGCTTCCGAAAACAACACAGCCTATGCAACTTTGAAATGTTTAGACTTTAAACTACCTTGGCCCAAGACATTTCGCGTAATGAAATGTATTGTACCAACTGGGATTATTTTAATCCCTTTGGTTCCACCGCGTCCTGATGATGTAACATTAGGGATGTTTACAATATATTTTGATGATGGTTATTGCAATAATCGAGTATTATGTTACACATTAAAACCAATTGGGCACCTACCATGTCGTTTCAATAGCGAATCCTGGTAAATTAAGTATGTAATCAGTAATCAAACTGCATACATACATGTACACATTAGTAGTGAAATCGTATTGGTATTAGCTTTGGGGTAATGTGACAATAATAAGTCAGTTTATGAAACTTCCTAAAACATGCTTATTTCCAAAAAAAAATCAGAGGATGATGTCAATTTTAAAAATTCCCTTTTGTACACACGAAATTGGTTTTGGAATAGCAAGTTATCATTGAACTTTTGAGCTCGCATGAACTGAGAGAAAGACTTTTCATTACCAGCCATATTTTCCGAGCTCATTCATTCATTATGTATTTAAAACAAAGTTACTTTTCGTTAATTTCATACTGCAAAGTAAATGGCCTCTCACGCTATCCTATTAGATCATTCAGAATATTCTCATGCCGTAAATACTACTCCTCTAAAAAACTACCACACTCGCCATGCTGCTGCTAGTGCGAGTATTTACGAAACAGAATACGTATAAATCAACAGTAATGAATACAAAAAGGAAAACAGTTTGTTTGGAGTCGAGTGTTCTTATTCAAAGTGAGCGAGTGGAATAAAAAGAAAGACAAAGCATGCTTTGTGTTGGCGTTGATGAAGGTTCTTTTAATGTTTCTTTCCAGATTATTTATCTCTCTTTTCCTTGCCTGCCTAAAAGCATAACCCTTTTGTAAATACCTTCTGCTGCTACTCATACACACAAAAACAGTCCAATTATACAGTGTTAACATTAAAAGAGTGTCATAGAATTATTTTTTTACAAACGTATCTTACCCCATCATAATGATATAATGACTCCGCATGCCTATATAATTTGGCCAGAAGAGAATGTGATATTGTTTACTGATATGGACACTCGCAACGCAACACGGCTCATGATATGGCTCCCTTTTTCCTACATACATCCAGAAAAAAAACAAAGTACAAACGAAAGATTTGTATCTTTCTTATCGTATACCTTCTCACCTAAACCACAATGCTACCATATCCACCCACAATTCCATTCAATTGAATTGCCCCATACACATTATCAATAC